>CM054144.1:17870298-17882798 GCA_028751875.1 Rapana venosa | reverse complement strand
TGTGCCCGCACGTGCATGTATGCACATGGATATGTTTGAGTGCCCGCAAACGCGCGCGCAGGCGTTAACTATCGTGCGTTTTCTCCATAATGTTCGGAGCATAAAAGACAGGTGTTCTTGCACATTGGTTTCTTCTTTCTTTCACCTTGAGACAGTTTCTTGTCAGGCAGGCGATAATTACTGCAGTAATGGAGAGGATGGAGCGAATCTTCCACGCCATCTTAAACGCTCCCAATTTTCATCTTCCCGCTAACCCTAACAGAGCCACAATCATACACTGACGGCGACGTTTTCAGTTCCAATCTTCGCGTTGCGATAAAGAGGCCTAGAAAAGGTGTGAAAACAGAAGTTTCAAATATTCAGCTGGTTCCAGGGGTGTGTTATATTGTTTCATTTCCTCTTGAGCACTGGGTGGGGATAGAGGATGGAGGGGGGGGGGGGGGAGCTGAGCCTTAGAGAGAGAGAGAGGGGGGGGGGGGGGGAGTGTGTGAGAGAGAGAGAGGTTACAAAACAAGAACATCGTGTCAGGAATCTTTCTATAAAGCACCGATTTCAAAAGCGCTATAAAAACGTTCCCACATATTCATAGAAGGGATAATTGTTTTCAATAAACGAAACACATCAGTGGCGACAACTTGACTGGCATTCTTTGTCACAGGCTGTAGTTGTATTTGTGGGCAGCACACACACGCACAGGCGCGCGTGGGCGCGCGCACACATACACACACAAACACGCACGCATGCACACACACATACACACAAAAACAAACACACACACAAACACACACACGCACGCGTACGCACACACACACATACACACACACGTTAAATGGGAGTGACAAATTAAGCAAATCCAATACAATCATTTGAGTATATTCTTGCAGAAAACCTGTCCACTCCCTTCCCTCTTATCTGTGTGTTTCATACGTCCAAGTGTGTGTGTGTGTGTGTGTGTGTGTGTGTGTGTGTGTGTGTGTGTGTGTGTGTGTGTGTTTGTGTGTATGTATGTGTTTGTGTGTGTGCGTGCGCGCGCGCGCGTGTGTGTGTGAGACGTGTGTGTGTGTGTTCAAGAACGTGCGTGGACGCGCGTTTATGTGTACGCGCACGCATGTACAAGTAACTGTCTGTATGTGCATGCGTGCGTGCACGCGCCCTTGTGTACTCGAGTGTGTGTATGTATAATTTATGTGCATGTACGCAAGCGTATGTAGATCCGCGTACACGCGTATGTGAGTGTGCCAAAGTGTAAGATGACAAGACGTTCTTTCGTTCTCCCTTCGAAGGAAATGCACACAGGGACACTTGAGTAAGAACAGCACAGTTTAAATGATGTATCCCCGAAATTGGAATGCGGCTACCTTCGTGGTACATGGTGGACAAATACAATCGCACACGCAAAACTCTCACCATTCGTTAACCTCGGAGCTTTAGCTGAGGAACAGAAGACAAAACTCAATGTCAACTCAGAACCATGGAAATGCACAACAGTGATAAGGGAAAGCTTGTCTGCACACTGCAAAGTGAGGACTGACATGAGAGACTGACTTGGCACACACAACAAACACACGAACACTAGTGTTTCCTTTCCTCAGCACTGTCGGTCAGTACAGACAGCTAGGCAACTGAACAATGGTACACAACGGCATGTGCGTGAAGAGACAGCAACACAGGTGGCAGGCAAATCGTCAGGCTTGTTTCCACACTTGATGAGTAATAAGCACTAGTGTCCACTCTTAGCGTTCCGTTGGTCAGTTATCAATGTAGGCTTGTTTGAACCCTGAACGAGTCAGCCCACACTGTTGACCGAGTCACCAGTTAGCAAACCTTCCTTTACAAGCATGCATTTTGGGCCAGTCATCAGTCGCGCCCCCCCCCCCCCCCCCCCCCAAATACGTGTAACTAATCAAAATACACTTGCTTGTCCAAAGGCAAAAACCTTCCTGAATGTCATCAATGATGACCAACAACACTGGCAGAGAACTTCAACCGTTTCTGTTTCTGCCTCTGATTGCAGAACCAGACTCGCACCACGTTCTTCTTCAGATCCAGTTTCTCGGCAATCTGGGCGATCTTGTCTCCGGAAGGACGAGGCTGCACGGCAAAATAGGCTTCCAGACTCCTCTTTTCCGGGGCCGTGATGGACGTCCGCTTCCTCTTCTTCTCGTCCTCCAGGTGCTGCTGCTCGGCCTTGCTCTCGTAGGCTCTCTGCTCGGCCTCCTCCAGCCAGGCCAGCAGGATGGGCTTCAGGGCGATCATGTTGTTGTGGCTGAGCGTCAGGGACTCGAAGCGACAGATGGTGGACTGCGAAAGGGATCCCACCCCGGGGATTTTGAGCTCGGCTAAAGCAGAACCCACATCAGCTTGCGTGACGCCCAGTTTGGTCCTCCTCTGCTTGAACCTCTCTGCAAACCTCTCGAGCTCTTGAGGGTCGCAGTCGTTTTCGTACAGTTGCTGAGGCTGGGGAGGATAGAACAGACTGTGGGCATTATCGCCAGGCATAGGAGATATATAACTGGGTGGCAGGAAGGGGCTATGGTTCACAGCGGAGTGAGGCGATGCATACATTGGTGAATAAACCTGATCATGGCCTCCAGGGGAGTAACCAGTCAGGTCGTGGGCAGAAGAGGGTGTCATCATCATGCCGTGTGGAAAATACTGCTGCTGATCCATGGCGGAGCTCCCACTGCACGAACCTGCAGAACTGCCAGGTACCAGGGTGTCTAACATGGAATCGCCTTCAGCAGCAAACACGGGATGAGTGGAGAAGGTGGGTAGTTGGGGCATGGGCGCGCCGTCCTGGCCTTCCCCGCTGAAGGATGGCGTATGTCTGTACAAGTCCATGGTTTTCAGCAGCCGTTGTGGGGCACAGTTCTTATCCATCTCCAGCTGTCTGATACTGTCCGCGTGTTCTAGTGGTCCGTCATCAAGGTCTGAGAAAAGGTTACCCTGGAATCAGACAATACAATTTTACTAACATCTTACTTCCTCTATCAACACCAGGAATCGTATGGCGACACAAGACATCTTCAGACATCTTCAGACAAAACCAGACATTATCAGACAGCATCAGAATCTTCAGAAAATACCAGACATCTTCAGAAAGTACCAGACATCTTCAGAAAGTACCAGACATCTTCAGAAAGTACCAGACATCTTCAAAAAGTACCAGACATCTTCAGACATCATCAGATAACATCAGATAATACCACACATCTTCAGATAACACCAGACATCTTCAGACAACACCAGACATCTTCATACAACACCAGACATCTTCATACAACACCAGACATCTTCATACAACACCAGACATCTTCATACAATACCAGGCATCTTCAGACAACACCAGACATCTTCATACAACACCAGACATCTTCATACAACACCAGACATCTTCAGACAACACCAGACATCTTCATACAACACCAGACATCATCAGACATATTTAAGTATTGTGACTGAGTGACTAAAACTGTTTACCCTTCGCATACAACTTGCTCTTGATTTTTGTTTGTTTTGCACTGTTTTTCTCTCTTTTTTCTGTCTTGTCCTTACCTTATTCTGTAACTGTCCTGTTCTCAAATGGTTAAAATCTCATCAACCGAATATTCAAAACATAACAGGTACATTTTTTACCTAAACACTGATAAAGCAAAATGTGGAAAGTTATTTTGCATTTATGTCTGGTTAGTTTTTGTTTCGTTAAATATTTTTTAAAGTCATTTAAACAAGCAACCTGCAGGCTCCTTTAATTTGTAGGAAACAAATCCTCTTAAGTGGGATTATGGCTACCTGCATGGTGAGGCACTTGAAAACAGTTATACATGCACAATTTTCGTTTTGTGTGTATTCATGATCTTACAATGATTCCCATGATGGATGAGGAAATCATGGAATACATTCTGGGTGACTCCCAAGAGTGTTAAGCTGGGGAACAGGTGACAACAACATCAAACAAACAAGAAGAAACACCCCCTACCAAAACCCCCAAACAGGTTACAAACAAACTAAAAGAAACAAAGCGCAAAAGACCAGAGACAAAGACATAGCTCCAAAACTTACTGCAGAGGCCACACCGGTACACCTGGTAGACTCTGACGTCCCATAGAGTCCCGGGTAACACTCCTGGGGAAAAGTACTCCCCGAGGAGTGCAAGGCCATGGAGAGACCCTGGCTTAGCTGCTTCATGCTTCAGGAAGGGAGATTCAAGGTGTCCTCGTTTGAAAACTAGACAGCTTCAACGTGTCCTCATGTTAAGACTAGAGAGCTTTAAGTTGTCCACATTTCAAGTGCTAAGAGCTTCAAAATGTTCACATTTGAAAAATTTGATAGCCTGTCCACGTTTCAGATAAGATTAGAGAGCTCCAAGCTGTTTACTTTTCAATATTAGTGAACGTCCATGATTAGAGAGGTTCAAAGTCTACAAATTTCAGTATTAGGGAGCCTCAACATGTGCACACTTCAAGAACAGAAACTTCAAAGTGTTCACATTTCAAGGTGACTTCAAACAGTTCTCATTTCCAGCCTCAGGAGTTATGTAATGTCCATAGATAAAAGAGCGTCAGAGTTCACATTTCAATGCTGGGAAAAATCAAACTGTCAACATTTCGATGTTGGTAGTTTATATAGAGTCCAGACTTCAAGACAGGTGGTGTCAGAGGCTTCATACTTTTGAAGTTTCAGTGTGTTCATTTATCACTGTGCAGATGTGAGAACTCTGGTATCCATATTTTGAAGTGACAGAACTTTCAAATGTTCACATGTCAGGGTCAGTGAGCTTCAAAGTATCCATATTACAAGAACAGGCAGTTTCAGTGTCATAGTCTTGAAGGTAGAGTCCACGCAACGGATGCTTGGCTGTTTATGTTATTGTGTGCTCGGTCCTGCAGTAAGTATCCACATGCCAGCTGGCTGGAGCACGGTCTTGTCCAAGAGCTCGCCAAGACGCCGAGTGAAAAAAGCTGAAAAGATATGAAGGATTTTATCAAATCTTTGCGTGCACACGCAACAATGGTGACAAATATTGTAATTTCTCAGGGAAATTCTAATCTCTCTCTCTCTCTCTCTCTCTCTCTCTCTCTTCTCTCTCTCTCTCTCTCTCTCTCTCTCTCTCTCTCTCTCATGATAAAAACGCTTTCTGGTTCACTACTTTAATCTCTTCTGCTGTGTGTCATGTTCTTCAATTCAAACGCCTTTCCACTGTAAGTGCTGTTTGTAGATTGGGAAAAAGCAAGTGGCATGCCGGGAGGAATAGGAGAAAGCACAGGTGGTGATGATTATTAATTTAAGCAGAAAATGGGATATTTGAAAAAAACAACAACAAAAAACCCAACAACAACAACAGAAGAGAGATGGGAAAAAACCCAGACAAACGTCCAATAAGTGAACATTAAATCGAATAGAAATGCATAAAATAGGTAAACAGGAAATAAAGTGTGTGCATGTGTGTGTGAGTGTGCGTAAGTCTGCATGCATGCGTGCTGTATGTCTGTGTATGTGTGAGAGAGAGAGAGTTCTTGTGGATGCTTTAGTAAAAAAACCAAACCACAAACGCTGCCATTTACAGGAGCAACATTTAAGTCTTAGTTCCTGCAAAACAGATAAATCAAGGAATAAAAATACTTACAGTCCAGCTGAGGAAAGGTGGCCAGCTTTTCCCCCGGTCCAGTATCAGTCTCTCTGCAGTTAAAATCACTTAGAACTAACTGTCCTAGGACGGAACTGTACAGTGCTGGACCTAAACGACACTGTCACCGCCACACAGAGCTGCCATGTCCTTTTTTCCTCCCACTGTGTCCGCCGCTTCTTCCGATGCCAACTTTTTATATGTCATTTCCTGCTCCGCCGATTTCCACTCCAGTACCCTTTCCTCCCTGCCACCTCCACCCCCACCCCTACCCCACCCCTACCTCCTCCCACCCCTAATTATTCCCTTGTCAATGGGAAAGCGTGTGGCAAAGCAGTGAAAGAGGCGGAGAACAGAGGTCAGGATGGGGTGGGAGTGGGGATGTGGGTGTAGGTGTGGGTGGGGAGGGGGTGGGGGACAGAGGATGCACGTGCCAACAGCTGTCGATCATTGTCAGAGGACACAAACAGAGGAAGGGAGGGCGGGGTAGTAGTATATAGTGGTGTCCGCGGTGCAATGTGGATCGGTCCCAATGAAATTGCAGAATCAGTGTGTGTGTGTGTGTGTGTGTGTGTGTGTGTGTGTGTGTGTGCCAAAAAAAAAAGAAGAGGAAATTAACAGAAAAAGAAGAAAAAAAGAAGTCCCTGTCTTTAATGTTGGGTATATTTCAGTCTTGAAGCGAGGCACTTGATGCTCTCCAGTGACGGTCTCAGGGTGTGGGGACAATCCTTTGAAAGGACCTCTGCAAGACAGGCCACAACTTATCAAGTGTGAGGCCTTTTCTCCTGTGTACTCCACTACCCACCTCATCCTGAACTGTATTGACATTGTCCTCAGAAACGGGGAGGGGGGGGGGGGGGGGGGGGGTTCTCTTTTAAGTATACATAACTGTTCGATGTATTTGTGTCCAGTTTGTCGATAAAATGAAAGGTAAATCATACACTGCTTTGAAGGAAATACTAGAATAAGTGCAGTTGGAGTCTTTTGTGGTGCTTTTGTTTTCTTACCTGGTGGCTCACTGACATGTGACTTACTAAGGAAACAAATAACATGACGACATATATGATATAAATGAAGAAAAAGGAATATGCCACACACACACACACACACACACACACACACACACACACACACACACACACACACACACACACACACACACTTCTCTCTCCCTCTCTCTCTCTCTATCTCTCTCTCTCTCTCTCTCTCTCTCTTTCTCTCTCTCTGTGCAGACGTAACTAAGAGAGGAAAAAACACGGCGGCAAACCTCCGAGGAGGTGTAGAACTTCACAGGATTGCACGTGCAGCGTTTGCGAGCTCGCAGCGACATTTCAGTAGATTAGGGCAAGCCGTCAGGAAACACTGATGGGTCTCCAGAGACCTTTGTTTTCCCTCTGTCTCTTTGCCATCTTGTTGTCGGCTTCTCTCTCTCCTCTCTCTCTCTCTCTCTCTCTCTCTCTCTCTCTCTCTCTCTCTCTCTCTCTCTCTCTCTCTGAACCTTTAGCCCTTCCCACTCTGAAAAGCAGGTAATGTTCTTCCCTAAAACGTCTACCCGATGGGAGGAAAAAGCTAGGGACCAAACGGGGATGGAACCCCCGACTTACCGTTGTCTAGACTTACGCATAACCCCTAGACCCCCGATCCACCAAAAGTGAAGAGAAATCCAGTCCGTTACAGAAAGAACCCAGAATGATTTCTGAAGAACAAACTCCCGTCCTCTTTAAAAAAAAAAAAAAGGTGGTTTTTTTCAAAATAAGAAGTCTGCCATTCTTTATATTATTTTATTTATCATTTATTCATTCTTTATATCGAGGATAATGGAATAAGCACTCGTGTGCTTTTTTAACATCTAGTCCCCGTGTGTATGCGGTTATGTAAATTTTGTCATCTGTTCCCACTGTTTCCAAAAGCGGAACAGGATGTAATGCGTGCGCAAGATGTTCTGCGTGCGTTCGCACATGGTGCCTCGGTTTATAGTCTCATCCGAAGGACTTTTGGGGAGAGTGGAGTCTGCACTAATGTTAAATTCAGGGGAAAATATCCCCTTGAACGGGAATCGAACCCGGGTCGTCAGATTGCGAGCGCAATGTTCTAACCACTAGGCTATCCCGTCCCCTTTATAAGAAATCAAGTCTCCTGCAGCCAGGACACAAAACTTCCCTGAAACAAAAACGCAGTATCTCTCTAGCATAACGAAAGAACCAACAACCATCAATATACTGTGTGTGTGTGTGTGTGTGTGTGTGTGTGTGTGTGTGTGTGTGTGTGTGTGTGTGTGTGTGTGTGTGTGTGTGTGCGTGCGTCAAGGTCAAAGTCAAACTTTTTATTTTCAGATGGTACATTGAATAAGCAGTGCATTTGCTTTTTTCACCAAGCCATCTATTTAAAGAAAAAAAAGAGAGAGAGAAAGATACATATATGCAGACATAGAATAAAAACCTAATCAATGATAAACCATACAAATCAAACAAGAGAAGACATGGAATTAAAAACAAAACAAAAAACCCTTAACAATATTAAACCATACAATTCAAATAAATAGCAAATCTCGTGAAAACACATCTCCCACAATACAAACAAACAAGCAACAAATAAAAACCAAACCAAAACAAACAAAGAAGACACAACAAAACAAAAAAGACAGACCAACTGCTACGCCCCCCCCCCCCCTCACACACATATACACATAAAACCTTCAACCATACAAACTGAACAACCACAAAAAAGATAAAACAACAAGAACAACTACAACAAGCAAATAAACAAACTCAAACATATACACAACAACAACAGCGACAATAACAAACATAAAACAAAAATAACGGCCAAAACAAATAAAGAACAATATAGAACTAACAAAAGACGAAAAAAGATTCCAAAATACCCCCTCCCCAAGAAAACCACCCTAAAACTAAGGAAAACCCAAAACAAACAAACAAAAAGCAAAAATAAATCAGAACTCCACCACCAATAACAACAACCAAATGGATATAAACAGAGGAAACTGATGTATAGTTTCCTTTTAAATCATTTAAACACTTACATAAACGTAGACACCCTCACCCATATCCCCTTCACCACATATACTCATATATAAAGGAAAACAAGCAACAACCAAAGAGACATTGGCTTCAGAGCAAAAAAGTAAAACAAAGACATCCATTCCCTCCCCCTCTCCTGGTCATATTCACGTATGTACATGTGCTTTTTGATTTGAGGCAGAACTACGTTAATCCTTCCATCAAAGAATAAATTCAGGCAATATAAACCCACCCAGCAATTCTAACATCAGCAATAACAATTTAAGTCATCTAATACAATGAAAAAGAAAATAAAAAGAGACAAAATAAAGTTAATCAGCATTATTTTGTGTAACACAAAAACGAAAAAAGCCCCAAACAACAAGAAAGTAAAAATCCATACTGAACCAATTACACAACACATACGCACTCACACACGTGTACACACACACCCACACACACACACCAGATCCAAAGCGTGTCGGGGTCGATATCATATCAACCCATATGTAGATCAATACTTACACATGTACTCTATATGAATATATAAACTTGGGTCATATCAAATTTTAATGACAAGAATAACGTCAGTGACACCTTAATCACTCTCTTAAGTTTACAAGTTGTGTTCTGAACTTTTATTCATGAAATATCTTTTTAGATGTGTTTTATACTGATCTTTGCTTTTAATATATTTCAAATTTTGGGGAAGTTTATTCCATAGGTCACTGCCTGAATACAAGAGGCTTCATTGGTGGATCGGTGGTCTAGAGGTAACGCGCCTGTCTAGAAAGCGAAAAGTCCGGGTCTGAAGTGTGCGGCGGTTCGTACCCCGTTTGGACCGGAAATTTTTCCCCCATCCATTAGACCATGAGTGGTGGTCTGGGCGCTAGTCTTTCAGATGAGACGATAAACTGAGGTCCCGTGTGTTACACGTAATTATTTAGCGCACGTAAAAAAACCCACGGCAACAAGAGAGTTGTCCCTGGCAAAATTCTTAGAAAAAAGCCACTCTGATAGGGAAACAAATACAGCTGCAGAAAAAAAAAAAAAAAAAGGGTGAAAGGGTGGCGCAGCGCAAGTGGCGACGTGTTCTCCTGCTCTCCCCGGGGAGAGCAGCCCGAATTTCACGGAGAGAAATCTGAAATAAAATCTGAGCGCTTTGATTTGTTGCTTTACAAGATTCAGCGCTATATAAATTCCATACATTATTATTATTATTTATATAGGTTATTTCTGGGTCTTGGAAATGTTTGCAAATGGTTGTGTCTATGTTGGTTAATTTTGAAAGCTTTGGTAATCTTTGGAGGTGCATTTTGATTAACAACTTTTTGCATAAAGGCAGCTTTATTGAATAAAAGTCTGTTTCGAAATGTCAGGACATTTATTTGCTTATAATCCTCAATTGTCAGGGCGCTTGTTTTTAACAAAAAAAGTATTACTGCTCTTTTTATGTAAACGATGAATGAATTTCAAGTTCGTTCCACTGCAGGTATCCAAAATAGTTGACGCATAGTCAATGATTGGTAAAATGTGACCGAAAAAAAAAAGTTTTCGAGAATGATTATTTATGTGTGTGTGTGTGTGTGTGTGTGTGTGTGTGTGTGTGTGTGTGTGTGTGTGTGTGTGTGTGTGTGTGTGTGTGTGTGTATATGTTTATGTATGTGTGTATGTATAATAGTAATAATAATAATAATAATATATGGAATTTATATAGCGTTGAATCTTGTAAAAAACAAACAAATCGAAGCGCTTGCACTCAATCATTTACAGGCATGCAACTCTCCTTAAACATAATGAACAACAGATTTCAAATCCATGCGCGCGCACGTATGCACGCACGCACGCACGCACGCGCGCGCGCACGCACACACACACACACACACACACACACACACACACACACACACACACACACACACACACACACTCGGAACAACACTTAGAAGGTGAAAGATGCTGTTGAAAATTAGGGACAGATAGGTGGGGAGAAAGTCTAAGGTAGGAAATAAGTGTGTTTTGAGGCTGGATTTGAAGGTATCAAGTGAAGGCTTTTGGCGAAGTGAAAAAGGGAGGTCATTCCAGGTGGATAGACCAGAAACAGAGAGAGAGCGACGGCCAACAGTGGTTTGTTTGAATCTGGGTGTTCGAAAGCACAAAGTGTCTGCGGCTAAACGAAGGGAACGGGATGGAGTGTACAGGTGAAGACGTTACAGAGATAAGAGGGTGCAGATTTGTGGAGACATTTGAAACAGAGGGTATTGTATGTGTGTGTGTGTGTGTGTGTGTGTGTGTGTGTGTGTGTGTGTGTGTGTGTGTGTGTGTGTGTGTGTGTGTGTGTGTGTGTGTGTGTGTGTGTGTGTAGTAGTAGTAGTAGGGCACAGCATTAAAAAGGCCTAGCAAAGTGCTGCCACCCACACCATTGACCATTCCTGTCCTGCTCTTTCCTACAAGAGGGATGGGTTTCTAACGTGTGTGTGTGCAAGAGATCATGTATAACCTCGCACACTTGCACCGCCCCAGTCTAGCTAGACCCTTCACAGACAACGGTCGTGGAGTGCTGCTCCTTGATGTCCGAGGTAGCCTCCCATCCCCATCACACTGTACAGGGCATTTACTTGGCTTAGAATATCATCTGCAAGATTTCCAGGGGAGTAAAGTCGTAATGTGAACAACGTCCTGGGGGGTGGGGGGGGGGGGTGATCCCTCTCCACAGGACAGCTTAGGGGTGACTGGTACCCAAGTACTCAAATTGCCTTAGATCACGAGTTCGACTCTACAACTTTAAGGTATTCTACCTGTGTGTGTGTGAGCGGATCTGTAGGTACTATGGTAGCTCCTGCTATTCATTTATTTAAGCCACGGCGGATTTCTCTGCGTGAAATTCGGGTTGCTCTCCCCGGGGAGAGCGCGTCGCCACAAGAGCAGCGCCACCCATTTTTTGTTTTCATTTTCCTGTCTGCTACTGTATTTGTTTCCCTATCAGAATGGCTTTTTTCTACAGAATGTTGCCAGTGACAACTCGCTCGCTGCCGTGGGTTCTTTTTACGTGCGCTAAATAATCACGTGAAACACACGGGACCTTGGTTTATTGTCTCATCCGAAAGACTAGCACCCAGACCACCACTCATGGTAAAATGGATGGGGGACGGGGGGGGGGGGGGGGGGGAGTTTTGGGCCCAAACGGGATTCCAACCACCGCACACTTCTGACCCGGACTTTCCGCTTTCTAGGCAGGAGCGTTACCTCTAGACCACCGATCCATTTCGCAGTGACTGTCGTGATGTGGCCTTTGTGGTTGTACAGAAACGACTGAAGAGGTTTTTAGTCTGAACATTATGAATAATTTTTTTTTAAAAGGTAATTATAATTATATTGATGATGATGATGATAATAATCATGATGATGATGATGACAACAACAATGATAATGATAATGAATAATATCTGCAATTTTTTTCCATATCAGTAAGGAAATGACAGCCTTGATACTATAATTGTCTCTGTGGTCGGTGGAACTATCACTGAGGAATGGATTGTCGGATTGTTCTAGAGGTAATTAACATGTCTGGAAAGTGTCACGTCTTGGATTTGATCCCCATAAGAACCCAAACTTTTATTCCCATCCACTAGACCAAGAGTGGTGGTCTGGATGCTAGTCTTTCGGAGAAAATGGTAGGCTACATCGAGGTCCCCCGTGTAACATACAATTAGCTCACACAAACAGAACCCTCGGCAACAAGAGAGCTGACCCTCGCAAAATTCTGTGGAAAAAAACACTCTCATAGACAAACTAATACACATACGGACACGAGTTTGTTTGGTTTCTCGGCTAGAGCTCCGAGGTTCACCAAA
>CM054144.1:17835298-17865298 GCA_028751875.1 Rapana venosa | reverse complement strand
TAACTGCTGCACAAAACGTTTGAAAACGTATATGCTGTAAATATCGTTAGGTAGAAATTCACCCTATCCTCCGAGAAGAAGTGGAAACAGCAGTCAGATCGCTGAAAAAGGGAAAGTCAGCAGGGGCTGACAACATTCCAGCTGAGTTGGTTCAAGCTGGAGGGGAAGCCATGATCAGCGCCCTACTAAGAATCTGCAACAAGATCTGGCAGACAGGAAAATGGCCAACACCATGGACACAGTCACTCATCATCACCCTCCCCAAGAAAGGAAATCTACAACAATGCCATAATTACCGCACAATCAGCCTCATATGCCACCCAAGCAAGGTCATGCTGCAGATAATATTGAATAGACTGAAGCCACAAGCAGAGACCATCATTGCTGAGGAACAAGCAGGTTTCAGAGCATGGCGCAGCACAACAGAACAGATATTCAACCTCAGAATACTATGTGAGCGGTACCTTCAACATCAACAAGACCTTTACCACGTATTTATCGATTTTAAGAAGGCACTTGACAGGGTGTGGCATGCAGCTTTGTGGGCAACCATGAATTTGTACAGCATCAATGCAAACCTGATCAGAGTCATCAAACAGCTGTACAGCGAGGCCACCAGTGCAGTGTACTACAACAACAACATTGGAGAATGGTTTCGAACAACAGTTGGAGTAAGGCAGGGCTGTCTACTCTCACCCACTCTTTTCAACATCTTCCTTGAGAGAATCATGGCTGATGCACTGGAACATCATGAAGGATCAGTCAGCATTGGTGGCAGAACGATCACAAATCTCCGCTTTGCAGATGATATTGATGGAATAGCAGGATCAGAAAAAGAGCTTGCCAGCCTAACAGAACACTTGAATAAGGGCTCCAAAACATACGGCATGGAAATCAGTGCAGAGAAGACCAAACTGATGACTAATAACACCAACGGCATTAGCACTGATATCAGGGTTAATGACCAGAAGCTGGAAACAGTTTAAAGCTTCAAGTACCTGGGAGCCATTGTATCAGACCAGGGATCCAAGCCAGAAGTAGTATGCAGGACTGCACAGACAATAACAGCTTTGTCAAAACTAAACACCATCTGGAGAGATAAAAATATCTCACTTATCTCCAAGATAATAATAATAATAATAATGTATGGAATTTATATAGCGCTGAATCTTGTAAAGCAACAAATCAAAGCGCTCAGATTTTATTTCATACCACTTAAAGTCATGGCAGATTTCTTTCCATGAAATTCGGGCTGCTCTCCCCGGGGAGAGCGGGAGAACGCGTCGCCACTTAGCGCTGCGCCACCCTTTCACCCTTTTTTTTTTTTTTTTTTTTTTTTTTGCTGCAGCTGTATTTGTTTCCCTATCAGAGTGGCTTTTTTCTAAGAATTTTGCCAGGGACAACTCTCTTGTTGCCGTGGGTTTTTTTACGTGCGCTAAATAATTACGTGTAACACACGGGACCTCGGTTTATCGTCTCATCCGAAAGATTAGCGCCCAGACCACCACTCATGGTCTAATGGATGGGGGAAAAATTTCAGGGGAATTTCAGGCTTGGATCCCTGGTCTGATACAATGGCTCCCAGGTACTTGAAGCTTTAAACTGTTTCCAGCTTCTGGTCATTAACCCTGATATCAGTGCTAATGCCGTTGGTGTTATTGGGGGAAAAGATCAGACTAATGCGCTCCCTTGTCATATCCATATTTCTGTATGCCTGTGAATCATGGACCCTGACTGCAGATTTGGAGAGAAGAGTACAGGCGGTGGAGATGAGATGCTTTCGGAGACTCCTTGGCATCTCCTACAAAGACCACATAAGCAACGAAAGCGTGCATAACAGAATCCAGCAAACCATTGGACCCTCGGAGAACCTTCTAACGATCGTGAAAAAACATAAACTTAAATGGTATGGGCATGTCACAAGATCCAAAGGACTTGCAAAGACAGTTTTACAAGGCACTGTCCAAGGAGGAAGAAGAAGAGGCAGACCAAGGAAGAGCTGGGAGGATAACATCATCGAATGGACAGGCCTAGAACTCAACAAAACCCTGAGAAAGGCAGAACAGAGAGAGGAATGGAGGGAACTGGTTGTTGAGTCTTTGAGGGTGCCCCCACGGTCGTCAGACTACGGGACAGATAGATAGATAGATAGAAATTTCATTTACACACACACACACACACACACACACACACACACACACACACACACACACACACACACGGGGCACACTCATGAGCCTGCAAAATAGCTTGGTTAGTTAGCTTCTTACTGGGTCCTGATTGGCTGGAGGTACCAGCCAATAAATTGGAAATAAATCACGATATATTAAAAAAAAAAAAGAAAGGTGGGATTAACCTGATGTATTAGGGCACTTGAAGCAGACATTGACGATGACAAATGATCTGTTTTGAATCTGCTCTGCCCTGATCTTCCTAGCAGTATGCTCTGGGAGGTGTGTTTGTTACCCCTTTCAGCAAAAGCCCTGTTGATAATGATAAACCTTTACCTGGTTAATCATAATTATTACACTACGGCTGACGACCTCTCCACAAGGACTACTTAGTAAGATCTTGCTCTACGTCGCTATTGTTGCAACTGAAGATGAGAGCAACGCGGAAACAAATGGCATCTTCTACATGCTGTCTCAGAGAAGTATGGGTGCATCTAATATCTGTACGTTAAATCTTTAGCAAAGCAACAGGCTGGCTAGATCTTAAAATGTAGTGACACACAGCCACTTTAGACTGTATGATTCAGTAGGACAATTTACCTGTTCAGTTGGCCATATCAGCGTGAAACGGGCGAACTGCTACACAAAACGCTTCAAAGATGTGTCTGAAGTGTGCGGCGGTTCGTACCCCGTTTGGACCGGAAATTTTTCCCCCATCCATTAGACCATGAGTGGTGGTCTGGGCGCTAGTCTTTCGGATGAGACGATAAACCGAGGTCCCGTGTGTTACACGTAATTATTTACGCACGTAAAAAAACCACACGGCAACAAGAAGTTTGTCCCATGCAAAATTCTTAGAAAAAAGGCACTCTGATAGGAAACAAATACAGCTGCAAAAAAAAAAAAAAAAAAAAAAAAAGGTGAAAGGGTGGCGCAGCGCTAAGTGGCGACGCGTTCTCCCGCTCTCCCCGGGGAGAGCAGCCTGAATTCAAATCTGAGCGCTTTGATTTGTTGCTTTACAAGATTCAGCGCTATATAAATTCCATACATTATTATTATTATTATTATTATAGATGAAAGTTGTTGGAGTTTCTAGGTTTTAATCACACACACATGGCACACGTCTGCACAATGGGCCTGGGTTTCATGTGAAGTGCTGATTGACTGGCAGATACTAGCCCATCATTTGGAATAAATCAGGATTTATTCTAAAATGAATGGTCAGGTTTAACTGGATACCTCAAGCCACTTGAGACATATGTTTTTGGGAACAAATCCATTTGAGATCGGTTTCACATCAGTCTCCTCAACCGTGCGTTCTGGGAGGCTTGTGTGTCACCACCTTTACTCAGAAGGGACAGGAGACTGTCTTAAATTATTTGACACAGGAATTGGTAATTCGATCAGGTACTTTGTCAAACTTGGTGCTTGAAACCGATTTAACAATTTACAATGTGACAAAGCATGGGAACGTCTACTCAGTACCTACAGCTAAAGAAAAAGTGGATACATGCATTGCGCTGAAACCACTTTATAGTGATATTTCTCATATCACACCTTTACTTCAGACATATTCTGGGCTCTTGTCTTCAGAGATGGAGCAAACAGTTGTTTGTTTTTTTAAAGAAAAGGAGGACTGGCTCCTTCCTAAAAGTCTGCTAAGGACTAGGATTGTTATTCAGATGGAGAATAATTCTTTCTATAGATAACCATTGAGCTCCTTCTTCAGAGAAAGAATGGGCTTTTGGTTTCTTCTCCAATGAGAGTCTGGTTTCTTCCACAAGAGAAACTGGGTTCCTTTGTCAGAAAGAGAATGGGTTTTATCATACAAAGTCTTTAGTTCTTTGTTCATGATAGGCTAAGACTCGATTCCTTCTTCACAAAGATATTGAGGTTCTGTTTAAAACATATTCTTAAAGCGAGGAAGTGGTTCTCTTTACAAAGAAGGATTTAGTTCCTTTTCCAAAGAGGATTTGGGTTTTTGCTAATGCTTATGCTTCAGGAACAGATTTGGCCGTTTCTTCAGAGAAAGACAGGCCAGGGTTCCTACTTTACACAGAACGGGTCTCTACCCTAGAGAAAGACTTGTGTTTCTTAAAAGGAGGTTTGGGTTTCTTCTTCAAACTGACTGGGTTTCTTGACTGGAGAGAATGACTACGTTTGCTTTGTTTTGCTTTTTTAGGGAAGAATTAATTTTCCCCCTCGAATAGGTATTGGATTCTCTTTTGAATACAATTCCCAGCCAGCTGAGGGAAAAGACAAAGAGGTGGCCTTGCTTTCAATGTGCCTGTGTGATCTCTGAAGTCCGAAACATCAAAAGACAATGACATAGTTGCTGGACAAGATTGCAGACACATGGCCTTGGTATCAGATAGTGACAGTCCCCCTGCCAAGCCCCAGGTCTTAATGTACAGTTTTCATGTTAGAGAGAGTTTCTTCATTACTGCTTTTTTTTTAATAACCTTTTCTACTTCTTAATACATTTTAATCAGATTTATCTTAAATTGTGTTAAATGGAACAATATAATCATAATGAAATTAAAAACAGACCTCCCGTGGGTTGCTTTTATCTATTCTCAGACTTATTGACTTGAAAATTATTAGAAACCATCAAAGAACCCAAGTAGGCCCTTCAAACAGCGCTTGAGTTGAAATAAAAACAGCTTACAATAAAAGCTTTTTCCGTTTGGGCCGGCCTATTTGCCTCGACTGAAACACATAAAGCGCTCTTTAATCACTCAAATTCTACACGGCCTGAATCAAAAATGTCGACAAAGCGCTTGGCACTTCAAATCCACAGAATTAGGAAGAAATGTTTATGAAAGATGTGCACGCGATTCGACCATCAGTTCACGGGGAAAAGTTTGCCCTAATGGCATTGCCACCCCTGGATACCACTCCCCAGTCGGCTGCGAGAACCGTTAATCTGTGGCAAATATCGGAAATGAAGCACTGAGCGTCTTTCACATCTGGCGTTATTACGGCGACCGAAGAGTGGTGACGTCTGCTTTGAAGCCGTTGACTATTAGAATTATTTCCCTTGAGTCTGGGTTTTAAGACTGGTGGTCCCTGGGGTGTTAGCGGCCTGGGGGAGGTGGGGGGAGAGGGTCGGGGTGGACTGGAGGCAAAAGGCGCCCAAGTGTAATGAAGAAAGTGCATGCGTGCATGCACGCAAGTCAGTGTGTGTGTGTGTGTGGTGTGTGTGTGTGTGTGTGGTGTGTGTATTGATGGTGTGTGTGTGTTGATGTGTGTGATGGTGTGTGTGTGTGTGTGTTGGTGTTGTGTGTGTGTGTTGATGTGTGTGTGTGTGTGTGTGTGTGTGTGTTTGATGGTGTGTGTGTGTTGTGTTTTGATGGTGTGTGTGTGAGTGTGTGTGTGTGTGTGTGTGTGTGTGTGTGTTTGATGGTGTGTGTGTGTTGATGGTGTGTGTGTGTGTTGTGTGTGTGTGTGTGTTGTGGTGTTGTGTGTGTTGATGGTGTGTGTGTGTGTGGTGTGTGTTGATGTGTGTTGTGTGTGGTGTGTGTGTGTGTGTGTGTGTTCAAGTGGGGTGGTGATGGTGGTGGTGCAGGAAGGGAAGGGGGAGAGGTACAAAGGTCCATCCCTTCATCCGTCCATGCATGCAATTGCAGTTTTCTGTGTATGATGTAAGAGCACAAGTCATAGGCTAATCCGTGTATAATCACTATGTATTTTCTAGGGAGCGTCAGAGGACAGATAGAGATGGGAGAAAAGTGTTTGGACATAAGATCCGATGATTCATTACTGCTGACAGGTTAAAACTGGCTAACTGACTGATCGAGACATTGTCTTAATAGTGACAGCCCTCTTTCCAGTTTAACCTATTCTTTTCATTTTGTCATAATAAATATGTTATTTCTATGCAAAAGTCTTGTTAACAAGTAATGTCGCAAGATTTGCTACATTACTAGAGTAAATTCAAATTTTCATACAATTTTGGGCTCCAGAATGTTTTTTACTCACTTTTTCTCCTGAGTTATTGAAGCCTACTTCATCTACAGTCTTTATACCAGTTCGAGTGAAGAAAGTAAAACAAAATTGCGAGAAGGAAGATGGGCAGGCTGGTTTAGACGTTGACGGCGATCTCTTCAGACCGTTCTTTCTACTGGAGCAGCACAAGGAATGGTTCTCTCACCTGTTCTCTTTACCCTGTAACCCATGATTGTGGAATATCTGAAAAACCCCTGTCAAGAGATATTCTGATGATTTTGCTCTTATAGATTGTGCATTTTTAGTGACGTACAAAAATTATGTTTTAGGTGTAAGGAAAACTATTTCAAGCTCATGTTGCCAAAAGCAAAAGCAATGTTGATAGGTTTTCACAAAACCCACGGCCTGTACAACATCTCCTGATTGGTGATGAGGTGGTAGAGAGGATAGGATAACAAAGATACTTAGGCACTATTGTAGATGAAGCTGAACTTTGACAAACACGTTGATCACATTCATAAAGAAATGCCAATAAGTGTTCTGCCTGCAAAAGTTAATTCAGGGATATTGGAATCAGTTTTTACAAATGTATTACGGCTGGATCATTGCTCACGTAGGCCTATATGCTGGTATGGAGGCTTGGGTGTGGGCAACAGGCGTCTCTTGAGTGATAATTATTGTGAATGTGTCCAGTAAAATTATGGGAGACCGACTGACCAGTGTGCAAGAGCTGTATGATATGATAGACGAACGCTGCAAAAATCAAGTTACGTATTAAAAGATGGCAGCCATGATTTAGCACGTTACTATAAACTCTTACCTCCAGGAGGACACTATGGGAGGGACCTTGAGAGCAAACACAAGAGGTCAGAAAACTTGGCTTCAACTATCTCTCGCTCTCTTTGTCCCCTTACCGGGCGGCTGCGCATTGTCTGGGCTTCTCCTCTGCTTGTGACTACACCCCACACATTCTACTTCAGTGCAGCTCTGTTCTCAGTGCGAGGCTGCACACTGGGTGTACTCGTGTTTCTGTAGCCCTCCAACGCTGACATGAAGTACGGGATCTATAACGTGCATATTTGATCTTCTGCATGTGCATATACACGAAGAACATTTAAGGCACTAGCGTGTAAAGATGCGCGTATGTGCGTGGTCATATGTATGTGAGTTTTTTTAATGGTAAGTTCTTCATACTTAAAATGAATCTTCAGTGCAGTTTAAAAAATAAGGATTGATGCTTTAAAATCTTGCAATGCCTAGTCATGCATGGTTGAATGCCCTGATATATCTGAAACTATTATTACCAATACTCATTTTGGTGTTGGCTTTTCTGTCTGGGTGTCTGATGAATGTGTGCTACTACATGTTGCACAGAATAAATAAATGATTATCTGTGTCTTAAGAGTTTTCATTTGTGTTTGTTCTGAATGTTTTGTTGTCTTATCTCCAGTAGTTCTGCACAAAGCATAATTTGTCTTTGTGATAGAAAACAGTTGTATTGACTTGAGTTGAATTTTGTGCCATTCCTGCCCAGCACTGTTGGTTGTTTTGAATACCAACATGACCACAGTCATTGCCAACAGTGGTGAACTTAATACCGGGGTGGGTACAAGCAGAGGGCTGTTCAGAGTGGATTTTCAGTCTGGTCTCTCTGACCAGTTAACCTCTAGATATGGTCTACAATTCCCTGGAGACTTGGGTTGTGTGATGACGATGGACATTGCGCCCTATAGATCATTATGAGAAGTGTTGACCCTCCTCCTTCCTTCCCTAAAAAAACGTCGGATGGAAATGAATATAATGAGGACAGAGAAAATGTCATCAGTAACACTACAACGATGATGGTTTCAGATTTCATAGCAAAAAATACCGCAGACTGAAGAGTGAAAGGGGAGACAAGACGCGACATTTTGTGAACGTTGCTGCTGCTGTGTGCTTAGCCTCCCCTGTGAGCAGTCAGCGCCTGTTTTATAATCCCACCCGATCAAGTGATAACCAGCAGCTGTCTCTTGCTGTCTTTGGCCTTTTCTGACTGGCACTGAACATCAGCACGGAACATTTCTCATCAGCTATAATTATTCTATGACTTCTGGGTCAAATGACCTGTCATATGTCAGGAAAAACTATGCAGGTAAATAGGTCAGTGTGATGGTCTGCGTGAGATGATTTTTTTCTTTTAAGTCATATAATTATCTAGTCTCCCCCGTGGGGATGCCTGCCAGGAGCCTGTCAGTATAACTACTATCCTCACCTTCTGGAATTTCAGTGCTAGGAATTCCCTCTTTTTTAATCCTCTCTTTGTTTCTGCCTTGTTCCTTTTCTGCCTGTCTCCTTCTTCTCATCTATATTTTTCTGCCTTCTTGGTCCATTCTTCTGCCTGTTTTTCCCCTCCAGAAAGACATAAGATAACAATTCTTGCCCACGCCGAAGTAGGATGTGCTGGGCCTGACTTGTCAGGCGCTGAACGGCAGCGCAACACATTTCGCTCCTATGACAGACAACAGCTGATGCTGTCTGAGCGTTCGATGAAGAATAGATCTAGTCCAGTGTGTCATGGCCATGGCATGGCTCAGAGGAAATCTGGAAAAAACAAACCAATGAAAGAAGCTCAGAAAATACCACTACTATTGTTTTACCAGTGCCAGATTTTTTTTATTGAAGAAAAAAAGACAAACAACTTGCAAAGTGGAACATGTGACATAACAAAAACAAAAACAACAAACATTACTCCCCTGAACTCAGCCAAAGAAACATAATTGGGAATGTTTTGAGCACGACATACAGTGTTCAAAAAGAGAAAACCAGAAAAGGCATTGATAAAGATGGCAGAGATAAATTCAAATCCCTGATGTTTTAAAAACAACAACATCATCAACAGCAACAACAACAAACAGAACCTTTAAACAAGAGCAAATACTCCTGCCAGTGTGCAGTGATTAGGGCCCTGTTTTCAGACAGCTCTTCAGCTGTGGTTACAACAGCCAAAGACAGCATGTAGGCCGCACTCCAGCTTTAGGTTCTGGGAGAATTGGTGTATCTATTTAGAGTGCTACTCAGAAAGATCTTGGCTTATGTCAAAGTATTTCTAATTTCTCAAATCTGTACTGTGTGGTTTGCTTTGGGGATTGAGAGAATAGACTGATGCCAGGTAGTCCTGAAAAAGTTGGACAGGATCATCATCTGAGGATTGCTTGTGTTCCTACACCGATGATGACTCCGTGCATAATGTGGTTGGGAGGCTGGCCAATGATAAAGAAATGAAGTGTGCAGTGTTTGCTTTTAAACAACTCTCGAAGTCTATGCAAAATTGCATGACTTGTGAGTCAGGAACAAGTCTTTTACCAAAAACCTTTTTATCTGGACAAATGTAATAGTAAGAGCTAGGTGCGTGTTTGAGTTTATATGAAAATCTATAGAAAATGAGCTAAAAATTAAAGCAGGAGTGCGGCCGAACAGAGATAATAATGAAAATGGCAGAAGGGAAATCTGTCTGCTCGCAGGGGAGGGAACACTCATCCATCGGAAGAGCAGATGCAGAATGTCGCTTTTTGCCTCCCCTTTGACACTACAACCAAGTTGATATTTTTGCGTCATGAAATCTGAAACCAGTGTCATCGGGTGATGATACTGATGAAATTTTTATCTTCCTCGGCAGCTTCCATTTTATGACGTGTTATCCTCCGACATCTTGACTGTGTAATATTCATTGCCAGTCATTGTCTCGTGGAATATAAGGAAGCGTCCAAAGTAATTGATATCATTATGCCTTTTGGCAGCGAGAGAGCAGTGCATTTAGGATTACTTTTGCCAGATGAGGAAGTATTCATGATAATATATACGCGTGTATGCATATCTGTGTGTGTACGGGTGTGTGCGTGAGTGCGTGCGTGCGTGCGCGTGTGTGTGTGATGAGCATTACGTAAGGGAACTCACGCACACACAGCGTTACAATGCAAGTTTATGCAAAGACATACAAGTAGCCAACTCAAAGCACGCACAAATACACACGCATACACACACACACACACACACACACACACACACACACACACACACACACACACACACACACACACGTGAACACAAAAAACCGCATGCATGCCATTTACATCCTTTATTACTTTAAGAAATATGTTTGTGTATTTCATCCGCTTGAACAAAAGCCAAAGATTCATATATTCATGGTAGACAGCCATAAACAGAACAACCAAGAGAAAAGTAGTGTATACTAATCTTCATCATATCATCATCATCATCATCATCATCATCATTCATCTATATCTTGTCAGATTTATGTGAAGTTGTCATGACATGGGGAAAAGTCTGTTCATAGTTTACCAGTCTTAACTATCGGCTCCAAAATACACCTTACATTTGGTCCAACTTTCACATTTCTGTAAAGGAAACAAGATTTTAATGGGTCGCAATCTGAGTATGAATAAACTATCTATAACTGTATATCAATTAATGAGTGTAAGAAAGATGAATATTTAATAATTCAATGAAGGCAAATGTCAACGAATGTGGCAGTCTGAGTATGAATAAATTTGCTACAACTGCATATTAATTGATGAGTGTACTAATGATGAATAATTATATCAATGAATGCAAATGTCAATGAATAGAGGGGGAAAAAATCAATCAATCATCCAAAATATGAAATAGTCAAATAAATGGCAGATCGCAGTCAAGCAGATTTGTTTACATAAAAATTGTGTTTTTAGTCTTTTTTACATAAAAATTACGAAGGTTGAAAACAGAAATAAACAAAAACAAAAAACAAAAACAAAAGCAGGATAAAAAAAGGAAAAAAGAAATAGATGAACGAAGAAAAGACATGTACAGAGAAAGATAATAAGAAAGTAGAAAAGTAAGAAAGAAAAAGAAGACAGAGAAAAAAAACGCTGAAATTTTAAAAAAATAAAGAAAAAAAAACAAAAAGAAGAAAGCAAAACAGACAGATATAAAGAACGAATGAAGGAAAAAAGAAAAAAGAAAGAAAGAAAGGAAACGGAAGACAGACAAAAAGTTTGTACAACAAACCCGTTTTTTCTACTACCAGAACAGATTTTTGGCATAATCTGTACATAATAATCAAAAACCCCTCACCCCTGTATTCAAATGTCTTTGAGATCAATGAATTGTATTTTTTTTAAGGGCTATTCAATTGTTTGCTCTCTCTCTCTCTCTCTCTCTCTCTCTCTCTCTCTCTCTCTCTCTCTCCTCTCTCTCTCTCTCTCTCTCTCAAACACACACATCCCATTATCCTCGAAATAGAAGAATAAATATAAAAATAAATCAATACCCCCCTCTCTCTCTGTGCTTGCTTTGCCCCCCCCCCCCCCCCACCCCCGCCTTGCCTTGCCCCACCCCCCTCCTCTCTCTCTCTCTTTATCCCTCTCTTTCTCTCGCACCCCACCCCTCCCCACCCCTTTCTTATACTTACAACCTGCCAGATTTCATCAGTCTTTTTCTGCAAAATAATCGGTTTATTTTTCTTCCTTTGCTTCATTTGTTTGTTTCTTTGTGGACTTTGTTTGGGTTGCTATTCCGTGATTTTATCATTTTCATCACTTTTCTGTTCTGTGTGTAGTCAGCGTGCAACGCTCATAGCGTTCTATTCAAATAGTTTAACTGAGAAAGGAACCATGTTATACAATATTATGTTAAGTGTAAGGGTCATGATAAATATCACTATTTCAAGACGTCCAAAATGTTCGTAACTCGACAGTTACCACGTTAAAAACTCAAATGTGTTTATTGGCAAGCGCCTGTGCATGCACACATGTTCCGCGCGCACACACACACACACACACACACACAACACACACACACGCACAAACATGAAATGGCACAAAAACACGCACGCATCATGGCACACAACACACACACACACACACACACACAACACACACACAACACACACACACACACACACACACACACACACACACACACACACACAGGTGCACATATATGAGATGGCACAAATACACACTATGGAACACACACACACATACACCTACACAGACACACTGACCGACCACTCACATACTCTTCTCTCTCTCTCTCTCTCTCACACAACACACACACACACACACACACACACACACACACACACACACACACACACACACACACTTTTTTTAAACGAGTACTAGATAATCATATTTACAGCAACCAATGTAACCAGGAAAGACCATGTTGAAAGACATGATGACAAGATTCTGTGATACAAAACATGCTGAATGAAAATGTTCACAAGACATTCCCTCCCAAGTTATGACCTCTCATAATCACCTTCAACTATTTGCAATCTGAGACCCTCTTAACGACAACACAGGCGCGTATGTGCGTGCGTGCATACGCGCGCACACACGCACGCAACGGCCGCACACACAAGTGTCGCGCAGAGAGAGAGAGAGGAGAGAGAGAGAGAGAGAGAAAAAGACAGACAGCAGACAGACAGAGAAAAACAGAGAGAGACAGAGACGGCCTTTACATTATAGAAGTATATATATATATATATATATATATATATATATATCACAAAAACACCAAAATACAAACTGTAGGGGAAAAAAACCATGGTTACTGTCGATTCTAGGAAAGATTTTTAAAAAAGGAACCGCTTCTGAAATTGAAAACTTTACTATAAAAACAAGCTCTGCACATTTCAACACAAGGAACTAGACTACGGGCATTACCATATTTGATGATGATAATTTATAATTTTTTAAAAGCCTTTCGCATTCATGAACATATCCACGAGTAGCTTTATCACGGGCAAGAGATGTCGAAATCAGTATGCGGGTGGGTCACTGCAGCCTATGTAACAAAGCCTAGCTATAGAGCTAACTCCAGAATCCAACCCCAACATCACAAATCTCCGATGGGACATAAACATAACCCCAACAACACAAAATTTAGTGGTGTAAGTCGCACTGATGTGTTGCCGTTCTTGAAGCAGTTTCAGAAATAGCAACAGTTAAACAGCAACATGATTCGTCAAAGGAGAGACACAAGGAAATCATGAGAAAAATATACAAGATGCTTTGAAGCATGAACACATTTTTTTTACAAGAAATATCAACCATTTGGAGTTGGTTACGGCTTTCCTATCTCATTTTCTGGATATCAACACTTTTATCAAATGCTGAAATTTTTTTTTCAAGTACTGATTTTTTGTAGTGCAAAATGTTCGGATGGGACTTAAAACCGCGGTCCCGTGTACATACCACACACCACAACACACACACACACACACACACACCACACACACACACACACACCACACACACAGCAGAACATCTTGCACACATGTTGAAACTGGTTCTACTTTTCATAGAAGGGAAGTGCCAACTATGGCAATTGGGATGGATGACAGGAGCATACCCAGCATGCACTCTACTGCCTGGGTAGGCATGAACTCCTCCAGGTTAAACGTTATCCACGACACACGGCCTGAAAAATTCAATGCAGTACCCAATGACTCTACGAGGAGTTAAGAGAGAAGTCAGTCTGTGTAAGTGGAATGTGACATTAGGGTTCAAAGCCGTCCAGTGAAGATAGTGATACACGACAGTGCAGTCACTACTGGAAACCAGTTAACCATTATGATCAGCGGTTTAAGAATCCTGTCTTTTGCCCGGGGTGACGCGGTTGCTGCCCACTTGGTTTGACTTGGTCTCCTTTAACTGTGGGGACCTGTGAGGGCCTTCCACTGAATTTTTCAGGCAGCGTGTTGTAGGCAAGTTGAACACAATGGAGCCCATCTCTCTCTCTCTCCAGGAAGCTGGGTGCATGCTGGGTATGTTCGTGTCATCCATGTTACCAGCCACAACTGGCCTTTTCCTCAACCAAAAATACACGTATAGGGCTTTAAAGTGTTGACACTCGGGTTCTCAGGCTATAGTCTCACCCTAAGGACTTTTAAAGGAATCAGTATCAATGTTAACTCCAGGGGGGAAATCCGCTCGAATGAACACCCCAGTGGAGATTTGAACCCAAGCTCTCAGTGACCATCAAGCACGAGCCTGACATTCTAACCGCTAAGCTACCCCGCTTCCTACAAGATGCAGACTATGGCCGCTGCCACACCCCTGGATAAACATTCCCAGACGGATATCAAGGTGTGATTAGGGCTCAAGGGTTGTCATACATTTTCAAGGGCAGGTAAAAAGGTTTTATTGTTGCTCACGTGGCAGTGTCTAGCAATAGTCCTCTTTTACATCATGCAGCATGTTCAGAAAAACAGTACAGTACACACGCAGAAAAACGATTTGACCGCTTGAAACTGTTTCCATATACTTGCTTTTGTATTCATTTGTTTATTTTCGACACTCAAGCAATATGTTACCAAGAAACAGAACAAGAACAGTTTAAAAACAAAACAAAAAGAAATAACGGTAGGAGGTAGAACGGTTTTTCAGACTTGTAGAAAAACTCGTGATCACAACTATTCCGTTGACATGCTATATACACGTTGAAATTATCATTGAACACCATATCAGATTTAAGTTGTTACAATACAACTTATGCTTGTATTCACATAACTTATTCATCTTGATTAAATACATTCTATCTCAGTTGTATAAGTATTCACATAACGTACTTTTCTCCACTTCATGAATTCTCTTTAAATCAAAGTACTCGTATGAGCACATAAAAAAGCAAAACAAAACAAAGATTAACAAACCAGTCATATAACGTATTTTTCTCCAATGAATCATTTGTTTAAATCAAAGAATTTGTAAGAACACACCAAAAGTAAAACAAAACAATACCAAAGCAAAACAAAGCATTCAAGTACCGTATTTTTCTCCAATGAATGATTAAATATGGTTTAGATCAAAGTACTCGTATGGACACACTAAAAAAGAATGTACAGAACAAAAGAAAACAAAAGCGAAACAAATACCAAAAAATCCCGTGATCTCTAAATATACAGCCATTAACATCTACTTTTAAAGGCAACCCTTCCTGATGGGATTTAACCAAAGAACAAAAAAGGAATGAAAGCCAAGCAACAAAAGCAATTGCTTCGTTCATACTTAGCAAAATCTCTCATAAACTTGGTGAAGTTTCCAATAAATCAAAAATAATTATTTACGTGTCAACGGCGTGTGAAACAGGACACGCAGTGGGCCTGAATACAGAGTTCACAGCAATAACACAGACATGAGTTGGTGGGCTGATGGCCAACGTTGCAGGTGAGAATAAATATCACAGGACGTCAACTGTAAAGTTGTCTTTATTCATGTTAAATGGAGACTAGCACACAGCAACTGTGTAGCTAGCAGTGATCTGGTTTCGTGCAAAATAAATTCAATAAATCAACAAAACCCTGTCCATCTCATTTCTCCAACTTATTTCTGGCGGATTGTTTAGGTTGTTTCTTTTCAACATCGACATTTCAGTATTTACATATCCTATGCTAAGTATCATTTGTACTGCAAACTTTTTTCATTACTTTACTTCTGAAACTCTTTTAATGTATTACAAACCGTTTTGTGAATATATCCCGAACTGTTAAAGCTTACTTTGAAGCTTTCTGTTTTCCAAACTGCTATCATAGTGTACTAAGTTTTCAATAGTCATTGTCAAAGCTGTTTTGATTGTATTCTGAATGTCCCGTCATGTAATCTAAACGGTTCTTAATTATGCGCTAAGCTATAACTGCAGTCCTCTTGATCCTTTTACACAGAACTTAAGATCTTTCCGTTTGTACTCTTCTCTTTTTTCTTTTCTGCACTTCCTTACCTAGTGATTTGTGTAGTGCCTCCATTTGTACTCTGCTCTTTCCTGCATTCCCTTACCTAGTGATGTGTGTAGTGCCTGGTCTTGTCCTGGTCTTGTTACGCTGCAGGAGGTCTGCCTGCTGGCCTCAGCCAACAAATCCAGAATACATATCAGCTCATTTTTATGTACATGATGCATGCTGGGTATATTCGTGATTTCCGTAACCCACGACAAATAATACTTTGCCATGCCAAGAACGTGATTACTTCTGCTTAACTTCTCATAAATCACACATAAAAAACACAACAAAAATATAAAAAAAGTTATAAATGATCCATAAAAAGACCATTTCGGCATTAAACATCGGGACATCTCCAAGTGTCAACAGTATTCCTTTGCAGTCATCACAATAATCTTATACAGATAGTACTGCCGGGAAAAAAGTAACGGTGAGTTTGAAAACAAAAAAGTTATGGGTTGGGAAATAAGACAGAGCCTAAAGAGAGAGAAAAATAGACACAAGAGGCTGGTAGACAAGACGACATTTTCAGCAAAAAAATTTCAGATGGTGGAATACCAGTTTTATTAAAAGAGCTTATAACACTCAAACAGTGAAAAAAGACAGGGGTGTGGTGTGGTGTGGTGTGTGTGTGTGGAGGGGGGGGGGGATGCACCTTCCTTCTCCTTCTGCCTTTAAAGAGAAAGAACAAAAAAATCTTTTTGCCCCCCCCCACCCTGCCACGAAAAAAAACAACAACCAGAAAGAGAAAAATCGTGATTCAGTTGATAAAAATCCACAGCTGAAAATTAGCCACATGTGTATGAGAGAAGTCTTCAACATGCATGAAATCAGTAACATTCTCTCTTCCACTTTCAGAAGGAAAAAAAAGGAGGTCCTCTTCAAGACCCTCAAACAACAAGTTCCCCTATATCCCACCTAGGACTCCCTGTCCCACAGCTCCCACATTTTCCTCTTTCTTTGAGTGATGATGATGGGGGGGGGGGGGGGGGGGGGAGGAGGTGCTAACTTGTACTCATACTTTCTTATAAAAACAGTCTCTTTGACAGCGGTGTATATACTAGTTACAATCAGATCTATATATAAATACGCAAAAAGTCTTCAAAATGTCCGAACAGTGCTATTTGCATAAAAGCACGTGAAGCCAGCCTACTTTCCTCATTCCTGACTGGGCATCTCTCCACTTCTGCTGAACTTTTCTCTTCTCTTACACCACTGAAAGGGAAAACTGCTCTGTAGCGAAATGTATCAGCTGCTATAGTTATCATAATACTCTCCTAAACCTCTGTTACATGTCCCAAACATTCAGTGTGTGAATTTCGTTAACATGGTGAGTATGAGGATTACAGTCACGTATAAGTTGTATACACAATATAGTGGTAGTAGCTGCTTCATACAGTGGCAAGAATATATTTACAAAAAAAGCGTTTGCGGATGCGAGTGAGTGAGAGAGTGAGGGAGAGAGAGAGAGAGAGAGAGAGAGTGTTTGTATGTGTTGTGGTGTGTGTGTGTGTGTGTGTGTGTGGGGTGTGTGTGTGTGTGTGTGTGTGTGTGTGTGGTGTGAGTGAGTGAGAGTGTGTGTGTGTGCGCGCGTACACATGTATGTATGTATGTATGTATGTATGTATGTATGTATGTATGTATGTATATATGTTTGTTTGCATATACTTATGTATGTATGTATGTATGTATGTATGTATGTATGTATGTATGTATGTATGTATGTATGAACGTATGTATGTATGTATGCCTGTACGCTCACAAACAAACGCGTTCTTGGCGGTGTCCTGCTTCATGCGGTGCTAACAAGAGGATTCGCTGTGACTGGCGGTGCTGGCTGCACAAGTCTCCGTCACTGACACACTGGGTCCTGCCCCCCCGCCCCTCTCCCTGTCCCTCCACCTCCCCACGTCCTCCTCCCTCGACCTGGTCAGAGAACGTCTTTTCGGCGAGGCGTTGTTCGCCCTTCCTGCTGCCCCCTCCTCCCTCCCCTTGACCACACTGTCTTTACAACCGATGATGACCTCGTGGTTCGTCAGCGGATCACTCTTGGGTTTCGTCACACCCTTGTTCGATTTGCCGGTGACGTCACTTCCCACTTTAGTGACGTCACCGTGGGCTTTGGTGACGTCGTTTTTCAGGTCCTTTTCCGCGGTAGGAGCAGCCCCGTGTGTGGACTTGCCCTGGGCGGACTTTCTCCTGGCCCCAGAAGGAGGAGAGGTCCTACCGTGGGCGGAGTTTCTCCTCGATCCCGAGGGCGAGGTTTTGCCCGGCGTGGAGTTTTTCCTCGCCGCTAAAGGCGAGGTCTTGCCGTGGAGCGAGTTCCTCCTTCCTCCAGAGGGCGAGGTCTTGCCGTGGAGCGAGCTCCTCCTCCCTCCAGAGGGCGAGGTCTTGCCGTGCAGGGAGCCCCTGCGTGCTCCAGAGGGCGAGGTTTTGCGGAGGGTGTAGCCGCGGCGGATGTCGCTGAGCAGACGATCGATGATGCAGCCGTCATCTTCCTGCGCCGGTTTTTCTTTGTCTGCGCGGGATAAACAAAAATAACAGTAAGAGAATTTAAACATGCACGTTTTAAGAAATATTCTGACAGTTTGTGTAAGCTCTTTTTAAATATTATATTATTATTTTTCAAAACACATTCCGGAAGTATTCCACACAATAAAGGTAAAGATGTCCCATAACCTATGTGGTCATAGGGGAGTGAGGTATCACAGACCTCAACTTCTCAAGGGGCCAGCAAATTGAGGGCGGCGCCCATCTCCTCTCCCTCGCTGTTTTTCCTTCCCTGTTCCTATAGAGGCAGGTACCCATTTACAGCTGGGGGAACTGGGGGACTGTACTGAAGCCAAGGCGCGCAAACAGTCACCCATCCAACTGGTAACCACACTCGATGCTGCTTAACCTTGGCTGGGGAAAGCGAGTGCTCTGACCACTGAGCTATTTATTCCACACAATACATTCGAAAAAATGTCAATAACAGTATACTCTACTCCATCCTTTCCCATGGATTCAGAATCAGGCCTGATAACGAGGATGGCCTGATCTCCATATGGAGACGTCAACAGTTATCAGTCATATGACGCTTACAGTTATCTTTTTTTAAATTCTTCTTCTACACCTGTCATCATTATCATCAGTATCATCGAGCAATCTTTATCACGTCATTATTCCAGTTCTTAGTGTTTCCCCTATCTCTACGATTGCTAGTGTTATTATTATCATCATCGTTATCATTATTATTATTATCTTTATCATCATCATCCCCATCGTCATCACCACCATCATCATCATCATCGTCATCATCATGTATTATCGTTGTTGTTGTTGCTGATGTTACCGTAGTCATCGCCATCATCACTACAGCTGAAGTTCTCACATTTAGTCTACTGTAAGTTCTATAAATCACTCGTATAATGTGACTATGGAAACCTGATCGACATTTGTACAGCAACCACTAGCAATGAATCATAACCTACAATATTCTTGCATTCACCTCCAAGCAAAGTAATGGCGTTTTAAACCTCAACACTTTCATCCTGAGTTTTGCATGATTATTATAGTCTGCACAGCATGCAATAGATATTTCAATGACAAGATATTTTATTCACATGGACCAGCTTCATTCGTATGAAATAAATTTTACAGAAAAATAACTATCTGTGTGTGTGTGTGTGTGTGTGTGTGTGAGAGAGAGAGAGAGAGAGAGAGAGAGAGAGAGAGAGAGAGAGAGAGAGAGAGAGATAATAGTAGTCACGTGCGCAAACAGGAAGAAGACTGAATCCGACAGCTAAGGACGCCCATCTTAAAAAGTCCTATGGTTTAAACACATGTTTCATATAGGCCATTACAGTTCCGAGCCAGTTGTCATGATCTAACAGTCTATCACGCCCGCCTGCTTGCACAGCGGCTCATGGAGCAACATGAAGGACATTTATTTTTATAAGAAGGAGGGTGGCATGATGGCTAAGATGTTCACCTGCGAAACAAGTAAACCGTGAGATTCTGGGTTCGATTCCCAGCCTCGCACTTGCTTTCCAGCTTGACGAAAAAAAATCGAACTGGGTGTCAAAGTCCTTCCGATGAAGACTATAAACCAAGAACCGGTGTGCGAACGCATGCAGAACATCTTGAGGATTGGTGAACCTCAGAGCTCCAGCTGAAGAATGGGAAAAATGTATCACATTGCAAGTTCCTTTTCCAGGACTCTTATTAATAAAACTGGAATTTTAATTCCTGTCCATCTTAAATATGTTACTCTACTTGTACAGTCAGCACACAAAAAATGGAGAGCAGCCACCTCCAATCTCCTAAAAAAGATGTTTTTTCCCCATCGACCAAATCTGGAAAGTAGGTGTCGACTTTAGACCGACTGACACGGACAAATGTCAGGGCCAAAGCCCGTTTAAATATCACAGCGCAGCGCACACTTCAGGGTTGTTTCAAAGAGCGAAGGCAGGCAACAGGAGCAGTTTCTAGCCACTTCCTGCTCCTGAAATAACTGCAGGTAAGAAATGACGGTGAACTGTAGTTGAAAACCTTTAGGAGCAGCAAGTTGAAAGTATTAAAAAAAATACAGAGAAAATGGAAAAGGTCAGTGTTTTATGCAACAGAGTGAACCTTTTATTTTTGATGAAAACCCTGTCAGGCGTTTTTTTTTTAATCGCTGCTCTTTTTGTTTGTTTGTTTTGCTTGCTTTGTTGAGATTAACGACCTAACTTTACATTCCTTAATTAACTCTCACATTAACCCTCCTCTCTCTCTCTCTCTCTCTCTCTCTCTCCTCTCTCTCTCTCTCTCCTCTCTCTCTCTCTCTCTCTCTCTCTCTCTCTGGCACACACTTGGGTGTACAACCTCTGCACCCATGACTGCAGGCAGTTGTTGTCTTCCTTATAAATCATCTAATGAAAACAAAAGGACTGTAACCAGCGTCCCTCTTTCACACCACGCTACTTGGTCCTGTGAAAAGATGTTAACAGAACCAGTCCTAGATCTCGTTCTTCAAAGATGACCTTCAGTCTTCAGTTTTGCCGCGGTAGCTTTATTGCATGCATAGCATTCTATTTTCATCAATAAATCCATCCTGCAGATGTTTAAACAAACACCATAGCCCTATGCCATGGCTAAGACAATGCTTGCAGTTTTTGGAATGCTAACGTGATTACAGGATCTGCAACGTGCATACTTGACCTTCTACAAGCGTCTATGCGCTTTAGGGAGCATAGCACTAACGGGTCTGCAGCCAAGGTGACATGGGAGATTTTTTTTTCCAAAAGTCTCTCCTCACGGCCCTTACTCTCAATACCAGGGTCCACTGAAAGACTGACCCGCAAATTCGGAGCCTTCCAAGAAGCTGACTGTCCTAAGAACCTAGGCGTCGTGCCCAACACATCTGTTTGGTTAGAGACCGCCAACACGTTGAAAGGCCTTGTGTCTTTTAAGCGGCGTGTATTTCCTTATCTGAGTCCATTACTATATTTTGTTTTGTTTTGTTTTTAGCAGATTTTACTTCTTGTTCTCTCCGTCAACATGTTTTGTTATATAATAAAACAAACAATAAGCAAAAAATGAACAGACGATTTCAACACAAGGAGTGAAAAAAGCAAACTATTCTGTAATTAACTCTTCCCTTGGGTGCAAATGAAGACGAAGATCAAAATTGTATAAAACATAAAAAGGCAAATGCGTAAACGTTTTCTTTTCTTTCCTTTTTTTTTTTATAGAGAATAAAGCGTGCAGCAAACTGTTCTTGTTTAATGCACTAATCAAACACGAAAAAAAAATGTGCGTTCTGAAACAAATAAAAAATAAAGGTAAAAAAATAGAAAATAAATCCGGTATGTATGAGGAAAACAAAGCAAATACCACCAGTCCTTGAAGAGAAACAAATAACCAAGCAATAACCTCTTCCCTTTCAAAACAAACAAAACAAAACGGAAGGGCATTCCACAAAGATAAAGAAAAGAGAGAGAGAGAGAGAGAGAGAGAGAGAGAGAGAGAGAGAGAGAGAGAGAGAGACAGAGAGAGAGAGAGAGAGAGAAGGGGGGGGGATATTTCTGCAAATCCATGGTATCATTAATTTTGCCTTTTTTATTGCGTCTATTGCTACAGTTCACCAATCTCCGCTGCTAATTCATCTTCTCCGTGTTAAAAAGCTTCTCTTAAAAATTAAAAAAGGTAATTTTTTAAAAATCACTGTGGAAAACCTGCCTACACGCATAACATTTTCCACAATTCGTTTCCTTTCCCTTTGTCACGTTTGATTCTACATAGCCGGGAATACCTTCTGAACACAATGTAAAGCGTCACCCTAAACAAAAGTGAAATGACATTGGAGGCCAGGTTCCACCCCCGTTATGCCTAATACAAAGAAATAATATTACAGCCCATATTGAACTGGAGAAAACAAGTTTGGTAGCGGGCAATAACAGAAAGGAATAACCAAACCCGTAGAACCAAAAAAACAAATCCCGAAACCGAGAGACATGCAAGGTGCATATTAATCAGAGAAAAGCAGAGGATAATGAAGAGAAAGAGAAAGAAACAAACGTCAACAGGAGAAATAAAAAAGCATGCAGTAAAGGGGGAAGAGTGTAGGGATACGTTTAGCTGCTGCTGAAAGTCGATTGACTGCTCGGGACTGTCGGCCGATGGTTGTGGAGGCCTGCTTCCACGCTACACACAGACAGACACACCACAGCTGCAGGGTTAAGATCACAAGACAACAGGAAGTTAAGATCGCAGGTTAAAGACACAGACACCATGACGGTTGGAGGATCAAGGTCACTGGTCAAGAACCTACACACCGTGATAGAGGTCAAGGTCATGGGTCAAGGACGCAGGCGCCATCACAGTGGGTGAGTCAATGTTACAGGTCAAGGACATTAAGGTGAAAGGGTAGAACATTTAGACAAAGAGGAAGGAGAGACACAGGCAATACATATGTACAGTGAGAGTGAATGAAACGAATAAGAACATTTTTACACACACATGCATTGATAGCTCAGTATTGTAATGTGTTATATTGTACTGTACACAAGGTAAAAAGGCAGAACTGTATCGTATCATACTGTACACAAAGTGAATCAATGGCAGAGGAGTTTGATCACGGAGAAGAAAAGACACAGGCAATGTGTACAGTAAGACTGACCAGTGAATGACACACAGGAGGACAGTCTACAGACATGCATTGGGAGCTGAGTATCTGTTATGGCCCATTAGTGACACATCTTTTCTGATGCCGTTCACCAGTCATTGTTTATACAATAAAACATGAAAATGCCTTCAGTTTTCTTGTTGAGTACCAGTGTTTCAAATGAGACGATAAATCGAAGTCCTGCGTGCAACATGCATTTAATATTCGTTAAAGAACCTACGGCAATAAGAAAGCTATCCATGGCAAAACTGACTTGGAAAAAATCCTCTGGTAAGGAAACAAATATACTGGCAGACAGGTGTAAATGTCGATGTTGTACTTGAGCACAATGTAAGCTACTAGCTTGTTGTTGCTATAATTATTATGACGTTTTTAAACAGGAAATTAATTTTTTTTAAAGGTGGCGATGATCACGTGACAACGTGCTTTCTTCATGGGGAGCGGGGCAAAGTTCATGTCGTGACCGACAGTGTGTACACTGCAATGTAGTACAGCACAAGGGGGGCTCGTGAAACTTAGAACATTTAATCTGATTTTGTATTCTTTCAACATAAAATGAAATCAGTACATTGAGAGCGTCGCTGAAATCAGTAACTGGACCATAGTCTACTGGAACATACATCGAGGTGTTTTTTAAGCAATTAGTGATTTGTTTCCAATGTTAATTATATATATATATATATATATATATATATATATATATATATATATATATATATATATATATATATATTATATATAATAAAATGGAATTTATATAGCGCTATATCTTGCAGAGACAAATCAAAGCGCTTGCACTCAACTCATTCTTATACAGTCATACAACCAGTAACAATTAATAGTTCCACCAAGTTCAAATGTGCACGCACATATCTATATCTTGGTGTGTGTGTGTGTGTTAGTCTGCGAGTCTCCATGAAACAAGGACACATAATATTATTACTTTTTTTTTAATCTTCTATTATCATTATCATGATTGGCAAAGATGTTATCGTTGTTAAACACACACGGAAAACCACACAATAATTATATATTGTCATAGATGATTAGCTCCAAACAGACTATTGACAGTAATGAATGCGTACTTCTTTTGTGTGTGTGTGTGTGTGTGTGTGTGTGTGTGTGTGTGTGTGTGTGTGTGTGTGTGTGTGTGTGTGTGTGTGTGTGTGTGTGTGTGGAGAGAGGAGGATAAGTGCATGTGCTTGCGGACCTATACGTATGTATGTGTGGGCGCATGCGATGACAGACAAAGGATGTTAGTAGATGCTTTGAGGGGCCCAGGCACAGATACAATCAAAATCAAAAACACGCACAGAGGAACAAGAATAAAAAGTCACAAATGATAGATGAACTCACATTCTCATTCTCTCTCTCTCTCTCTCTCTCTCTCTCTCTCTCTCTCTCTCTCTCTCTCTCTCTCTCTCTCTCAACAAAAATAGTCGTAGGGCAAAAAAGATCTTACTCTCTCTGCTGCGTGCTCTCATGGCTTCTTGCTCTTTGCGCCGCCTCTCCGCTCTCTCTTCTTGCAGCTTTCTTTGTTCGTTCTCCTGTGCAGACGATCAAACAAACTCATAGGTTGTATTATGGCATTACATTAATCACGTTTAGTTTTATTATGCGGACTATTTTATATCGGGTTAGAGCTTCAGTCCAATTATAATTGTAATAATGTATACGCATTTTCCAAAAACACATGTCAGAAAGAGTATTTAAAAACAGAACTCTGATTTTCGGTATAAGTAATATGGCATAGCTTTCCCCTAATTTTCTTACATTGTGGATATAGCGTGTTTAAACATAACACACGCTCGCGGTCGCACACCCTCCCTGCCCTACACCCCCCCCCCCCACACACACACACGGACTGACAAAAACAGACAGACAGACAGACAAAGAACAAAAACCAGACAGACAGACCGACGGCCCGCCACTGTCAACCCTACCTACAGGACTGACCTTGATGCACTGGATGACCTTCTCGCAGAAGGTCCTGAAGACGCTGAGGCACTCCTCCAGCCTGAAGGTCTTCTCGTTCTCCACGAAGTGGGCACACAGCTTGTTGGTCAGCTCCCCCACCGTCACCATCTTCCCCTTCGTCTCCTCCAGCTCCTCCAGGGCACTCTGCCCAGCATGCACCATCATCATCATCGTCGTCGTCGTCGTCATCATCATCATCTTCACCACCATCATCATCACCTTCGTAATCACCATCACCTTCATCATCATCACCATCATTGTCGTTGACATCATCATCGTTGTCGTCATCACCACCTTCATAATCAGCGTTATCACCACCACCAACATCATCATCATCACCGCCATCATCATCATATCGTCGTCATCATCATCATCACCATCATTATCATCCACACTGTTGGTACATTTGGTTCTCAGAGTACAGGATGGGCTGAAGCGGCTTCTTTTCGGGACTGTCCAGATATTCTTTTTATAAAGACTTTTTTTTTTAACTTTCAGGATTTTGGTTTACATACACTTCATAGAGACTGTCCAGATATTTATTATACCCCTCCCTTGCAAACACATTCTTACAGCCTACAAATCAAGAGTAGAGCACATGGTCAGAGGCAACAGTCTAAGATACCACCCACATTTTTTTTTAACCGTACATCAGCGCGATCTCTCATAATTGTTTGTATGCATGACTGAAGTGTGTGTGTGTATGTGTGTTTGCGCGTGCAGGAGTGTGCCGCGTACGCGCGTGCATGCCTACAACAGTGCATTCTGACCTTGATGAAGTGGCCAAACTGCAGCGACACGTCCTGCCCTGCTGACATCACCTGGGTCTGCAGTTTGTCCACACTGCTCTTCAGCTGCTGACACTCTGTCGTCAGGTTGCTCACGTTTTGCCTGGTGCACACACGGTAGATTCAGGTGCATACAGGTATATACTGGTACATACTGGCATATACAGGTATATACTGGTACACACAAGTACATTAATGTATATAAAGGGACATACACACCCATACGATACCCATACGATACACACACATCACACCACACTACACACACACACACACACACACACACACACACACACAACACACAACACACACACACACACACACACACACACACACACACACACACACACAATGCCAAAAGCCTTATCCACAACAAACAATGCAAAAATCGCCATCATCGTTTTTTGGCCGACAGGTCTTCATACACGACGTACCGTCCGTATTTGTCAGGCAGGCAAAAGTCTCTAATATCACCATGAAACCACCACCATCATCGTCATCACCATCATCATCATCATCATCACATCATCATCATCATCATCATCATCATCATCGTCGTCGTCGGTCGTTATCATCACCACCACCACTACCACTACCACCAAACTCTATGTACTGGTCTCAGGCAACTGCAGGCAGTATTACCCAACATGAAGCATCATCGCCGATCCTTACCACCACACCGGCACCATCATCACCGAGTTCCTCCTGATGCTTCATGGCTTTGAGGAGAGCGTCAAGCCTTTACACCGCTGGCTAAAGCCCGGCCCAGCATCATCGTCACAATCTCTACGATTACCGTCATCGATAACAAGCCTCTGTTCCCACCACCTAACACCACCACCATCATCTCACAATCCACCACACTACCATGATAACCACCACCTGTTCACCACCACCACCACCATGATAATCATCACCACCCACACCACCACCCACCACCACCACCACCATGATAATCATCACCACTTCACCACACCACACCACACACCACCATGATAATCATCACCACCACTACCACCACCACCACCACCACCACCACCATCACCACCATCACCACAACCACCACCACCACCACGATAGTCATCACCACCACCACCATCAGTGTCTCCTGTACGGGCCCCCATCACTTCCATAACCAGCCTCACCATCACCACTTCCCCTGTTTGCTTTGAGGGGGGAGAAAACAACACCCCAAACCTGGTAACAGCTGTTCTGTTTAACAAGTCCGTTATCAGCGCAATGCATCTCCACCATGATCTCCACCATTATCACCACCACCGCCACTTTCCCAGACTTCTGTCATCCTCCTTATCCTCTTTCTGTCTGCCTGCCCGCCTGCCCCAAAGAGTACGGACAGACAGACAGACAGACAGATAGATAAACAGAGACAGACAGACAGAAAAAAGACAGACAGACAGACAGAAATAGACAGACAACAGAAGATAGATAAACAGACAGACAGAAAAAAGACAGACAGACGACAGACAGACAGAAGAAAAAAGACAGACAGACAGACAGATAGCACTTGCTGAGCAAACTCAAGGACATCCTGGTTTTCCTCCACCACCACCACCACCACCACCTCCACCACCACCACCACCACCCACCACCACCACCACCACCACCACCACCACCACCACCACTTCCACCATCATCCTCTCGGAGCCCTTGTTGGGCAAAGTCTATATACCATTCTGTCCTCGTCTCCCGCCACTACCACCGCCACTGCCGTCATCATAATGATGATCGTCATCGTAATAATGATAAGGATAATAATTTTCAGTTGGCCTCTGAGAAACCACCACCACCATCATAATCATCAACATCGTCGTTGTCATCATCATCAGCAGCAGCAGCAGCATTATCATCATCGTCGTCACCACAATTATCACAATCATCATCATCACCACCACTACTACCACCACCATCGCCACCACCACCATCATCATCATCATTAACATCAGCCGCATAACAACTACCACCACCATCATCAACAACTACATCACCATCATCACCACCACCACCACCACCAACACCCCCCCACCACACCCACCATCAACACAACCACCACCACCATCATCACCACCACCACCACCACCAACACCCCCACCACCACACCCACCATCAACACAACCACCACACACACCCACCATCAACACAACCACCACCACACCCACCACCACACCCACCACCACCAACACCCCCACCACCACACCCACCATCAACACAACCACCACCACACCCACCACCACACCCACCACCACCAACACCCCCACCACCACACCCACCATCAACACACCACCACCACCACACCACCACCACACCCCACCACACACCCACCATCACACAACCACCACCACACCCACCACAACCAACACCACCACCACCACCACCACCACCACCAACACCCCACCACCACCACCCTCCTCCTCCTCCTTCCTACCTGCTGGCCTCGGACAGCACTGGCAGGAGGAGCTGGGCGAAGTGCAGGACGTCCTTGTTCTCCTTCTGGGCCTCCTCCACCAGGTGGTGCAGCAGCGTCATGCGCGGCTTGTTGGCCCGCGTGTCCATCAGCTTCGTCAGCGAGCCCACCTTGAACCCCAACGCGTTGCCCGCGTAGCCACCCTGTCCAAACAAACATAGTGTTGTCTGTAATACCGAGTATTGGAGAGAAGAGTACAGGCGGTGGAGATGAGATGCTTTCGGAGACTCCTTGGCATCCCCTACAAAGACCACATAAGCAACGAAAGCGCGCATAACAGAATCCAGTAAACCATTGGACCCTATGAGAACCTTCTAACGATCGTGAAAAAGCGTAAACTTAAATGGTATGGGCATGTCACAAGATCCAAAGGACTTGCAAAGACAGTTTACAAGGCACTGTCCAAGGAGGAAGAAGAAGAGGCAGACCAAGGAAGAGCTGGGAGGATAACATCAGCGAATGGACAGGCCTAGAACTCAACAAAACCCTGAGAAAGGCAGAACAGAGAGAGGAATGGAGGGAACTGGTTGTTGAGTCTTTGAGGGTGCCCCCACGGTCGGCAGACTACGGGACAGATAGATAGATAGATAGAATATCGAGTAACGCTTTCCCCCCGTGGGGACGCTGGAGGTCCGTCTGTATCAAAAGTATCCCCCACCCCATCTGGAAATTCTGTGCTAGGAATTTCCCTCTTTCCTATCCCTCTCTTTGTTTCTGCCTTGTTCCTTTTCTTCCTGTCACCCCCTTCTTGTCTATTTTCTGCTGTTTGTGGTCCGTTCTCCTGCTTATTTTGTTCTCTCCAGAAAGACTTAAGATATGATAATTCTCGCACATGCCGAAGTCAGGCATGACATGTGTTGGACCTGGCGCTGGGCCTGACTTATCAAGGGCTTAACGGCAACACAACGCATTTTCGCTCATATGACAGACAAAAGTAGTTGATGTCTGAGCGTTCAACAAAGAAGAAGGAGGAGGAGAAATAACGTCTTTCGTTGGAGGGGAATGTGTGTGTGTGTGTGTGTGTGTGTGTGTGTGGTGTGTAGGGATGGGGGGGGGGGGGGCAGTGAAGTCGTGAGAAAGAGCGGGGAGGAAAAGGAGGGAGTGGAAGTTAAGCCATGCACAAGCGTTTTTTCCCGGAAAGGCGTTTGGTTTCCTGCTTGGGTGGGATGATTGACTGCATTCAGTTTAACTCACTTTGCTTGTAGCCCGGTCAACCACAGAGGACCTGGTGTGGCCTTTAGGATCGACTGGGCTGTGAACAAAATGAAACTTGGAGGGCTGTGTCAGGGCTGCCTACACTTAACACGTTCAATAACTGGTTCAACGTGAAGACCAACCACAGCCACGATAGATGAGAAGGGAAAACGAGGTAAACAGGTTCGCTACCAATGCACACAGAGAGCGCGTGAGCGCACGCACGCACGCACGCATGCTCGCATACACATACACACACATACCACACACACACACACACACACACACACACACACACACACACACACACACACACACACATTAAAGAAGAAAAACACCCATGAAATCACTTGAAACAACCACACACCCAAGTCGGATGCGCTGGGCCTGACTTGTCAGGCGCTTAGCGGCAGCGCAACACTTTTTTCGCTGGTAAGACAGACAACAAGAACAGCTGCTGTTTGAGCGTTTGACGCAGAAGAAGAAGAATATGTGAAATGACCTTCTACACTGCACAGAAAAAAGAAGCG
>CM054144.1:17827798-17830298 GCA_028751875.1 Rapana venosa | reverse complement strand
TCCAAACTGTTAGGTTTTCTTGCTGCTGTTTCTATTTGTTTGTTTTTGTTTTGTTATGTTTATTTGAATAAGTGCAAAAACGGAAATAAATAATCATATAATAAACAGCTATGTAATACAGATAATTTGATCATGTAGAGCTCTTGTGGCTTTAACCAAACTTACAACAAATTATCTATATGAGATAGAATCTGACCTGTACTTTTTGCTCTGCCACAAATACACCCCCCCCCCCCCCCCCTCCGTACGACCCCCCCCCCCCCCCCCCCACACACACACACCTAAATCCAAACTATATATAAAAAAGAACTCTAGAATTAATAATAATAATAATAATAATAATGTATGGCATTTTTATAGCGCTGAATCTTGTAAAGCAACAAATCAAAGCGTTGCATGTGATTATATTAATTCGTAGTTGCTGACAGGAAAAACTGAAATCTGATCTTAAAAAAATGAAGAAGGAAAAAAGAAAATAGATAACCCCTGAATTTCTATTCTTGACCATAAATTCTGCCAGATGTAATAATATAATGACACGTGTGTGTGTGTGTGTGTGTGTGGTGTGTGGTGTGTGTGTGTGTGTGTGTGGTGTGTGTGTGTGTGTGTGTTGGTCTGCATGCATGTAAAACTGCATAATAATCATAACCCCGTAACATCATAACATAATTTGTAAGGAAGGTGGCAGGATGGTTAAGACGTTTGCCTGCCAACAAATCAACCGTGAGGTTCTGGGTTCGATTCCCAGCCTCGCCCTTTCTTCCCAGTTTGACCAAGTCAGAAACGACACCCGTGGATATGTCAAGTCAAGTCAAGTCAAGTCCAGTCCAGTCCAGTCAAGTCAAGTCCAGTCCAGTAAAGTCATTTTTTATTTCCAGATGGTACAATGAATAAGCAATGCATTTGCTTTTTTTTTTTTTTATCAAACCATCTATCTAAGAACAAAAATTTCTTAATGATAATACTGAAGTACTACATTATTACAACCTTTACCAATGAAGTGTACCAATAAAAAAAAGAAGAAAAAACCCAATAAAATGATACACTGAAAAACACAAATTACACACACAAACACACACGCACACATACACACACACACACGTGTGTATGTGTGTTCGTATTTGCTTACATGCGTGTGCGTGCGTTCGTATTTGCTTACATGCGTGTGCGTGCGCACACACACACACACACACACACACGCGCGCGCGCGCGCACGTGCACACACACACATACAGAAGCACACACAATCTTTTTAAAATATCTCATTAATCCAGTATTCCAAACTGTTAGGTTTTCTTGCTGCTGTTTCTATTTGTTTGTTTTTGTTTTGTTATGTTTATTTGAATAAGTGCAAAAACGGAAATAAATAATCATATAATAAACAGCTATGTAATACAGATAATTTGATCATGTAGAGCTCTTGTGGCTTTAACCAAACTTACAACAAATTATCTATATGAGATAGAATCTGACCTGTACTTTTTGCTCTGCCACAAATACACCCCCCCCCCCTCCGTACGACCCCCCCCCCCCCCCCCACACACACACACCTAAATCCAAACTATATATAAAAAAGAACTCTAGAATTAATAATAATAATAATAATAATAATGTATGGCATTTTTATAGCGCTGAATCTTGTAAAGCAACAAATCAAAGCGTTTGCATGTGATTATATTAATTCGTAGTTGCTGACAGGAAAAACTGAAATCTGATCTTAAAAAAATGAAGAAGGAAAAAAGAAAATAGATAACCCCTGAATTTCTATTCTTGACCATAAATTCTGCCAGATGTAATAATATAATGACACGTGTGTGTGTGTGTGTGTGTGTGTGTGTGTGTGTGTGTGTGTGTGTGTGTGTGTGTGTGTGTGTGTGTGTGTGTTGGTCTGCATGCATGTAATACTGCATAATAATCATAACCCCGTAACATCATAACATAATTTGTAAGGAAGGTGGCAGGATGGTTAAGACGTTTGCCTGCCAACAAATCAACCGTGAGGTTCTGGGTTCGATTCCCAGCCTCGCCCTTTCTTCCCAGTTTGACCAAAAAATCGAACTGAATGTCAAAGTCCTTCGGATGAGACTATAAACCGAGGCCCCGTGTTCGAACGCATGCAGAACATCTTGCGCACACATTCAATCCTGTTCCGCTTTTCGGAAGAGTAAGCCATTGTGTGTCGGTGGAAACAGATGATAAAATTAACAAAACCGCATACACACGGGGACTGGAAGTAAAAAAAGCACATGAGTGCTTATTCCATTATCCTCGATATAAAAGAATAGATAAAAGAATAGATAACCCCCCCCCAAAATCCAACCGCCGTGTGAAGAGTCAACAAAGGCATATACCACACTCACAAAGTAGCCACCATCACCATGAAACTGCCCCCAAGAGCGGGGGGAGAGTGGGACCTTACCTCTGAAGGGACCTTGGCCTTGGGCTGCTCTTCAGTCTTGGAGGTCTTGTTGGTGTTCTGGCAGAAGAGTTCTTCAATCAG
>CM054144.1:17810298-17822798 GCA_028751875.1 Rapana venosa | reverse complement strand
GTGATGGGGCTCAGCCCCGAGGTGTTGCCCGCCACCCCGTACCTCAGGCTGGGTGGCCGCGACACCCCGCCCCCGTACACTGCCGGCAGCGACATGGCGCGACCCGGGGGAATGGGAAGGGGAGGAGGGGCCGGGCATCCTTTACAACCCAACGGGGGATAAGGTGGAGGGGGAGGAGGGGGTGGAGGGGGTCCGCTTCCTTTAGAACCGGTGGGGGAGGAGGTGGTGTGGTGGTGGTGGTGGGCAGGAGGGGTGGACCTCCTTTAAAACCGGGTGGGGGGAGGGGTGGGGCAGGGGGTGGTGGCGGACATTCGATGGAAATTGAGGTGCAGTGGTGGTGGTGGGGGTGGGGGGTGGGGGTGGAGGAGGGGAACTAACAGGAGACGAGGAATCAGCATTTGACGTTGCCCTCACTGGAAACACACCTGGAGGCAGCGGTGGAGGAGGAGGAGGAGGGGGAGGAGGAGGAGGAGGAGAGACCGTAGTTCCTGAAACAGGTTGCTCAGAAGAAGACGCACCTCCTACTGTCAACACAGGAGCCGTGCAAGACTCCGGCACAGTCCTCTTTCCAGCACACGCAGCAGACGAACTTTCAGCCCTCTCCACAGAGAACCCACTCCCAGACGAAGACTGTGAAGCTGCTGACGAACACACAGACTCCGACACTGCCGGAACCGGCGAAGGAACGCACGTAGAACCTCCGCAAGCCCACACCGGAGCAGGCGTTGATGACGTCCCCACACCCCCTTCTGAAACTGAAGAGGAAGGCGCCGAAGAAACGACACTGGTGCCAGACGGAGCTGAGATCGTGACGACGTCTGCGGAGACACCGTTCGAAGATGTTATCACAGACTTGGGGCTAGGCTGGGGAGGTTCACGTGGTGTTGAAGACCTGGACCAAAGAGTAGGGGACTCTTCAATCGTGCACGTGTCACTCCCCGAACCGATCGAAACAGAAGCGGTCATGTTCCGCCTTTTCACGGGCGGCACGTCATAGTGGGTCGATTCTCCGGTGGAAGGGGAGACTGGACAGGGGTCGTCCTTGACCTTGCTCAGACAAGGAAGGTCATCGGTCTGCACGGCCTGGTCGGCGAGTTCGAAGGTGGGCCTCTGCAGGCACAGCAGCCTGTTGACGGAGCTGGGGTCCTGGGCGCCCAGGCGGGAGGAGTCCAGGTGGAGGATTCTGTGGGCCGTCAGCTCCAGAAGGTTCCACTGCTTGTCGCTGAAACAGTTTGCTAGAGGTGTCACATGCTGTCTGGCTGCTTCTGGGGAAACTGACGAAGTTTTTGGTACGCTGACAGACTTAGGATTGTCGGAGATGCTCAGATAGGAACGCGCGCGCGCGCGCGCGCACACACACACACACACACACACACACACACACACACAAAACACCCACACGTCGCGCGCACGCACACGTGAGATAACACGCACGCACGCATGCAAGCACGCACACACACACACACACACAGGTGTTTTTTTTCTCATTCGAGCATTCAAACGGACAAAACAAACACACACAAACACACACACACACACACACACACACACATACACACACCACACACACACACACACACAGAGACACACACACACTACACGTTTAACTACTCGTGTTAGCCTTTTCTCAAACTGTTTTCCAGATAAACATACACACATCCCGGTAGCACGCACGCCTAAAACAAAACAAAACAAACAAAAACAGAAACAGGGCAAAGACACAACTTCTTCCTCAGGAGCCAGTTAAACCAGAGAGAACATAACTCACACTACAAAGGACAAGGGTACCCCGGAAAATAACAAACAGAAAGAGGTTGTCATCATACATGACAGACAGAGATTCAGACAAAAGATGGACAGACAGACAGGTAGACAGACAGACGAGGAGACAGACAGACAGAAAGATGGACAGACAGACAGGTAGACAGACAGACAGAAAGATGGACAGACAGACAGGTAGACAGACAGACGAGGAGACAGACAGACAGAAAGATGGACAAACAGACAGACAGACGAGGAGACAGACAGGTGAGAACAGGCAGAGGGACGTGTGGTATACCTGACTCTGCTGTCCTCCTGCTCAAACTGCAGCATGTTCTGCAGAATGTGCAGAAAGATGTCTGCCCTCGGAGTGTTGTACACCTGGTAGGAGAAGAATTGGTTGGTTAATGGAGTGGCTTGTTTATTTATTGATTGATTTGTTTCTTGCTTTATTTGGTGACTTTTGCTGATTCATGGACATTTTTTATGTGTTAATACAAAGTTAATATGCTGGAATAATTAGACATCGAAATGGCAGTAGCTGACTGTTTAAAGAATGAGATTTCATCTATACAATCAAACAGACAAGACACACTACAACCAGTGATGTCACTATGAGAATAATCCTAAGAATTTGTTTGCCTCATTCTCTTTGGGCCAAAAACAAAAAACAAAAAAAACTTACAAAATAAAATAATACTAAGAATCATCAGTACATCATGAACCCAGAGCCCTTAACGTCGTAGACTATACCTTTTGATATACAGCTTCGAAGACAGCCCTGTGGTTGGTGACGTCAAGGTCTGGAGCCATTTCGGCTGACAGAGCTTCGTCATCAGCCGTTTTTTCGTCATCAAAGACGTCACACTGAATGATCAAGTCCTCGTCCTCTTCGTTACGAAGATTATGAATGATGTCCAGGATGTTCAGGCCTGTACAAACATGGAATATCTCTTCAAAGACAATGTGGATATCCAGGCGTAGGAGTGTGTGATACATTTAGGACATTCAGTTTTGGGTTATCAAACATGCTTTATCTGTCTGTCTGTCTTTCAGTTCAGGTCGAGAAACGATCAGAGGCATGCAACTCAAAATTTTAAAATATCACAATCAGTCCTGTTTTCATCATCATCATTATTCTCTCTCTCCATCATCTCTCTCTCCTCTCATCTCTCTCCTCTCTCTCTCTCATCTCTCATCTCTCTCCATCTCTCTCTCTCTCACTATAATGTATATTGATTTTTTTCCAGACATAAGGAAGGTACACTTAGAACAGGATTATGAATTGTGTTTGATACACATGTATTTTTATGCATTTGTGCATTGTCTTCATCATTTCTTTTATAGAAATTGAGCTTGGTGTTGTGTATTTTATTTGGATTCTTGCCTACTCTGTGGCATTGTCAATTTCTCCTATGGCAACCATGGATTATGGCTCAAGGCCGAGGTACATTACATTCCGATTTTTTAGTTCCTCCCCTCTCTCATCTCTCTCCTCTCTCTCTCTCTCTATCTATCTATCTATCTATCTCTCTCTCACTCCCCTCTCCTCTCTCTCCTCTCTCAACTATCTATCTATCTATCTCTCTCCTCTCTCTCCCTCTGCTCTCTCTCCCCTCTCCTCGTCCCCCTCCTCCCTGAACACTGAACCGTATCTGACCTGGTTGCACACTAAAGATTGCCCAAATCCCGATATCCATAGTCATACTGGGTAGATAATGTACTTAACTTTAACTGTCCAACACTAAATGAACCGAGAAAGCTTGGTTTTACTGACCACACACGAAAAGATCATGGTGACTTCTACATCTCATGAGGACCGACTCAACTTTCCACAAGAACAAGGGAACTCTGCAATTTTAAGAATATGGACTAACATCGGCATGAACGCTTCCTGGTGAAGCTGAGAGTGATAATGGCCACAAGACGCGGGAAAATAATGTTACGGTATTTTTGCAGTTTTTTTTAAAATTTGCAGGAATAAAAAACAGTTTACTCGGATTTCATATATCAAGCTACTGATTATATAGCATCTTGCTAAAATCAATGCTAAGACTTTAACCAAACACACAACCAACACCCAATCTTACAAGTACATGCAGAAACAATGCAGAGAGCCAACACTGATGTCGGCTAAATGTTTGCTATCTTACCAATGAATTCACTCCTCATGCGGCAGCGGTCCTTGATGTCGCCATCACAGGAGACGAGGATGCAGTTGATGAAGGCCATGAGCGTGGTCTTGTAGGCCACCAGCTCCGTCGTCCTCAACTCCGTCACCAACAGGCTGAACCGGTACCGCAGCTTCTTCATCGTCTGCACGCCAAACCACGGGTCAAACAGAACGGTCAGACTCCTTGACCATCATTGAACGCAGACTTTTGGGTGCATGCTGTGCGGTACTGTGAGCTGTCAGCTCTCTGATGACATGTACGTGGTTCATTCTTTTATCCTTAGATGTGTAGTCATCCTTTGCTCGTAACATAAATGCATGTGTCTGTTTGAGATTTTTTTTAAAAATTGGAATATTTGTGTTTGAATTTGTCGACTTTTCCCCTGAGCTTTTGCTCCTAACACAAGTTGATTCTCATGTTGTATGGTGAAATGACTTTTGTGCTTGGCGGTCGGTTTTACTTACTTGTATGCCCTTTATTTCAAATAATCCTGCTCTTGTCTAGCCAAACTTCTAGGAACTTGTGTCCAGCGTTTCTTTTTAGGGATAAATTTCATTCCATAATACATACACGAAGTCGGAATGTGGCTACCTTCGTGGTGGACAAAAACGGTCGCATACGCAAATTGTCACCGTTTGGTGAAGCTCGGGACTATAGCTGAGGAACGACCAGAAATCCACAATCGCCAAAACCTTGACTGTCTTTTTCCCCCGGGTTTGTGAGGCTGAAAAGTCCATGTTTTTGTGTTTTTCAGGGAAACTTTCATGTCCAAAGCTATGACTGTCTTGCTACAGCTATTAAAGAGGATTAGAAGGTGCTGCCACATTCTTTAACTCCGCTATCTGATGGTCTCCAGATTCACCAGTGCAATCTTCATGACATTCATCTCATTGTATGCAGTACTCAACATCACACGTCATTCTTGGAGGGAACTTTGACATTTTCTGAAAGCTTCCATCGCCACGACAAGGTTTTTCTATTCTTTATTTTTTTTTAAAAGATATAGGATGATCACAGAACACTGAGCTGCTGCTCCTTCTCATTGTGCTCTATTCTTGCTTCAGAGGAGTCTAAAATCTTTCGGATGAGACTATAAACCGAGGCCCCGTATGCGAATGCATGCAGAACATCTTGCGCACACGTTAAATCCTGTTCCGCTTTTCGAAAGAGTAGGTCATTGTGTGCCGGTGGGAACAGATGACAAAATTTACAAAACCGCATACACACGGGGACTGGATGTAAAAAAAAGCATATGAGTGCTTATTCCATTATCCTCGATACCCAAAAAATATATTAAAAAAATTAAAATGTCATCTGAGCGCTTTGATTTGTTGCTTTACAAGACTCAGCGCTATATGAATTCCAAACATTACTATTATTATTATTATTATGATTATTATTATTATTATTCAAATACGCAGTATTCATATCCATTTTCCAGAAAGCTTGTTCTGTGTGGTTTACATCAATGACTTTTGTTTTCACAATACTGCTGATGACATAAATACTCCTCAAGCAGTGTTACGGCGGACAATTTATCATTTCTGTTCTACGAATGTGGCCTCTCACCCAAGAGAGCTTTGCTCTTGTCACTGGGCTTGGCCGCCTGGCTGAGTCAGTCAGTGAGATAGGACTCGTAGCCCTTTAGAATCTCAACAGTTCCTAAATCGGATACTTCCACTGGGACTATAGTACAATGGACAAAACCAGCATCCTCTTACCTTGAAGGTGTCGAGGGCATCCAGGGCCAGGCGGTACCCTTCAGGGGAGTAGACGCACAGCGCTGACAGCAGCTCGATCACCTGCTTCTTCACCATCACGTTCGTCGTGTCCAGAGCTGAGCACACACACCACACACACACACACACACACACACAACGGGCACACAACACACACACACACACACACACACACGGGCACACATGCAATCATGAACGCATGCATACACACACACACACGTATACACACACAGGAATGTTTATATAATCACGTACTTCACGTGTGTTATATATATATATATAATACATACGTGAGAGAGAGCACGCACACACACACACACTCACACACACACTCACACACTACACTACACATACCTACCACACAACCCCCTCCCCCTCACACACACACATGCGCGCACACACGCACGAGCGCGCGCGCGTGCACTTAAAGAGGAATTTTTATTGATGTATTCACTTTCTTCAAGAACACAGAGAGAAAGAGAGAGAGAGAGAGAGAGAGAGAGAGAGAGAGAGAGAGAGAGAGAGAGAGAGAGAGAGAGAGAGAAGAGAGAGAGAAATCAAATTCTTTTATTTCGAGAATAATGAATAAGCACTCATGTGATTTTTTTACACCCAGTCCCCGCCTTTTTCAGGGAATAGCATCATGATACAAAAAAGACAACAACCACCTCCACACAAAAAATCCCCACTAACCAAAAAGTAATCGAAAACAGCAACAGCAACAACAACAATAACAACAAAAAAAGCCCAATCTCAGAAAAGCAATAACCAAAAAGAAAACCACTCACACTGATACCCCCCCCCCCCTCCCCTCCCAAGACAAATGATAAAGTGATTAAAAAAGATACACGCAGGCTCGCACGCACGCACACACGCACGCACACACGCACGCACGCACGTACGCACGCACGCACACACATGCACGCACGCACGCACGCACGCACGCACACACACACACACACACACACACAGCTGCGCGGGAAAGACTTCAATTATTGGCTTCACGCTAAGGGGAAAATATGCCTTAGATTTTGAGAGAAGAGAGAGAGAGAGAAGAGAGAGAGAGAGAGAGAGAGAGAGAGAAGAGAGAGAGAGAGAGAGACAGACAGACAGACAGACAGACAGACAGATAGACAGACAGACGGACAGACAGAGACACAGAGAGTCGGAGACAGAGAGACAGAGGGTATGGAAACAAGAAACGGTAAAGAAAATTGTGACATTTTTCATTTTCCTCTGCAGACTACAGATTGCCGTTGCATAATTCATCAGGCCATTTTGGACATTCGTGAACCCCAAAACAAATCTACTCTCCCCCCTCCTCCCCTCCCTTCTCTCCCCCCCCCCCCCCCCCTCCATTTCCAACTCTAGTTTTCTTGCTGACAGTAGATTTTTGTCTTGTGATTGATTAATGCCATGATTAATGTGCTTTAGATATTATTTCATTACTCTCTCTCTATCACTGTGTGTGTGTGTGTGTGTGTGTGTGTGTGTGTGTGTGTGTGTGTGTGTGTGTGTGTGTGTGTGTGTGTGTGTGTGTGTGCATGCGTGCTCGCGCGCGCGCGCCTTAGAAACATGGCGGGCAAGCAGCAGAGTGTACCTACACCTGCACAGGTAAGGTGGGCTTAGAGGTACTTCTGTTGGCCATTAATCCCACCAACAAACAGGTGCAAAAAAGACAATTAAAAAAAAAAAAGTAAGCACTCTGGAACAGACAACTCGGATGAGACCTGTGCAAAAGCTGGAGTGACCAGAACGTTTCTTCTGCCATAACTTTTCCCCCTTGCTGTGTTTTTTATTCTTCCCTTCTTGTTCTGAGTGAGTGAGTGAATGAGTGATTGACTGGCTGACTCACCCAATCCATCCTAAAACCAGTCGGTCCATCTATTCATCGATTGATCAATCCATCCCCATCCATCCATCCATCTCTACGTCCATTTATCCATCCTTTGACCCCTAGGGTCCTCTTCCACATGACTTAATGTCCTCATTCACCTACTTTTCTTAATGCCTATGCAGCTTTGCGGGGATCAACAACGATCAAGTTCGTTCAGTCCTCCATAGCATTGTTTCCCCACTTCTTCTATGTGACTTCTCTGAACCCCCCCCCCCCCCCCCCCCCCCCCTCCAACCACCACCACCACCCTTCCCTGCCCTCTACATCTCCATGCTCTGACGCTGTGGCTGTCAGTCCAGTGTCTACCATGCCAGAAGACGTCCTGCTGTCATTGTCATCTCTGTCTTTAAGAAGGAAGGTGGCAGGGTGGTTAAGACGTTCACCTGCCAACAAGTAAACCGTGAGGTTCTGGGTTCGATTCCCAGCCTCGCCCTTTCTTCCCAGTTTGACGAGAAAACCGAACTGAATGTCAAAGTCCTTCGGATTAGACTATAAACCGAGGCTCCCCCCGTGTCCGAACGCACGCAGAACATCTTGCGCACAAAACCCGTTCCACCTTTCGGAAGATCAGGCCATTGTGTGCCGGTAGGAACGGATGACAAAATCTTAAAAAATCACATGCAAACAGCTGTCGTGTTTAGGCACCATCTGCGAAGTCGGAATGCAGCTACCTAAATGGTGTGTATGTGTGTGATTGTGTGTGTTGGGGGAGGGGAGGTAGCATACTCAAAGATCTTACTATTGGTGAACCTCGGAGCTCTAGCGGAGGAACGAAAAATAAATATCTGTCTTTGTTTTCCGCAGCTCTGGTGAGGGTCATAGCGGATGACAAAGCTGCTTCACGACAGAGCCATTCTTACCCCTCGGATCATATACTTGGCCCTCCGATAATGCCCTCTTCTGTGGGCCCTTCTTCAGGTTATCAATGCTGACAGATCCACGTCTTCTCTCTCTCTCTCTCTCTCTCTCTCTCTCTCTCTCTCTCTCTCTCTCTCTCTCTCTCTCTGACTAGTAATTTATTTGTACTAAGTCTTTTAAAATTGAAATACTATCTGTACTTGACAGTATTATGTCTTCTGTTCTTATATGTTTCTTATGCAACATGTTTGAATGTTGATTATTACACACCCCTTCATGAGGGCCAAGTTATAATGAATAAACTTTCGCATTCGCATTCTCTCACTCTCTCTCTACTACTCTCCACCTCTCTCTCTCTCTCTCTTCTTCTTCCATCTCTCTCACTCTCACTCATCTCTGTTGTCTGTCGTCTGTCTGTCTGTCTTTAGCGTCTGTGTGTATCAGTGTGTTCTGTATGTCTGTATGTGTGTATGTTTGCTGGGACTTCTGCTGATTAGCTCAATGTTTACGCAGTAATAACAATCCCCCTTGCTGCATATGGACCCCCTTGTGTTCTTAAAAACCATGGCCAAACCACAAACAATAGAGCAACACCACAAAACGAGCCTGGGTATAGCTCGGGAGGAGAGATCGAAATAAGCGGCGTGGGAACAGCAGGATACAAATGTCAGAGATGATAGGGCAGTAAAACAAAAGAAGAACAAAAACCACCTACTACAGCAAAATACACTGACATGTTTCACCATATTTTCGGGAGACACAGGAACACGCCGAAAAAGGGAGTCAATCTACCGCTGGCTTGACAAAAAGCAGGCATTCATGATACGATACAAAATGAAATCCCATTAAAATAAAACATTCTCAACAATTTGAAAAGTAAAACTAGAAGAACTTAGGAGTACATCATGTTAGCCCATTGCTTGTTTAACAAAATGCTAGTATATCTCTCGAGGTCATATATTCGGGAACGGAAATAAGCTTTAAAGACTGAAACAGAGGAGAGCAAGAGGGGCAACAACTCTGTGGCTACGCCGGTTGTGCAGAGAAGGCAGAAGTGATGGAGATGTGTCAGATCAGGAGACAGAGAGACAATGAGTGCCGCTTATCTGCAGATTAGTCCTGCAGCTATGAGTCATTGCTATAACAAGACTGTCTCGGAACATGAAGGAGAATGCGAAGAATGCGAAGAATGAAGAATGCGAAGAAGAAGAAGAAGAAGAAGAAGAAATGCAAGAAGCAGAAAGCGAAGAAGAAGGAGGAGGAGGGGGGGGGGGGGGGGGGGGGGTGGGGGGGGGGGGGGGGGGGGGGGGGGGGGGGGGGGGGGGGGGGGGGGGGGGGGGGGGGGGGGGAGAAGAGAGAGAGCGAGAGAGAGAAGAGAGAGAGAGAGAGAGAGAGAGAGAGACAGAGGAGACAGAGAGACAGAGATAGAGAGAGAGAGAGAGAAGAGAGAGAGAGAGAGAGAGAGAAATTTTCGATGATTGTATTGCCTAAAGCTTTTGCCCATTGCAATGGTAAGACGTGGGGAAGGGGGTACAATAGACAAAACCTGGGATTTGACATCATCAGAAACAAGCAAGGACGTGACAAGGGGCTGACCTGTCGCTATGTTCAATCATGCAGACCCGAATAAAATTGAATGGATCGTGCGATTTCATCACAGAAACACGCGAAATCTTCATCATCGTGTCAAGCTGATCTGGACACACACACACACAACACACACACACACACACACACATACACACACACACACACACACACACACACAAAAAAAACACACAACACACAGAGCTCTCTCTCGCTCTCTCACTCATTTACTCACTCTCTTCTCCCTTCACTTCCTCACTCACATACAAACTGACACCCGACACTTGCTAAAAAAAACAACAAGTGACCAGTCCTGGAGAGAGAAAGAGAGAGAGAGATTTATTCTTTATATCGAGGATAATGGAATAAGCATTCATGTGCTTTTTACATGCAGTCCCCGTGTGTATGCGGCTTTGTAACTTTTTGTCATCAGTTCCCACCGGCACACAATAGCCTACTCTTCCAAAAAGCGGAACAGGATATAACGTGTGCGCAAGATGTTCTGCGTGCGTTCGCACACGGGGCCTCGGTTTATAGTCTCATCCGAAGGACTTTTGGGGGGGAGAGTGGAGTCTGCATTGATGTTAACTCCAGGGGGAAAAAATTCCCTTGAATGGGATTCGAACCTGGGTTGTCAGATTGCGAACGCAATGTTCTAAACCTTTAGACTATCCCGTCCCTCCCTCCCCCCCCCCCCTCCCCCATCCCCGAAAAGAGAGGAGAGAGAGAGAGAGAGAGAGAGAGAGAGAGAGAGAGAGAGGAGAGAGAGGAGAGAGAGGAGAGAGAGAGAGAGAGAGAGAACCGGATTTTTTTAACCAAGAGATATAAACTGAGGGGAAAAAAATAAACGACAAACCCGACCAGGAAAGTATGGAAAGAAGAAACGGCAAGGACATTATTCTAGATCTATGCTACCTTCTATTCACCTCTGCAGACTACACATAGCTGTTGGAAAATTCATGAGGTCGTTTTCGATATTCCTAAGGTCATAAACAAAATGGAACTCCTGGCACCGTTCCTGATACTAGATTTGTCTTTCATCGTCACCGATTTATCTGTCAGAATTTTGGGGTGAAACTGTGTCAGGGTTCTTTAGCATTTCATCGGAATTTTTTTGGGCGACTTTTGTTCCTTGTTCTGCTTACCTTCTTTCTCTTTGCTCTGTGTGTGATAAAGTGACAGATGTATTCGTGTGACTGTTATTTGGTTTCAGTCTCTGCCTGTGTGTGTGTGTGTGTGTGTGGTGTGTGTGTATGTGGTTGTGTGTGTGTGTGTTGTGTGTGTGTGGTGTGGTGTGTGTGTGTGTATGTGTGTCCTGCAAACATATTTGCGAGCAGGTGCGTGCGTGCGCGCGCGTGTGTGTTAGAGGCACTTCTGTCGGCAATGTAGCCTTCCAACTGTAAACGACCATATCAAAAACAAATAGTTATCAGGTACACCCTAATCAAGAAAGGAAAAGGTGTACATGAGAGTGTTGTGCTAAGTTGAAGTAACTAGGCTATTTCATTTCACCTTTAACACTTTCCCGTTGCTTTGTCTTTTTGCCCCAATTCTTCTGACTTAAACAACCAATCAGTCAGTCCATCCATCCAACTATCCATCCATTCAACCAATCAAGTATTCGACATAAAGGTCATCCCGGTATGACCTATGTCAGATTTTGACTGTCCTACTTTCTCATCGTCAGTGCAGCTATGTAGGAATCGGCAAAAGGTCACGTTGGTCCATTCTCCGATACTGTCGTTTTCCCGCCTTTTCTCCTGTCTCCCCCTGCCAATGCCCGTTCTGTTCTACGTCTTGGCACCGTGCTTCCAAAGATAGCTTCTGTCACGCAAGGGCTTACAGTGTCGTCATCGTTCCTTTCTTGTTTCTGTTTTCCCCAGGACAGCTGCTATGACGTCTTTAATAAGGTCATACAGTACGTCAAAGCTGCAAAGACGCGTAAAATCTGATTTTTCAGGATTATATATCCTTGACCGACACAGATAGACGAAAGCATTTCAGCCCTCTTCACAGCCCCTCCTTCCAATTTTGAGCGAAGATCCACGTCACTTTTCTGTCTGGGCTATTGATGATGTCAGTGTGTGTTGCGTTACAAGAATACGCTCTTACCCATGTGGACCCCCAGGGGTAAATAAAAGAAATAATGGTTCACCTTTTGTCTTTAGTCTGTTTACAAAGCTACACCAAACCAAGCCAAATAAAAAAATAATCCAAACAAACTTCCCGAAGTCGGAATTGAGCTACCTTAATGGTCAGCATGAACTGTCGCATACGCAAAACTCTCCCCATTGGTGAACTTTGGAGGTCTAGCGGAGGGATTAAAACAACAACAACAACAACAACAACAACTAAACAAACAAGAACCAAGTAAAGAAAAACAAAATCAGCAACATCAAAGCAGCATTGTGTTTTTTGTCCCTCCCGTCATTTCGGAGACACGTGAAATCCCTCGCAAAGTGAATCACTACAACATAATATGAT
>CM054144.1:17802798-17805298 GCA_028751875.1 Rapana venosa | reverse complement strand
GCGGCGCCCATCTCCTCTCCCTCGCTGCTTTACCTTCCCCGACCCTAAAGAGGGCAGGTACCCATTTACAGCTGGGTGAACTGGGATAATGTACCGAAGCCAAAGCACGCAAACGGTCACCTATCCAAGAGGTAACCTCGCTCGACGATGCTTTATACAATAGGGTCAGACAAAATAGGTTGTTTTCCGACTTGAAAATGGAGAGGTGTGTTTTTTGTTTTGTTTTGTTAAGCTTTGTTTTGTTTTGTTTACCTTCTAGGTCCGAATTTTCTTTAGATATTTTATTGCAGACGTGTCTCCATCTGGAAAATTTGAGAGAGAGAGAGAGAGAGAGAGAGAGAGAGAGAGAGAGAGAGAGAGAGAGAGAGAGAGAGAGAGAGAGGCACGCGCGCGCGCTCACGCATACACATTTTTTGTTTTTGTCAGGGAAATAATTTGTATAAGGGAACAACAAGCCAGGAAAAGAGTTTTGACTGTTCAAGCGAGAAAATAAACATAAACAACCGTGCTTTGATTTGGAAGATAGAATATCCATGACATTCACAGACCTTGTCATTCCACAGGTCAGAACATTTACACGTGTATTAGGGATACAATAACATGAAGAAAAAAATATGAAAGAAGTAGAAGAGTAAGAAAAATAACAACGACGGCCACAACTACGACGACGAGAACGACGACGACCATAAAACATCCTTTCGAATTCTTGAACCCAGAAGAATTTTTTTTTTAAAAACACCCAACAAAACAGGCTACTTAAGTGTAAATATCGGACAAATACAGTTTGAACTCTTGATCCAGAAACAAGAAGAAGAAGAAGAACAACAACAACAGTAACAGCAGCACCAACAACAGAACCCTTTGATGGCAAATCGGACAGACGGGATGTGAACTCTTGATCTCAAAACACCCAATACTCCGCGTTATAAAGTGCCATTAAGACAGGCGGCGTTTTGTAAGACTTGAGTGGAAATGACAAATGTGACGTAATGACGTTTCCATCCATGACGTGTAAACAGAAGTGCGTAGGTCAACAAACAGAAAACCATCAATGACGTCAGCCTCCCGTAAATCATGACGGCGTGCAACAGTTGGAGCACATTGCGCCATCAGTGTAAAGGGTGAAGAAATTTTTGACAATGAATATTTTGTAACATTTGATTCACAGTTAAAATTGAATAAACATTCAGATGCCAAATCATTCTTAAAAAATTGAGGAAAATGAGAGATTCTGCCAAAAGTGCTCTAAACAGTAGGCTGTAGATCTATGCGGAAATGGACACGAAACTCTGACCTACTATTCATGTCCTCTAAAACAAATAGGTTTCCACATTGTTCTTTAAATTATCCCCATGTCTAAACATTATACGATAACTAAATGGACAAAAACAAGCCTTAAAAATACAGGAATTTGGGTGATGGACGCAATGAAAACGGAACAACAATAAGAATTATGATAATGATAATAAGATAATGAGAATATTGTGATACTAATGAAAATAATAATGACAATAATGATAATGACAAGAAGAAGATTTTTCAACAACAACAAAAGATAAATAAACAAATACGATAAGATAATACAGTGAAAGATAAAATCGATTCGAAACAAATAAATAAGATCAAAAAGATAAGTAAAACAAAAACATCAATCACCCACACACACACACACACACACACACACAACACACACCACACACACACAGAGTCTTAAAACTAGGTATCAATTTCATTCTTTTATTCCCAGCAGTTACAGCCAAGGAAGACTATCTGTCTGATAAACAGACCCATGTCATGCCATTCCAAAGAATATTTAGGCTAAAGAGGAACACTTCTGTTGCAGACACTGTCAACAAACAAACAGAAGCCACATCAAACTAAAAGTAAAGTATGTTCTTTCGAGCCAGAAGGCCCATAGAGCCGGAGCTTATCCCGGTTTCTGTAGCGTTAAGCGAACTGATGGTTTTTCACCACCCCTGTGACAGGACGCTAGTCTGTCGCCAGATACTTCCCCAGCAGAGCTGGTACCCACTTGTACACCTGGGTGGAGTGAGGAAAATAGGAGTAAAGTGTCTTTCCCAAGGACACAACACCGAGCTGAGCGGGGATCGAACCCGCGACCTCTGGATCACGAGTTGACCGCCTAAACCACTCGACCACGGTGCCTCCCACACCATCATCAAACTAAAACCATCACTTATTTATTTATTTATTTATCTATTTACTTATTCTTTTATATCGAGGATAATGGAATAAGCACTCATGTGCCTTTTTACATCCATTCCCCGTGTGTATGCGGTTTTGTAAATTTTGTCATCTGTTTCCACGGGCACACAATGGCCTACTCTTCCGAAAAGCGAAACAGGATTTAACGTGTGCGCAGCATGTTCTGCATGCGTTCGAACACGGGGCCTCGGTTTATAGTCTCATCCGAAGGACTTAACATTTTACCACTTAAAATTGAATGAACGCTGGAATCAACTGGAACTGAAATGAGAGA
>CM054144.1:17765298-17797798 GCA_028751875.1 Rapana venosa | reverse complement strand
TTGGGTCTACCCTGGGATTGTTTGTATTCTCTTCTCTGATAATGATTACTCTTTTTTTTTCACTGGAAAGAGCGATTTTGTTTGGTTGTTTGGTTGTTGGTTGGTTGGTTGGTGTGTGTGTTGTTTGTGTGTTGGTTGTGTGGTGTGGTTGTGTGTGTGTGTGTGTGCGTGCGTGTGTGTGTGTGGTGTGTGGTGCGTGCGTGGTGCGTGGTGCGTGTCGTGGTGTGTGTGTGTGTGTGTGTGTGTGCGTGTGTGTGGTTTGTTGCCTTATTGATACGAACATGATTTTATGACCTTGACAGTGGCTTACAAAATCTCATAACGATTACACCATCTAGCAAATAAGATGGGTTTTCTTCGTTCGTTTGTTTGTTTTTTTAATGTGTGGTTTGTTGATTTGCACAATTATGATTTTATGACCATTGGAGGTTCTCTATAAACTGCTCTACTGTCGAAGATAAGTTTGCAAATAAAGGCTGTGGTATTTCCTGTGCAAGGTAATGTGCAGACTTGCTTGTGCATTTAACCCTGTCTGTGTAAATGAGGGCGTGTGTAAGCATACAGAAGATATTGATACTCATGAAAACCCCCACCTGTGTCAATAAAAGCGCGTGTAAGTATACAACAGATCGAATATGCATGAAAGAGTCCTCATCCGCCAATATAAAAGCGTGTAAGCATAAAGAAGACTAACAATGCATAAAAACTCGCCTGCGTATATAAGGGCGTATATAAACATACAGAAGACTAAATATGCATGGGAAAAGCCCGATAAATCATGTTTCATTCAGTGAGGCGTAGAAACATGAAAAGACCAAGCACGCAGCCCTGCTTTCATCAGGGCAGTGAGTAATACAGCTGACGAAGCAATTTGTTCGCAGATGAAGTGACGACAATACACAATATCCCACAAGCAGTAACGTCTCTTAGGAGGGGGAAAAGTAAATTCAACAGATCGGAACTGAGCTGAACTGAACTGTCAACATTTTCCACAAAGCACGCACTTCTGATTTCATCAGGGCATTGAGTAATACAGCTGATGAAGCAACTGCTACGCAACTTTCCAGCAGATGAAGTGACGGCGATATAGAATATACCGCCAGCAGTGACGTCTATGTGGGGGAAAAGAAAAAGAAACCTAAACTCATCTATTCTGAACTGATGTCCAAATTTTTTTAAAAAGTCCAAATGTTCCACAAAGCACGCAGTTCTGATTTCATCAGCGGATTGAGTAATGCAGTTTGATGAAGCAACTGCTACGCAGATTTCTAGCATATGAAATGAGGCTGGTATAGATATTCTGCAGGCAGTGACGTCTATTTAGGGGGGAAAAAACTAAAGTGCCAGTTTCATCAGCACACTGGGTGATAGGGATGGTGAAGCAACTGCTAGACAACTCTCTGCTAGAAGAGCTGAAGCTGACATAACCAATATATTCTGCACGCAGTCACACTTCCCCGGGAAAAGACAAATTGAACTGAATGGATCGAACTTGTACCGAACCCTCCAAATTTCTGTTTCCCACTCACTGTTCCATCCTTCAAGAAGGAACGCCCCCCCCCCCCCCCCCCTCACCCGCTCCAATACAACGCACATGTCTAGAAAACGATATCTTCATGGTTCAAATCCTGCATTTTTTGTTTTTATCCTTCTCCATCTTCAATGGGTAGTTAGCCTAAGTGCTAAACTCCCGAAATAAAACTTTCTTTATTCAAACGACTCTACCCAACACGCAGTCTGCAGCCAGAAGAGGGCATAGTCTTGGCATAATCCAACTTTGCCAGTGATGCAAGACCTGAACATTTCAGCACAATGCCTCAAAGACCCAATCCTCAGGGAGCTAAGGGGAAAGGGCATCCAGTCAGCCTGCCAGAAGTCAAAGCCATCAAGCAAAAGGAAGAACACACACACACAAAAGACACCCCCAAAAAAAACAACAAAAACCCAAAACACACACACACACACACACACACACACACACACACACACAACCACCACACACACACACCACACACACCCAACCAAACACAACAACAACAGAAAGAGCTGAGGAAATAAAAGAAGAAAAAGAAGGCCGGAAACGCTGTACCGATACCCCGCGCTTGTTGTAAGAACAGCCGTGCAAATTGGCAGGAGAGGAGCCCTGCTGTCACCATGTTGCAACATCACAGTGCTCGTAGTGCTTTTCCAACGCCTCTGAAAGGGGCAAGGACAAAAGCCATCGACCTGAAGAAGCCAGTGCACAGGATAAGACGGAGACAGAAGCATTTCCACTGCCTCCTAATGATGTGCCAGGTTTGGGGCCCCGTCTCGGCGTACCATCAAAGTGTTGCGTAACATAATACACAATACAGATCACCCAAGGATACACATCTATATATCTATGCATATATCTATATCTATATCTACACACACCACACACACACACACACACACACACTATCGGACTACTGCTCAACTATCTCGAGAAGCTGTTCACTATATTCTTCTTTAACAGGGATTAGCTGTGTGTTTGGATAGCAATCCTCTTTTGGCTGAAAGTCAAGTTGGTTTCCAATGGCCTCGATCAAAGTTAGATTACTTATTTATACAAAACCTCATATTTATTTATGCAGTTTGTTTTGTTAAAACGACGTTTGCGGATTATAAAACAGCTCTGAACGCTTTGATGTTCTCTGGAAAGAAGATATCTGGGTTAAATTTGTTTCACACGGTATGGATATAAGACGCCCAGGGTAATTGTGAATGTATATATTAAAATCAAATCATGTTATTGTTAAAATTCAGACTTTTTATGTTACAGAGGAGCAAATAAGGCAAAAATCTGTCACCGGTTTTATTCTTTTTTTAAAAAAAATCTCGAGCGATTTTGGGGAGCTGAGATTGTCTACGTCTGAATTTTATTTCTCGTTTAACATTTCTTTCCCTCATGGGTATGCTGGGTGCCTGTGAAGAAATAGCATCCCCACCTTCTGGAAATTCCGTACTAGAAATTCCCTCTGTTCTAGTCCTCTCTTTCTGCCTTGTTCCTTTTCTTCCTGTCACCTACTTCTTGTTTATTCTCTGCCTTCTTGGTCCATTCTCCTGCACTTTATTCCCCAGAATTCTCTCTTATGCCGAAGTCGGATGCGCTGGGTCTGACTTGTCAGACGCTTTCCGACAGCGCAACGCATTTTCTCTTGTATACCGGACAACAATGGTTGCTGTCTGAACGTGCGACGAAGTATCACTGCTGGCATTTAGGTTGGGGTTTGTTTTTTTTGTTGGTTTTTTGCTTTTGTTTTTCAGATCAGATTTCCATTGTTTTCCTGTAAGCAACTACGAGTTAATGACATAATTTTTTTTATCAATCAAGGATTGGCTTACAAAAAGCACTCAACAAATCTTTTGGTAATTATTACAACTTGAAGTTTAAAAAAAAGCACAGACGCTTCCTTGTCGTAAAAAATGTAAAGGATTGAATTTTTTAAACAACTTAAACTTAAATGCATGAATGGAATGAAGGTCTGATGATCATAGAATTATTTAGATATTTTAAAATTTGAGTTCTGAAAAAAATAGAATATTGTTCAACACTAAGAGATACTGGAGGCAGAACTCTAAAGACCACGTTCCTTTATTACAAAAAGCAAGATATTTATTAAGATTCTTCCTACCAAATGCACCTGAGCATGAGTAGTAGTTTAGGCAGTAAGTATTTGGGGGGAATGCGATGATAAGAGATCCTGAATGCAACATGTCCTGGCGCACGTCAAACAAACAAACAAAACAAAACAAAATAGACCTATTTTTTACGTAACTTTTTCCTCCTGAGAGGATTTTAAACCATACAATTCAATGCAGAAGTACTGCAATGTATTGCAAAGCAAAGATAATGCAATACATGGAACTTCAATAATACAGCACATTACAACACAATTACAGTACACTACGACGCGATGTACTGTAATCCAAATCATTCTTTCATTTCTGTCTAGTATTTGTTTTCTTCTCAGTGTAAATGCTCTCACAAGAACAAGCAGCTGTAGACGAACTGGTCTCAAGGATACCGACAACAAAAATGCTTGGACCAGTGGTTACAGAATAAGAAAATGTAACCGGGAAAAAAATGGTAGTTGGGCTATTCAATGATGCTTTTCTTTAAAATTAAGTATACAAGAAGAAAAAACAAACCAGCCACTGTTTACTTTACAAACAAGAACTACTATACGTCCACTTGCGCAAACACTCGCCCCCACCCCCCTCCCCCCACGCCCCCACCTCTGCGTATCCTTTTGTAGTGCCGGGCTTCTCTGTCTCATAAGCGCTCTGATTGTCTTTGCAAGTATAGCCGCTATACAAATTTCATTTATTATTATTTATTATTATAACCTGCAGAGTCTGCCGTGGCTTCAGCGACATGATCATCTGAAGGCAGCTTAAAAAAAATTCATCTGAAAAATGTGAGTTTTTTTTTAAATTTTGCTTGAAAAACGGCAGGAGAATGGATTAGGAAAGTAGAAAACAAGAGAGAGAGAGAGAGAGAGAGAGAGAGAGAGAGAGAGAGAGAGAGAGAGAGAGAGAGAGAGAGAGAGAGAGAGAGAGAGACAGACAGACAGACAGACAGACAGACAGACAGACAGACAGACAGACAGACAGGGGGAGACAGAAACAGAGTTAGAGCAAAAGAAAATTTTAGCACAGAATTTCCAGTGGGATGGGGACGCTATTTATTACTGGAAGAGCATCTGGCATCCCCACGAGAGAGTCAACACTGAACAACAACAACAAAAGGAGAACACTGCCCCCTCTGTTTTTCTGTCCACCTCCTCCTCAGCCAGCACACGCACGTACATACCCACCTAGGCTGAACCTGGAGGCGTAGCTGCCTCCGCTGATGAGGTAGTCCAGCCCGATGCGGGAGTTGACGCAGGTGCGGATGCAGAGCACGCACTCCAGCCTCATGACCAGCGCCTGGAAGCCCCCGCCCTGCTGGGACAGCTGCCCCAGACACTCGAACAGCAGCTCCAGGCCCCGGTTCTCCAGGAAGTCCTCCATCCACTTGCGGTCAGAGCCCCCCAGCTTCTTCCTCAGGCGGCACAGGTTGAAGACGGAGGGCTGGTGCAGGAAGGTGACGCAGGACTTGGACAGGTAGCAGTCGTAGGCCACGTCCGCCATCCGGGATTCCGAGTGCGACCTGGGCCGCATGGCGGGGTGGAAAGGGGAGAGGAAGACGTCCGAGGGAGGGGGGGAGTCCAGAGGCGAAGAGTCCATACGGCGGACTTTGGTGAAGCTGCTGGTGGTGCTGACGTCCCCTATCAGAGCTCTGGGCCGTCTGCCCCTGACGGGGGACAGCACGATGGTCAGGGGAGGTTCTGGAGCAGTCTGGTCCGGAGACAGGAAAGAGTTGTGTTCCGTGTGCTGAATGGTGGGGATGGTAAGGGATGGGGGTGTCAGGGGTGACCTCTGCGGCAGACCGCCAGGCTCCAGAGTGGTCTGCACCATCGTGCCCTTAAAGCACGGCCGAGTCACCGGACTCTGCATGATGGCCTGGCCCTGTCTTCAACACACCAGTGCAAAATGGTCCACAACAAAATGCTCACAGCCACCAGGTCATCGCCACCGCCGTACACTTGCAACTCTTCTTCGTCTGCAGGACTGTCTCCCACCAAAGGCAGAAACGTATCCTCCTCCTAACACACATGCAGGCGAGCTGGCAGCCTCCTGCACAGACTAATCGTTGGCGCCCCAAATAACGTCTGGCTTCACACATGGAAGAGCTGTGGCAGACGACGCTCAGACATCCACACGGCACGACAACACCGCGACGCCGCAGTTACCGGTATCGACATCCGCGACACGCCATGGCGTCTGCTGCTTTGGGCGGAAGGAAATGTCTGACTGCAGGCAGGCAGGCAGGCAGGCAGGCAGGGGTGGTGATGGGGGCAAAGCCCACACTGACAGGTCTTTGATTCTACCAACCTGACAAAGCCCCGTGTGGAAAACGCCCTATTTCACCGACACCTGGGGAAACGGGTTTTGCATCCCCTGACCTTCTGGCTCAGACTGAGAGGTGTTTCACTCTGCTCATGGATTTTTTCAGAGAAAGAAAGACGGGTTTTCTTTTCGAACCCCAACCCCCACCCCCTCAGCCCAACAACAACAAAATAACGACGATTTTTTCCTCCCCCCCCCCCCCCCCCCCCCACCCACTCCCATCCCAGCAAACAAACAAAACACTGTTGTTGGTTGTTGGTTTTTTTAAACCAAGCAAATAAATGATCTACTCTGAAATCACGTTTAGCAGATTATGACTGGTTTAACCAGTGATATGTTTGTGAATCTGTCCTGTACGCGTTGTGCGTGCATGCGCACGAATGTATGTATGCGTTCACACGTGTGAATGATGTATGTAAGCGTGTGAACACACGCAGTATATATATATTATAATTATATGTTTGTATGTTGTATTATGTATGTATGTGTGTGTGTTGTGTGTGGTGGTGTGTGTGTGTGTGTGTGTGTTGTGTGGTGTGTGGTGTGTGATCTTACGTTTACGTCTATTACATTTAGTGATTTTAGACTATATATATATTATATATATATATATATATTTATGTGTGTGTGTTGTGTTGAGTGTGTTTTGTTGTGTGTGATGTGTGTGTTTGTGTGTGTGTGTGTTAAAGTCTGAGAGCACGCCAGAGTACAAGAACATATTTCTGCTATCACATGCAAATGCCGGACAAAATGCATGTTGATGCAGGTTCTTGTTTGTTCAGAATTAGTTGTATATTTAAAAGTTTGTAGACAAGGAAAAAAAGTAAAATATATATAAGACAGACAGAGAGGACATGAGAAATGGATGTATTTGAACATTGAAATTAGAAAAAAAAAATCAATAATAAAAAAGGACACCACACAAAACAGTGAAATGGGCAAACTAAGTGAAGACACATCACCTAAATGGACAGCCACTCAAGCCATGCTTTCCACAGTGTCCTCTATGCTGCCTACCAAACATGACAGACTTCACAACAGACTGTAAGAAACCATTATAATGGCCGAATGTCGGCGTTTTTCACCTAAACCCAGCAATCTTTTTGCCACCAGTATTCCAAGTGTGCGCGTGTAACAGGTGGCTGTGGGCTGGGGAATGCTGTTACGCGTTATGTGTCATGGTATGGTATGGTATGGTATGGTATGGTATGGTATGGTATGGTATGGTATGGTATGGTATGGTATGTTATGGTATGTTATGGTATCGTATCGTATGGTATTATGGTATGGTATGGTATGGTATCATGGTATGGTATGGTATGGTATGGTATGGTATCATGGTATGGTATGGTATCATGGTATGGTATGGGTATGGTATGATATGGTATGGTATGGTATGGGTATGGCATGGCATGGCATGGTATGGCTTAGGGCTTAGCATGGTATGGTAGGGCTTAGGGTATAGCATGGTATAGTATGGCTTAGCATGGTATGGTATGGCATGGTATGGTATGGCTTAGGGCTTAGCATGGTATGGTATGGCATGGCATGGTATGGTATGGCATGGTATGGCATGGTATAGCTTAGGCCTTAGCATGGTATAGTATGGCTTAGGGTATAGCATGGTATGGTATGGCTTAGGGTATAGCATGGTATGGTATGGCTTAAGGCTTAGCATGGTATGGTATGGCTTAGCATGGTATAGTATGGCTTAGGGTATAGCATGGTATGGTATGGCTTAGGGCTTAGCATGGTATGGTATGGCTTAGGGCTTAGCATGGTATGGTATGGCTTAGCATGGTATAGTATGGCTTAGGGCTTAGCATGGTATTGTATGGCTTAGCATGGTATGGTATGGCTTAGGGCTTAGCATGGTATGGTATGGCTTAGGGCTTAGCATGGTATGGTAGGGCTTAGCATGGTATGGTAGGGCTTAGCATGGTAGAGTATGGCTTAGGGTATAGCATGGTATGGTAGGGCTTAGCATGGTATGGTATGGCTTAGGGTATAGCATGGTATAGTATGGCTTAGCATGGTATGGTATGGCTTAGGGCTTAGCATGGTATGGTATGGCTTAGCATGGTAGAGTATGGCTTAGGGTATAGCATGGTATGGTAGGGCTTAGCATGGTATGGTATGGCTTAGGGCTTAGCATGGTATGGTATGGTATGGCATGGTATGGTGTGGATGGTATGGTATGGCTTAGCATGGTATGGTATGGGTATGGTATGGTATGGCATGGTAATGGTTTTGTAATGGTATGGCATGTATGGTATGGCATTGGTATGGTTGGCTTAGCATGGTATGGCATGGTATGGTATGGTATGGTATGGCTTAGCATGGTATGGTATGGTATGGCATGGTATGGTATGGCATGGTATGGCTTAGGCCTTAGCATGGTATGGTATGGCTTAGCATGGTATGGTATGGTATGGTATGGCATGGTATGGTGTGGCATGGTATGGTATGGCTTAGCATGGTATGGCATGGTATGGTGTGGCATGGTATGGTATGGCTTAGCATGATATGGTATGGTATGGTATGGCATGGTATGGTATGGCATGGTATGGCTTAGGCCTTAGCATGGTATGGTATGGCTTAGGGCTTAGCATGGTATGGTATGGCTTAGGGCTTAGAATGGTATGTGATGGCTTAGGGCTTAGCATGGTATTGTATGGCTTAGCATGGTATGGTATGGCTTAGGGCTTAGCATGGTATAGTATGGCTTAGGGCTTAGCATGGTATGGTATGGCATGGTATGGTATGGCTTAGCATGGTATGGTATGGTATGGTATGGCATGGTATGGTATGTAATGGTATGGCATGATATGGTATGGCATGGTATGGTATGGCTTAGCATGGTATGGCATGGTATGGTATGGTATGGTATGGCTTAGCATGGTATGGTATGGTATGGCATGGTATGGTATGGCATGGTATGGCTTAGGCCTTAGCATGGTATGGTATGGCTTAGGGCTTAGCATGGTATGGTATGGCTTAGGGCTTAGCATGGTATGTGATGGCTTAGGGCTTAGCATGGTATTGTATGGCTTAGCATGGTATGGTATGGCTTAGGGCTTAGCATGGTATAGTATGGCTTAGGGCTTAGCATGGTATGGTATGGCTTAGGGCTTAGCATGGTATGGTATGGCTTAGGGCTTAGCATGGTATGGTATGGCTTAGGGCTTAGCATGGTATGGTATGGTATGGCTTAGAACAACCCAGTATGATAACTATGATATAGTATTTCCTTGATTTGTGTTGCGTTGTTATTTTGTTTCATTTTTCTTTTATTCTAGTTTAGTTTCCAGCTCCACTGCTAACTGTCACAGGTCACAGATATCAATGACTCACAAGTCTGAAATAAATCCAGGCCTACCTCTGCCACACCGTCACCACACTGGCCGCAGCTGTTCCGATGAAGCTGACTGACAGTGGCAGTCCTCGATGACTCAGTCTATTATCACAGGCCATGTGAACCACAGCCAACAGAGTGAAACAGGACAGCGACGAACAATCACACACACAAAGACAGAGCAGAATTTTTTTTTAAAGCAGAGGTGATTTTGGGAATATAGGCAAGAAAACTAATTTATTTATTTATTTATTTATTCTTGTATATCCAGGTTAATGGAATAAGCACTCGTGTGCTTTTTTGTACATCTAGTCCCCGTGTGTATGCGGTTTTGTCAATTTTGTCATACCAGCACACAATGGCCTACTCTTCCAAAAAGCGGAACAGGATTTAACGTGTGCGCAAGATGTTCTATGTGCGTTCGCACACGGGGCCTCAATTTGTAGTCTCACCCGAAGGACTTTTGGGGAGAGTGGAGTCTGCACTGATGTTAACTCCAGGGGAAAAAATCCCCTTGAACGGTATTCGAACTCGGGTCGTCAGATTGCGAGCACAATGTTCTAACCACTAGGCTATTCCCTCCCCCCCCTCCCTCCACCCCCCCCCCCCCCCCCCCCCCCCCACTAAAATCTTATTAGGAATGCAACATGTTTTAGACAGCCGTTACTGTAAAATCCCATATGGAAAAAAAAGCATGGTAACTGCAATGCCTGTTACCCCCAAACTCCTAACAACAAAAGTCTCACTGGCTTTGTTTCCACCAGACAAAGGATCCCCACACTAACGACATACAGTAAATGCAGCTCTGATGAGGACGCCTGTTTTTACGGCTTACCAGCGAATGCTTGTTACCGTTGCGGCAAGACGTGAGGACGAAAAAACAAACCAATCAATGGAAGCCGTTAGGAGGTTCTGTACCCACCATAGGACCATGTATTGCAGCCACCACTCACTTCACCACAACAAAATGGCGCCCTTTGACATTTTCATTCAAACTGTTTTCGGCAATTAATATTCTAATTCGTACCACCATTGTCACATGACTCGTTTCCCTAACGAGAAAATCGTGTTAGGAAATTTTGCAGAAGTGCCTACTTACAGGAACCATTCACGAAAAGTTACAGTCCGTCTAATCACAAAGCTCAGTAAAGCCTCAGTACAGTACAGGCCTCAGTACAGTCTTCACCGCGGCACAAGATTTGCCAAATCCAGATTGAAAAGCTTTTTCTGTACTTCTGATGGTTGATTAAGGAAACGCCACGTCAGCTCGAAATGAAGTCTTACCGAAACCTCGCGATTATTTTTTTTCAACTGTGTATATTCTTTGAGTCTGTCACCAATGTACATTAGAAAATCAAACTCAAAGTCAATCCTGTGTGTATGGATTCATCAAAAACCGGTGGTAAAAATAATTCCCTCTGAATGTTTCACCAATCTTTAATTCATCAAAACCACATGGAGTCGGCTGGGTCTTCAATAATCTCGAAACACGTGTTGTTCTCTGCATAAGCAGCCCAGCAAATCCACTACATTTGTTTCTTTTTTTTGTAGTTTTGGCTTAAAACTTTTGTTACATTTTTGTGCCAAAGCCAAAAAAAAAAGGTTCGTGTGTGTGCCTAAACAAACCTTCACTAAACCACACATATGATGACCCAAAATTTCTTAACACAAATACCGACCACAAGCAAGTGAGAAAACCGTCTCCATCGTCACAAAGCCCAGTCATCAAACCACACAGAAAGCCTAAGTTGTGCCTTAAAACATCACAGGTCACAGCTCAAGTCCATAATTATTATCGTTGTCATTGTTAGACCAATCCCTCAGTCACAGTACAGTTCTTGTCCATACTGTAGCCATTGGTATTAAAGGAATCCCTCAAGCAAATCGTCACAGCCCTTGCCCCACAGTTTAACCAGCTTCTGACTTCTCCCTTCACTCCTTGAGCAGTCTTGGGGGCAGTGCACTGCATTGAATTTTTCAGGTAGTGTGTGTGGACAGGTTGAACCCGGCAGAGCCCATCCCTCCCTCTCCAGGTAGTGACCTTCCAGGCGTTGCTAAATCAATCAGGGGAGCATTTACAGGTCACAACTCTCATGCATATCTTAGAAGCCCAACGCGCCTCCCCCCATGTTAAACCTACAGCATCCAGTCTTAGGGATGGGGTCTGGAGGCAAGAGTACACGTGGCTTATCTAAGGGACAGACAAAGGGGCTGCACTGAGAACTGCTGGCCAGTTATGTGACGTCAGCTGCACCTCTGCTCTTTCCCTTCAAATTCTGTTTTCTTAATAAGCCTGACAGTTACATTTTTTATGTAAAAGATCATAATTGAGTGAAAGCAATGTCTGTGATTGTACTCTGTGGGAAAAAATGTGAGCCTTGTATTTTTTCGTCACTGCGATTATTTTACACAGTTACTTCCTGGACGCGGTTGCAGTTCGAAAAGCAAGACACCTCTGTGTGAAGGGCGGGGTTTTTTTTCGGCCTGTACATACCCCTGTTGTGCCTTAAGCACAAGAAACAGATCTTCTCCATGCCACCAAGCAAACCTCAGCTGACTTCAAACGGATGATGTTTATAGTGCAGCTGACCGCTCAGCCCATACTGGAGCTTTTACCAAGCAAGGCTCCTGTCCAACACCACTACGTCAAATACGTCAGTGTTGTCAAGCACTAAACCTTGTCAGTTAACTTGCGCACGAACACAGTCCCTACCCCTTGTATCATTTCAACCATATTTTTTAAATTGAGACAAACAAGATTAGACTGAGCAGAGAACATTAATCCTTCCATGTATTTTATCCAGCCTAAATTTTTTAAAATCTTTAACTTCTAACCCCCCCCCCTCTCAAAACAAACAAACAAAGGGGGGGGGGGGGGCGACACTAAACCAAACCAAACCAAAACAAAACAAAAACAATACTTCGAAGTAACCAAATGTACTTAGACATATAAGAGAGCAGAACGGACATCTGGTGTCCACACCAGTGTTAACGATTCCTCTGCCATCTACCACGCCACACACCGCAAGGGCAAGATGAGAAAGATGAAAAAAACCATGTTAAGGCTTGCCTCAAAGACAAATGAAATGGGTACAGAAATACAATGAGAAAGGAAGGAAGGAGGAAAACAAGAAATGAAAAAAAAAAATTTTAAAGAAGGGAAGAGGAAGAAAGAAGAGGAGAACAGGCAGAAATAAAGAGAGAAATGGACGAAGGGATATGCCTGGTGAAGGTTTGTAAAAGGTGAGGATACCATTTATACTGAAAGAGCCTATGGGAAGACAAGAATGGAGAGAGAGAGAGAGAGAGAGAGAGAGAGAGAGAGAGAGAGAGAGAGAGAGAGAGAGAGAGAGAGAGAGAGAGAGGATTATATGCCGTAAACAATTTTCTCTTCCAGTCCAAGTTGAAATTCATGAACCAGTTTACTGTATGAAACAACACAACTTCCCCTCATGAACCATGTAAAACGTGCTCAATAACAATGATAGTCGTGACAATCATAACAGTGAATAATGACAATAATAATGTTGCGGGTGATAATCTGTAAAATTACAAGACAAACAATGTTTAAACAAAAATCAAATCAAACAAAATTATTACAAAAGTTAAATAGAATGGAAAAAAAATCGGAGCATGTGCCTTGCAAAACCGGTCACATCCTTTAAGCCAAAAAGCTACAGTAAGCCTACGATCATACACATACACAAACAGAAGAAAAAGGAACCGCATGAAACAGACCACCACACACACAGACACAACAAAAACCCCAAAGTGCCATGCCAGTCCCATTCGCAGAAGCCCAGAAGGAAGCTGAGGGAACACTGGCTGGCCATTCTTCACCACAGATCACAGAGAGGAGTCGGTGGACAGTGCACAGACCTCCAGGCACTTCAGCCTGCACTGGCCTGCAATGCCTCAGATCCGCTAGCACTATGTCCATGCCTCTTGTTATCTGCGCTATGTCCAGACAGACCATGCTTTCCACGGAAGGTGGTCTGCTAAGCACCACCCCTACCAACCCCCTCCCCCCACTCCACACACATACACACATGCACACACCACAGTCAGGGGCTGATAGAGAGGGGGGAGGTGGAGGAGGAAGGTGGCATAGAGACAGAGAACGTGACAGAAATCGAAAAAGACAGAGACAGAGAGAGAGAGACACACACACACATACATACACAGTGACAAAGAGAGAGAGAGGAGAGAGAGAGACAGTAAGAGAGAGGAGAGAGAGAAGAGAGACAGAGGAGAGACAGAGAGACAGAGAAAAAGACAGAGACAGACAGACTGACAGACAGAGCCAGAAACAGAGACAAAGAGACAGGCAGAGAAAAAAGATAGACAGAGACAGAGAGGGGGGGGAGAGAACGGGTGGAAGGACCGGGTCCTGGAGAGAAAGAGAGAGAGAGAGGGAGAGAGAGAGAGAGAGAGAGAGAGAGAGGGGGGGAGAGAGAGAGGGGGGAGAGAGAGAGGAGAGAAGGAGAGGGAGGGGGAGAGAGAGAGAGAGGGGAGAGGGAGAGAGAGAGAGGGAGAAGAGAGAGAGACAGACAGACAGAGAGAGAGAGAGGAGGTGGGAGGGAGGGGTGGAGGGAGGGGTCATATGGAAGAAAGAAAAGGAAAGGGCCAGGCGTAAGTGAACTGAAACTGAGCACATGAATAATGGAGAGCAAAAAGTTGTCTGCCTATTGATCACAATGGGGCCTCACACACACACACACACACCACACACACCCCACACACACACACCACACACACACACACACACACACACCACACACACACACCACACACACCACACACACACACACACACCACACACACACACACACACACCACAACCCCACACACACACACACACACACACACCACACAACACACACACACACACACACACCACACAACACCACACACACACACACACACAACACACACACACACACACACACACCACACACACAACACCACACCACACACACACACACACACACACCACACACACACACACACAACACACACACACCACACACCACACACAACACACACCACACACACACACACACACACCACACACACACACACCAACACACACAACACAACACACACACAACACCAACACACACACACACATCAAGCACACACACACCACTCAAGCCCCACACAACACACTCACACACACACACACACACACTCAAGCAACACCACACACACACACACACACTCAAGACACACACACACACACACACACTCAAACACACACACACACACACACACACACATCACACACACACACACTCTCACACCTCTCAAGCACCACACACACACTCAGCACACTCACACACACACCTCACACACCCTCCACACAACCACCTACCACACCAACACACACACACACTCACAGCACACCACAATACACACACCTCTCTCTCTCTCACTCTCTCTCTCTCTCTCTCTTCTACCCTCTCACACATCACACACTCTCTCCCTTCTCCCCCCTAGCCCACACATCTACTCTCCACCTCTTCTTCTCTCTCTTCTCCTTTCCCTCCCCTCTCCCCCCTCCCCCCCCCCCCCTCTTTTACTCTTTCACTGTCTAAAACTCTCTCTCTCTCTTACCCCCAAATATTTCGTCATCACCCACCTCACACACACACACACACCACACACACACCACACACACACAACACACACACACTCTCTCTATCTCCCTTCACCCTTCCTTTCACACCACCACACACAAAACACCACACTCATCCCCTTTCTCCACACCACCCCCTCACACACACACACACTGTACTCTTTTTTCACTTCTCTCTCTCTCCCTCCTCCCCCTCCACTCGTTTATTCGTGATAGAAGGATGCATAATTGTATTTCATATAATCTTGAACTTTATTCTTAATTACCCCCTAGAAAAAACAAATCGTCATCGCTTATCTGCCCCTCAAATAATACACTTCACACACACACACACACACACAACCACACACACCCAGACTGGTATGATGACAACACACTGTCCTTCAGCAGACACAAACACAACTCACACCACAACACACGACCACACACACACACACACACACACACACAGAGGGGATGATGACAACACACTGTCCTTCAGCAGACACACACACAAGACACACACACACACCACACACACACACAACACACACACAACACACCACACACACACACAACACACCACACACCACACACATACAGAGGGGATGGTGACAACACACTGTCCTTCAGCAGTTAACCACGCCGCCAGCTGCGCTTCTGTGTAATGCGCAGATAACACAACATGCCCCCAAGAAGAGAGAGAGAGAGAGGGGGGGGGGGGGGGGGGGAGAGGGGGGGGGGGAGAGAGTCAGACAGACAGACAGACAGAAGTTAGACAGACAGACAGACAGAGAACAGACAGATGAGACAGAGACAGACAGACAGGTGGAGACGCACAACCAAAACTTCTGCCTCTGGCGTGAAATGATGTTAGGGAATCTCGAGAAGACAGCCAGCAAGACTGCCCGGCAGCTTTGCCCAACATTACTTGTTTCTGTATCAGCCTGGTTGTGCGTGGAGATTTCCGATATAAGAACAAACATAATTATCACGCCACAAGTCTTTCATATTATTAACGATGATATTATCGTGCATCTGCCGCCATCACGACCGCAGACTGGAAAAAAAGTCCACCATCTTCTCCCCCAAAATCATGGTTTTTAGTTAGCTTTAGTTCACAGGCGCTCGAGTCAGATTTTTTTCCAGGTCAAATTCCATGATTCTAATGTGACGGAGGCAGACAGACCTACTGCATTCTGACGGCTGCTACAGTCTTTCATAACTAAATAATTATACAGACACATGCTCTGTCTGCAAGCATGCTTTAAACCAGTCTACTGAATGGATCATTTCGCGGTACAACCGGAGATTCCTTCGAAATGACCTAACTCAGATTGAAAACATGACAAAAAAGTAACACGTTTCCTCTAGAACCAGACAGACACATGTACATCTTCTCATGCCACGATCAGAGTTTCATGCCGCAACCAGGTAGTACAAATTGTACTGTAATGTAAAAGATGAATACACGGCTCTCTTCTCTCTCTCTCTCTCATTCTCTCTCTCTACTTCGCTCTCTCACCTACCCTCCCTCTCTCTCTTATCCGTGGAACGATAAAAAAAAAATTAAACTGCATACACACAGAGATGAATGAAAAAAGCACAGATCTTATTCCACTGTCGTCGAAATAAAGAATAAATAAATAAATAAATAATAATATAATCACACACACCACACACACCCCACCACCACACACCACACACACACAACACACACACCACACACACACACACAAAACACACACACACACACACACACACACACCACACACCACACACACCACTGCATATCATAAGCGCACATTCAAGCATGCATGCCCGAATAAACAGACATAACAGGCAGGTAGGCAAACGAGCAACACACACTGACAGTACCAAGTTAGTCAAAACGGCGCCTGCCAACGAAAACCAAAACAAGCCAAATATCTGTCAATAACAAAAAATATATTAAAAAACCAATAAACAAAATTATTCAACCACAAGGGGTAAAAACCAAATCTTGATAAACAAAATGACAAAAATAAAGGGGAGAAAATAAAACGTGTCAAGCTTTTTACCTTCAGTGTGAAAGAAGCGGAAACTGTCTGAAATAGAAGAGAGTGAGAGAATCGTTAATCCATCTCTCCGTGGAGTCATATCCAATCCAATCCAATCCAATCACACTGTTTATAGCCGTGATCAACACACACACACACCACACACACACACGCACATACACACACATGCACACGCACACAACACATGCACACACACACACGCACACACACATGCACCATGCACACACACACACACACACACACGACTTTAAAGTGAAAGCTATGCCTGAAACGCTTTTTGATACATTTTTATTTCTTCAAGCCTTCATATCAACTGATTTGTTAATGGGGCGGAGCAGCCAAGCGGTTAGAGCGCTGAGCTCGTGATCTCATGACCCGGGTTCGAACCATCCCCGATGTACCCGTTCGAGGGGATATTTTTCCCCTGGAGTTAACATCAGCGCCGATTTAACTCCCGCCAAAGTCCTTCGGGTGAGACTATACACCGAAGGATTGCGAACGCACGCGGAACATCTTGCACACACGTTTAATAAAAACCCCACCTGTTTTCCGAAAGAGTAGGCCATTTCGTGCATGTAGGAACGGATGTCAAAACCTAAAAATAAATAAATAGATAAATAAATGATAAAACCGTACACACTCACGCAGTGTCTAGACATCATCCTGAAGATCGGAACGCGGCTAACTTAATTGTGGGTGAACGATCGCCCACACAAAATCCAACCACACACTTCGGAACTGTAGCCCAGAAACGGGCGAAAAAAATTAGTTTGTTTTTTTAAAAAGAAAGGTACCCCCCACCCCCCAGCCCCAACTTAGAACGCTAGTATGTTGTTGTTGAGTGTTCGTTCCCAAACTGAGGCACCCTAGGGAGGTCATCCATCACCCAGACCATGTACTTTGCCTCACTCATCACACCAAGGAAATCACGACCTGAATATATACCGGGTGTGAAGGTTTGCGTGCACCACTGTTTTCAAAGACCTTGTCATACAGGCAGCCACGCTCCGACTTCAGAGGATTTTCTTTCCTCCGTCGCGCTTTGATTTGTTGCTTTACAAGATTCAGCGCTATATAAATTCCATACATTATTATTATTATTATTATTAAATACGAGGATACAAGTTGTTATGCTAAAAGCTTGTCATAGGTGAAAACGATTCACAAACACTATTTCAAAACATAACAGCATTTTAATGCAGGGCTTGGCACTTGACTTACATCAATAACTGACACAGCCTTTTAGGCTGAGCTAGAAAGGTAATATGACGTTCCTTTTTCTTCTTCTAGAAGTTCAAGGTGCTACTAAGCCACGGAACATTTCACGTGGGTCACACCATAGCATACAGAGAAGAAGCCAACAGTAATATAACGTCCACTGAGAAAATTACCTGTTAGAACGAAATCAATCTTCCAGTGAGACAGTCAAGATGGAGAGGTAGAGGGGGAGAGAGAGAGGGGGGAGGGGAGGAGAGGGGGGGAGAGAGAAAGATAGAGAGACAGACAGAGACAGAGTGAGTGAGTGAGTGTGAGTATGTGTGTGCGTGAGTGTGTGTGTGTGTCTGTGTGTATGTGACTAGACAAAATTAAGATGAGATAATTATGGAAAAGTAAAACTTAAAATCAAATCATAGGGAAGAACGAAAACAAAAATAGATACATACGTATATTATATAAAAAAGATAAGTAAATCAATAGAATAAATGAATAAGTAAACAAACAAAACAGACAACCAAGAGACAGAAGATAATATATATATAAAAAATAAACAATGTAATAAACAAACCGAGATACACAATCAAATAAATACATTTTTTTGAATTTACAAAGAAACATTAGAAGAAATTAAAGAATGTTTCAAGGCCAGTAGAGTAGCTGTAAACAAATTCAGCTGGGAGAGTGAGGGGGGGGGGGGGGGAAGAGGGGGGGGGGGGGGGTAGGTGCAAGAGGAGATAGTGGTTTTTAATCAGAGGATCACCGTTACCCTCATTCACTTCACGTGTTCTCTCAAAACAAGTGTCTCAACATCTTGGAATGCCTCAAACCGGTTTCTCTCTCTCTCTCTCTCTCTCTCTCTCTCTCTCTCTCTCTCTCTCTCTCTCTCTTCCCTCCCTCCTCCCTCCTCCTCTCTCTCTCTCTCTCTCTCTCTCTCTCCCTCCTCCCTCCTCCTCCTCTCTTTCTTTCTTTCTTCTTTTTGTGTGTGTTTGTGTGTGTGAGTCTGCGTGTGTGCCTGTCTGTCTGTCTGTTTTAGAGTCTATACTTTCAACTCCATCCCTCCTTTTAACCACCTCCACCCCTTCACACTCCCCCCCCCCCCCTCCACCTAAAGTACCTTTCGTCTTCTTGGTCAGGAACTGCTCAGCATGCGGCATGCGATTGCTGACCACAGAAACCACAATCCTCTCTCCCAACGTCCAGCTGGGCTTCACTGCTGCCTCATGGCATAAACATTGTTTCTTGTTCTGCGTTTTGCTTTGCCTTTTTGTTTGTTTGCTTTGGGTTGTTAGTTTGGGTGTTGTTGGTTGATTGGTTGTTGTTGGGTTTTTTTTTGGGGGGGGTTTGGGGGGGGGGGTTTGTTTGGTTTTTGTTGTTTTGAGGGGGGATTGCTTTTTTGACTAAGAAAAGTTGGAGTTTGTCTCTCTTAGGGCGCAAGCAAGAAATTTTTTAAAAAGTAAGTCAGCATTCAAAATACTTCTAAAACTAAAAAGAGCACCCCCTACCTCTCTCTCTCTCTTCTCTCTTCTCTCTTCTCTCTCTCCAACACACACCACACCACACACACACACACACACACACTCAAGAAACGCAACCATCCCCACCCCAAAACAGCGTCCTCCTTCCCCCCCTCCCCAATGCACGTAAAAGAAAACAAAACTTCTATGCAGAAAAACCGACAACTGGAAAAAAAAAACAACCAACATTCATACATCTTATCTGTCCTCCTAACAAACACAGCAGAGGCCTGTACATAACTAGTACACCCTACAAACAGGGTCTGTCAAGAGAAATGAACTCCAGGCCGTTAGCAATGAAATAACTTCCCCTGTCTGCTCTTTTGTCCGTCGGTTCCGGAGACGTTTTCGGGAGGTCAGTGGCCTCCCCTTACACGACACTGGCCCGTGCGGTTATGAGCTAAACTTGCTGGTCGCTCTCTGTGCTTACAAGGGGTTCCTTTTCTTAGTCTTTTCTTTATTCATATGCGCGTGTGCGGGCACGTGACACAGAGAGAATCTTTATTTTTGTTTATCTTATTTTTTAAGGATTACAAATAAAAATTCACATACTTTTTTTCAAACGGCCCTTGCCCTGGAGAGAGAGAGGAGAGAGAGGGGGAGGGGGGGGGGGGAGAGAGGAGGGGGGGGGGGTGAAAGAGAGTCATGGGTGAAATACCTGTCCCCTTATGCAACACTGTGTATACAAATAAAAGGGCTCCTATTACCCTAATGGACTGAGGATTTGGTGGAGTGTTGTTGGTTGTGGTTGTGTGTTGTGTGTGTGTGGTGTGTGTGTATGCGCGCGCGACATATTTATTCTTTATATCGCATTTCGGTGTTAATATAATTTAATTCTCAAGAAAACACATAACGAAATATCTACGAAGTAAGACTTGATTTCAATTTTCGCTCTGAAATACTGCATACAGTTGAATGATGGGGTTTGACCTTTTCCACATTGGCAGGGGTAAATTAGTCACCTAAATCCAAACACACTGCACTGTGATCGTGATGTCTGATGAACTGTATTTGGAGCAATACGCTTTTTCTTTGTTGTTGTTGCTGTTGTCCTCGAACGCTCAGACAGCAAATATTGTTGTCTGTTATATGAGCAAAAATGCCTCACGCTGCCATTAAGCGCCTGACAAGTCAGGCCCAGCGCATCCGACTTCGCCATAAGAGAGAATTGTTATCTTTTAATTATTTCTGGGGGGAAAGGCAGGAGAATGGACCAAGAAGGCAGAAAACAGACAATGAGGTGACAGGAAGAAAAGGAACAAGGCATAAACAAAGAATGATAGAAAAGAGGAAATATCTAGCACAGAATTTCCAGAAGGTGGGGATGCTATTTATACTGACAGGCCCCCGGCATCCCCACGAAGGATTTCTTTTTTTGATAATGAACAAACCAGAAAAAAGCAGGATTCGTCTTGTTTGTCTTTCCGACATACTTAAAAGAGTCAAATCATTTTTGCGCAGTATTTTCATCAATTTACGTATAAAATATTCCAACACAAAAGCTAGTTATTACTGATCTTATAAACACCCGTCTATATTTACAAGAAAACAGTCTGCAACTAGTGCAACTAGTTATAAAACTACGTGAATAGTCCATTAAGCTGAAATGTGTTAATTCCGATCTGCTACTTCACAGTGCTTAGAGGCTTTCCAGATGCAAGCAAAAAGTCTAACAACTGTCTCAGAAAGAACGGCACAATAAGTTATCTGCTGAGAAGAAAAGACAGAAAAAAGACCAACAGATCAAAACCGTCAGATAAAAATGCCACATCATCTTCCCCGATATAAAAATAATCCCGGCCAGAAAGTTTTTGACAATCAAACGAAATCAACAACAACCACAAAAAGTATGGCATGCATATAACACCCTAACTTACTCCTAACGATCAGTGACTGAATACTGACAGTCTGCTTGTCTTGTCTTGTCTTGTCTTGAATTGTATTATATAGTATTGTATTGCATTGTATTGTATTGTATTGTATTGCATACCACTTTAAGTCACGGCAGATTTCTTTACGTGAAATTCAGGCGCTGCCACAAGAGCAGTGCCACCCGTTATATTTTTTCTTTTCCTGTCTGCAACTGTATTCAAATTATATACAGTGTGTGTGTGTGTGTGTGTGTGTGTGTGTGTGTGTGTGTGTGTGTGTGTGTGTGTGTGTGTGTGTGTTGTGTGTGTGTGTGTGCGTGCGTGCGTGCGTGCGTGCGTGCGTGAGTGTCTGTGTGTGTGTGTTTATTTATGTATTTATTATTCCGAGGATAATGGAATAAGCACTCGTGTGCTTTTTTTCATCCAGTCTCGGTGTGTATGCAGTTTTTTTTGTAAATTTTGTCATCCGTTCCCACCAGCACACAATGGCCTACTCTTCCGAAAAGCGGTACGGGTTTTAACGTGTGCGCAAGATGTTCTGCGTGCGTTCGCACACGGGACCTCGGTTAATAGTCTCATACGAAGGACTTTTGGGGAGAGTAGAGTCAGCACTGATGTTAACTCCAGAGGAAAAATCCTCTCGAACGAGAATCGAACCCGGGTCAACAGATCACGAATACATCACTGTAACCACTGTGTGTGTGTGTGTGTGTGTGTGTGTGTGTGTGTGTGTGTGTGTGTGTGTGTGTGTGCGTGCGTGCGTGCGTGCGTGCGTGCGTGCGTGCGTGTGCGTTCACGAGCGCGCGCATGCTAGCCAACATGTTTATCTAAGGGGCTTTGTGTTTCGTACACATTATCACACTACACGTGTGCTTATTTTGCCGTGTTGAAATCGCTGTGTCAGTGGAGATCTTTAGGAAATTCATATCTGACTTTATTTTCCCAGGATCCAACAGCTGTGTGACTTAAAAGTAATATCACGCTTAATTGCAAGATTCGATTCTTAATTTCACACACACACACACACACACACACACACACACACACACACAGGGGAGAGAGAGAGAGAGAGAGAGAGAGAGAGAGAGAGAGAGAGAGAGAGAGAGAGAGAGAGAGAGAGATAGAGAGAGAGAGAGAGAGAGAGAGAGAGAGAGAGAAAGAGACAGACAGAAAGAAAGACAGACAGAGACCGAAACACACACACACACACACACACACACACACAGAAAGAGAGACAGAGAGAAACAGAGAGACACACATGGTGACACATAAAGAAGGAGAGACAGGCAGGCAGGCAGACAAAGAGAATTAACACTCCTCCAAACACCATTATGGTTTCGCCACTAAGAATCAGACATCCTTCTTATCACCTGCAGTCTGACCCCTGAAGGCATCCACAACGATCACCTGCGTCAAGTCATGGATGAACCTAAACCAAAATAAACAACAAGCTGAATGACAACAAAACTGCAGCTATCATTATTTCTTTGAGGAGATTTCCTGTCAGCAATATTAAATCCTTTTTCGCTTCTCATTATTGCTTTTCCAGAATTCATGTCTGAGAAGGGAACCTATGAAGACATACCAAAAATAACGAACACTTTGTCTTGCAGGTATGCAAAAACAACAACAACAATACAAAACAAAAAAACCCAACAAAACAAACAAAAAACTTTAGTCAAAATTTGGAATAATCTTTAAGCCGATTTTCTCTTCATAGAGGCATATAAGATATTCCAAAGGGAGAAAATGAAACAGAACTTGACAAAATCAAGTCCACGTAATCATATACGCAGCTGCAAGTTATACACAAAGCAGGTATTCAAGATCTGGACAGCGAACATAATGGGCTTTTGAGCATACCTCTACCCCCGCTTATTGTTTGTGAAACAACTCTCTTTCTGTGGGCTGATCTTCAAGTTCATGACTTAACAAAGGCGGTGTTGGTAGCTATATACATTTTCAGTTTCCCATGCAAAGAAACTGTTATAAACTGTAAACTAAGGAGATTCTCATGCAAAGAAACGTTTATAAACTAAGGCCCGCACCACTCAAGTTGAAAACAATGGCTGTGTTGTGTACGTCACCAGTAATGAGGGGAGGCAAGTGCGGTGTGACTAAACATGCGACATGTCCACTCCATTGATGCTGCATCACTGGTGACTGTTCTTTGTTCTGAAGGCAGGGAAATAAGCACGTTCTGCACTTGAGATGTAAGGGGAGGCAAGATGGGTGGGGTTAGGAGTGGGTGTTGGTACATGGTGAGTTTAAGTGTGTGTGTGTGTGTGTGTGTGTGTGTGTTGTTCGAGCCTCTGAGGCGCCTAATGTTATAAAGAGTGGGGCATGATTAAACCTGGTAACCAGAGACATACCACTGCCAGATTCCCACCACAGCGTATACATCTGCAAAACATTATATTTTTAAAACCCTTTTTCTTTCACTTTTACATTTTATACACGAGACATCCCCAATGTTTACTTGCTCGGAAACCACCCGGTAGTTGACATCAAGGTTGAGCAGTAGCGTCAACAGGTAACAGCCATGCTGCACCTCAACCTTCACCAAGTGGGCACTAGGTGAAGCATTGGCTAACCAGAATTACAGAGTAGTGTAGGCCTGCAGGCAATGTAGTGTGCACACAACACTCTTCACTTAACGCACTGACACCTCTTCTGGTGAAAACTGAACTTCACTTTGCCACAGTGACTAGTACCTAAAGAAGGACTTTTCAACTTAGGACTATTCATGAACTAAATGAGCCAGTAAGCTTTTCTCTTTTTTTTTTTTAAATGACTTATATTCACCTTATTCTCTGAGAAGAAAGTTATAAACTATATATGACCTAAACTGTTGCATTCTTTTTTTGTTTTTCTCGAAGAGAAAGAGAGGGAGGGGAGAGTGAGAGTGAGTGAGAGACAGACAGACAGATTGACTGACTGACTTACTTACTGATTGACTGACGGGCTGACTGACAGACAACTGAGATGTAGAGACAGACAGACAGAGACAGACAGACAAGAGTCAGAGCCAGAGAAACACAGAGACAGATAGAGACACAGAGAGAGATAGAAAGACAGTGAGAGACACAGAGAGAGACAAGACAGAGAGACAGACAGACTGAGAGACAGACACAGACAGACAGCCAGACAAACAAACAGACAAGACAGACAGACAGACAGACGGACGGGCAAGTTATTAGCCATCATCTGAAAGAGCCAAAATAAGAGTATGAGTCTATTTCTCCACGAGAACGCAGAGCTCTATATTTACCAAACAAAACGTTCTGTGGACGTAGTAGACCAGTACAGCTGTTATCTCCCCCAAAACAAGAAGGCTGGGGGGGGGGGGGGGGGGGGGGGGGGGGGGTTCATTGGCACCTGCCCTCTGTGGACAGGTAATCGGGGGTGATCACAGAGGCCGCGCCACGTTAACTTTCAATGGTGCAACCTTACACTGGCTTGTCCTGTGGTGAACGGGATTGTGTTTGCACTGTCTTTGGTCATTATGTCTAATCTGTGCAGTGTAGTCACCGTGTGTGTGTGGGGGGGGGGGGGGGGGGGGGGGTACAAGGGGGGGACTGGTGTGTGTGTAGTGGTGGGGGGGGGGGGGGGGCTGCGGCTGACTGACAGACAACTGAGATGTGGATGAGTGTGAAGAGAGGGAGAGAGAGAGAGACAGACAGACACACGACAGACAGGACACAGAGAGAGAGAGACAGACAGACAGAGACAGACAGACAAATAGACAGTCAGACCAGAGGTTGGTGTATGTGTGTGTGTGTGTGTGTGTGTGTGTGTGTGTGTGTTTTGTGTGTGTGTGTGTGTGTTGTGTGTGTGTGTGTGTGTGTGTGTGAGTGTGTGTGTGTGTGAGAGAGAGAGTGTGTGAGTGTGTGTGTGTGCATGCGTGAGTGAGTGGGCGCGCGCGTGTATGTGTGTTGTGTTATGTTGTGTTGTCTTGTGTTGTATTGTTGTGGTGTTGTTGTGGTGTGGTGTAGAGTTGTGTGGTGATGTGTTGTTGTATGTGGTGTGGTTGTGGTTGTGTGGTATGGTATTGTGTGATGTGGTGTAGTGTGGTGTGGTGTGGTGTAGTGTGGTGTGGTGTGGTGTGGTGTGCTGTGCTGTGCTGTGTGTGTGTGTGTGCCCTTCTGTCTGTCTGTCTGTTTATAGCAGCCAAATGATCTGATGACGTGAAAGCAATATCACAACACAATGGGTAGTCAGTTATTTTGCGAGCATTTAGCTTGCCAAATATTTTATGTGCCATATGTTGACACAGTGTGTGTACGTGAGAGAGAGAGAGAGAGAGAGAGAGAGAGAGAGGGGGGGGGCGGAGAGAGAGTGTGTGTGTTGTTTGTGTGTGAGAGAGAGAGGGGGGGGGGAGGGAGAGAGAGAGAGAGAGAGGATGTGTGTGTGTGTGTGTGTGTGTGTGTGTGTGTGTGTGTGTGTGTGTGTGTGGTGTGTGTGTGTGTTTGTGTGTGTGTGTGTGTGTGTTTGTGTGTAAGAGAGAATGTTTGTGTATGAAAGAGGGAGAGAGAGAAGAGAGAGAAAAGGTGGTGTATAAGAGAGAGAGGGAGGGGGAGAGAGGGGGAGATAGAGAGAGAGAGAGTTGAGTCTGAGAGTTGAGTCTAACGTATTTGATAACACAGTCACAAACTTCTTTCCCTGTCTGGCCAATACTTGTGTGCGTGTTACCACTAAGGAACACAAGCGCGTTTCTGATCGTATTCTTTGTATAGCAGGAAATTGGGAAAGTAACGCATTGGCAAAATCACACCATCGGTGAACCTTGGAGTTCTAGCCGCGGAACAAAATTTTAAAAAATGATACTAGGGTGGCCCCTCAACTCAGATGAAAACACAGCAAATTGAGATTTTGCGTGGCATGATATCTCTTTCCAATCAGGTTTCATTCATGACGAACACAACAACAGCGACAACAACAGAGGGGCCGGCCCCTCAACTGAGATTGAAAGGCAGCAAGTTAAATTTTATGCGCATTATGATCTATTCTATTTTTTTCCATTCAGGTTCATTCATGACGAACACGACAACAGACTGTCATTCATACGCTGGCCGAGAGAATAGAAGGAAATGTGACTATCCTTGACTGGGGTAATATAATAATAAGGCAGCGGCACTAGCCAGCAGGACCAAGCCTACATTGCTGCACGGTGTTGACCTTTCGTCACAGTTACAATCAGTCCAACTCATTTCATTCAAAGCCAGTATTTCCTTTATCAAGGCACACTTTCTTTGACAGGCAGAAAGACATACAGAAGACAGACAGGGTGACAGACAGGGAGACAGACAGAGATACAGACACACAGATACAGATACAGATGTGTGTGTATATATATATATATATATATATACATATATATAAAAATGTGTGTGTGTGTATAATATATATGTCATTGAAAATCATCACTTCCTCTTACAACACACACACACATCCCACCCTGGCAATCCCCCCTCCCCCCCACCACGCCCACACACACACCCTCCCCCCCACCCCACCCTACACTCACACACTGGCATGTACAACAGAATCATGTCGACAATTTCCGAAAAAGTGACAGTGATGTTCTTTGTTGGGTCCTATCCTTGGCGCTAATATATATATATATATAGACCAGGCTTCTATTTCTGATATCGCCGTTTCCTTTTCGTGACGCTGTCTCAATCGACCAGTTCACTGCTCTTTACAATTCAAACATTGACGTTAAAACTGTTTTAGAACGACACAGAAAAACAAGAATAAAGGGGGAAGAGGGGGAGGGAGGGAGACAGACAGACAGACAGACAGACAGGCAGACAGGCAGGTAGGCAGACAGGCAGACAGACAGACAGAATAAATTAAAGAGTTTTTTTCTTACTTTGTTGTTGTTGAGTGAATGAATCTTTTATTGAGAGAGAGACAGAAATAGAGAGAGACAGACAGACAGACAAACAGAGACAGAGACAGGAAGGAACAGAGACAGAGAAGTGAAAAAGTAAGGAAAAAAGTAGACAGAAAGGCAGAAAAAGAAACCTAGACTAAAAGACAAAAATAAGTAAAGAGAAAGAAGGAAAAAGGAAAAGAAAATAAAAATGAATAATTGCAGAAAGAACTGAAAAAAATTAACAAATGCACGACCGCATAGTTGTAGGCAAATACATAGATCTGTAACCACAGAGAGAGAGAAGGTGGGGCGGGGGTGGGGGGTGGGTGTTCAAAAGAGTGTGTGTGCTGAAAAAACGGAAGTTCAATTCATGCTATTTATAGCCACGCCGACTACAAAGGCCACAACACAACTGAAGGTTTCGGTTACAGTGCAGCTGTCTCTTCTTGCGTGGGTGTTGCGTGCACGCGTGCTCTCTCTCTCTCTCTCTCTCTCTCTCTCTCTCTCTCTCTTTCTCTCCTCTCTCTCTCTCTCTCTCTCTCTCTCTCTCTCTCTCTCTCTTTCTTCTCTCTGTAGTGTGTGACTTGTGTGTGTGTGTCTCAAGTCAAGTCAAAATTTATTTCCAGAGGGTACATTGAATAAGCAATGCATTTGCTTTTGTGTGTGTGTGCGTGAGAGAGAGAGAGAGAGAGAGAAGAGAGAGAGAGAGAGGAGAGGAGAGGCGGAATTTCATTGCAAAACTCTCTCTCTCTCTCTCTCTCTCTCTCTCTCTCTCTCTCTCTCTCTCTCTCTCTCTCTCTCTCTCTCTCTCTTCTCTCTTCCACAAAAATATGCAGGCGCATGTTTACACACACACACACACACACACCACACACACACACACACACACACACACCACTCAATGACCAGAAAGAAACACAGACAGAACAACAGACACAGAGGTAAACAGGGACATAGAGAGTGAATGTGCTGTCTAATCACACAGACCTTAACGAAGCCAGTGAGTTAAGACAACGTCAATGAATTCAAATACTCCCGGTGACAGGTGTTTCTGTTGGCATCTCAGAACGAACATCGTTTGATGAAATAAAACAAACAATCAAAAAAGCTTAAAACAAAACCAACCAACCAACCAACCAACAAACAAAAAACACATCTTAATGTCTTTTCAAATCTATAACTAACCAGCAATTCTTTATAGTGCATAATATACACAGGGTTCTGTCACAGTTTGGTGGGTTTTGTTTTTGTTTTGTTGTCTACAGCGGAAAACTGTTCATTTCTTCTGTTTCACGCCTCGCACAGGAAAAGGGACGTACACATGTAGATCGGTGGTCTAGAAGTAGCAGTTGGTCTAGAAAGCCACAGGGCGTGGGTTCGATCTCAGTTTGAACCCTAAACCCTCCCAACCCCAACCCCATCCAGTAGACTGCGTGGAGGTCTGGGTGCTAGTCTTTCGGATGAAATAATAAACTCAGGTCTTGTTTGCGTTAAGCGGGCGTAAATGACGCCATTCTCATAAGGAAGTAATACACTTGCTGACGTGATTCTTTTTTCTTTAATTGGATGGCGCTGGTCTTGTGGCGACACGTTCTCCTAGGCTGCGGGGAGAGCAGCCCAAATTTCGCGGACAAAAATCTGCCGTGATCAAGGTGATATACAACACAATGCAATACAATATAATACCGCCTATTTTACCCATTTTCTTCTGGGACTTTTATACTTGTTGGTTTTAGAATTATTGTACATATTTCGCCCCCTCTGGCTTCTTTTCCTCTACTTCTTTCTAGTAGATAGAATACTGAAAGAAACTATTCATGGCTGACTGTAATTCTTTCCTGTATCGATGAGCAAGAATTTAGACAAAGCTTTCTACAATAAAGACACAAAAGGAAGAGAACGTCTGACCTGACACAAGAACAGACACACTTGACCTCTAGAACACATAGACGCAAAGACACGCCTGACCTTAAAAACACATAAGATCTGACCTAAAGACATAAGGACAGACGCACAGCTGACACACAGAGACAATAAACAGTAATGTTGGTCTTAATGACGCAGGAACAGACAGCTGACCTTAAAAGACACACAGGACAGAGAGCTGATTTTAAGAATACATAGGAACACATAATTAGTTAATCGTAAGGACACACCAGGATAGAGCCACAGTTGGTTTTAAGGACGCACGACTGCCCAACTAACTCTTTTAGCATCCATAAGGGTAGATTCAGACAGCAGCTGACTTAAAAACTGTTTCTTCATGGAAACAGGAGAACACACACCACTGACCTGATCTGACCTCACTGAGGGATGAAACACAACACACAGCTGACGACAAACTCTCTTAATCAAAAAAACATCTCGCTAAGACGTACAGCTTTTGCTATAAAAAAAAAATAGAGCGCAAATGGTTTGGAAGCAAAGAAAGTATCAGCTGAAGCAAAACCCAAGCTGCACAAGGAGCAACAATGGATGCACGGAGCAAAACCTGGCACATCGTAGCCTCTCCCTTCTGCCATGCAGCAATGAGTTTCAGAGGCAGCTGTCAGCGTAAAGCACATGCAAAAACCCTAGTGGCTTAGTCATCTTTTTGTCATGGAAAACGTAATAAGAACATTATTTTAACGACTCACAGCTCATTAATGATACGTGGAACAACATATCAAATCAATCACTCTTCACACCTCCAAAAAATGCAATACATTGTCGACCACTCGCTTTCACTATACAAAAGAACGCAACAACACATCTCAACTACTCACCCTTCACCAGCCTGCAGACAAAGTCCGGCCTCTGCACCAGCAGCTCCAGACCCATCTTCGAGTTCATGACACACTTGACGCAGGACACGCACTCCAGGAGCAGCAGGGCATCCGACAGCTGGGTGACCCGTCGGCTTCCCAGAGTGTCGATACAATCCAGGAGGGTTTCCAGGCCCTCGTGGTCCAGGAAGACCTGCATCCAGTCCTTGCTGCTGGTCTTCAGCTTCTTCTTCAACGCCCCGAACGTCTGCACTGAGGGCAGCTTGAGCAGCGACACCACGATCTCGGGGTCACACTTCTCCAGGTCCACGTTCAGCAAGGTCTTGCTGATCTTACGACGCAGCAGTTCCTTACGTCCGCTGGAAGTCGGCGAGGGTGAACTGACTTCTGCGCCATCTTCTTTCACGCTGAGATCCGTGGACGATGATTTTGATATCACTGGTGTGAGGATGTCTGACTCTGACACGGTGTCTCGACTTTCGGACTGGATGCTGTCTGGTGTGTCTGCTTCTTCCCTGTCGGCTTTCGTGGACCTGAGGCCAGAGACATCCTCATGCACAGGGCGAACGTCCAGCACAGAGGGTCTGTTACTTTTTGATTTTTCGCTTTGACATGTCAGTTTTGGATCGCTTTCATGCAACCCTGGAAAGACTGTATCATCAATCTGGCCAGACGTCTGAGGGGAGTTGGCACTCGTGTCCGAAATGCTTTGTCTGTCAGAACCAGACAGTTCACTAAGGGGTACTCCGGTTATGACTTTGGTTGACGACAGTAACGTCTTCACTATGTCGTTTGCAATGTCAGGTTCTCCTTTCGTTTCGTAGCCATCAATCGTTTGTTTGGATAGCTGGTTAATTTCGCCATTTCTTGCTGTCAGAACACTTTTGTTTCTGCTCTTTTTCGCTTTTTTACTTCGTTTTCTCTGTCCGCTTTTCCACCCATCCATTTCTCCTTCTTCAGAATCGGATCGCTCCGAATTCGCCCGACTCGAATTGTCGTCTGGTTCAGAAATCTCCACGAACGGCGAATCACTGAGGTCAGAAGCTCCGAAGCCATTTCGTTCACAGTCGGTAGTTTCCGTGTGGGCAACATCCGGTTGTGTGGTTACTTTGACCTCCGCTGACCTCGATTTGTTGCGGCGGCTTCTGCAGACAGAGAAGAGGAGAGGAGAGGAAAGGAGAGGATGGAGGTGTCTCTGTGTTGTGTAAAGCAAAAATACCTCGACAATGACTGTTTTCCACTTGAAAGACAAGTGTACACAGTGTCCACGTTAAAATACACAACAGCTTTCCCACTGTGAACGGCTGCCCACGTTTCTTAACAATGTCTTCGCTGTTTTTAGGTGTGTGTGTGTGTGTGTGTGTGTGTGTGTGTGTGTGTGTGTGTGTGTGTTCGCGCTACGTGAGCACCTTCTCTCCTCTCCAAAGCAACACACACACCACACGCGCGCACACACACACACACACACACACACACACACACACACACACACACACAACACACACACACGCCACACACCACAACAGTAAAGATGATATATTCAATAACATACACTCAAAGTTTCAGACTACATTTCAGTAAGTGTGTTATTTCATGAAAAAGAATTCCGAAAAAGTACACAGAATAATTTTATAACATTGCAAAGAAGAACTTTCAACAAAAAACAACAACAAAACTGTGTTATACACAAACGCTCATTAGCTATTTCTATTGGAACCACTGCTATTGCCAGGTCGTGCTCACAATTTTTCTTCTTAATGTTGATATTTGGGGATTTGATTTTATTTTCCGGAGGGGGGGCGATGGATGGGTTGTTGTGGTTGTTGGGTTTTTTAGGTTCCTGGGCAATAGGTCCGAGGTGCACCAATGGTGAGATTTTGAGTATGCGACCGTTTTCCCCACCATGGAGGTAGCTGCATTCCGACTTTGGGGCTGTATGCTTCATTTCTTTTTGCAATTCATGCTGCATGCTATGCAGTTACGTGACCAAGATATGAGCACTGGAATTAACATGTACCAATCACGCACAAGTGCTAGGGCACGTGCGGCGCCACCGCCCCCACCCCCACCCCTCCATGTGCGCGCGCACTATACAATATGTGTGTGTATGTATGTGTGTGGTGTGTGTAATATGTAGGTTATAATATATACCAAAAAACATAGAAATATTAACAATACACCGCACGCCCCGCCACACACACACACACACACACAACACACACACATACACCAGCACAAACACA
>CM054144.1:17752798-17762798 GCA_028751875.1 Rapana venosa | reverse complement strand
ATGGTCACAAGTTTGAGACGATGAGAAATAGTTGCGTCATAGGAGTTACGCCACACTGGTCAGAAAGTCCCATCAAATGACTGGTTACTCCTCAATGAAGGATCCGTTCTGTTTGAATTTGTTGCCGGGGATTAAACAATTTTGAGGCCTGTATGATGAAATAAATTACGGAGGCAGCCAACAAACCAAAAAAGAAAAGAGAAGAATAGAAAAAACAGAACACAACAATTGTTTGACTCAATAAAAAAAAAAGTACACTGTTCAAATCTGTTGTTTACTGTCAGAATAACCGCACATAACTAAAATGAACACAATATGTCAGAAAACAGTCGTAGATGGATCTGCACAGTCTGACGAAATCCACCATTACTTTTTTTAAAAATCCACTACACGCCATTACGCCTTGGCATAGAAGTACTGTCAACTAGAGAACACGTTCCAACATCAACCACACTGTTTTCACCGTTAATTTGCTGACAATGGCACAGGACAGACAAGCAGTGAACTGTGTTCCCCATCTGAGGCCATGTCAGTGAGAGGGCGGCTGGCAGAACGGCAGTGACATCTGTGTACAAATCCTCCCTCCACAACCTGTTGTACTTTCTGGGGGGGTCCCTTCCCCCTTCCCCTTCCCCACCCGCCTGCCTGCCTAGCAGGTGTCAGATGGAACACGGCAGATATGGCAGCTGGCTAAATTATGTTCACATGGCACTTAATGGTCAAAGTATTGATCACTGCAGAGGCCCTGCCTGTTGTAGAGACAACCCAAGTACGCAATGTGCAGGCCACTGTGATGAACTGCCGCCCACTGTCCATCTGCTGACATACTGCCGGCCATCATCTGACCTTCCTCTCTCTGATGTGCTACAGAAAGCATCTCCTCGAGTGGTCAGGAAGGAGTGAACTTCATGAACCGGTTGCCATGATAACTGACCGTTATCATTTTACGAAACAGAAACAACAGAGCGAAAACTAGGAAAGAGGAGATGCGTTTTCACACATAGTGCCGTCTACTCCCCGGTCCGAATGAAAACAGTTCAGCTGTCTGCGCAATGCGCATATAGTGTAAAACAAATGTAGAGCATACAGCTGATGTTGGATGCAATAAATGATAGTGCAAGCATTATTTAGTTGATAATTTCTTTCTTTTTTTTTTAATCCAGAAGGGGGAGAGGGTGGGGGTGTTAATGGCGGCCCAGCTTCAGGTGACGTGTGACGCTGGCAACAGATGCCGTCTGCTCAGTGTGAGGTGTTCAGCCATCTTTATGTGGTGTTGGCCTACACAATAAATCCGTTTGCTGATGTGTTTGTTTGTGTGTTTGTTCTTTGACTGGGTGACAAAGAGACCCATGCTTAGAACGTCGCACTGGTGACCTGATGGCAATTGAGCGTACACGTTGGAGTCTCCGCTTGGGTTGGTGAAGAGATTTTCTCCCTGGTGTTAGGAGTCCTGACTCCAGCAGACGACTGGCAGCCTGAGAAATGTTTTCTCCTGTTGCTTGTGAAGGCACAGGCAGTGCTGCAGTACACGTATGTAGGCAATGATGCCAGACACGGATTTTCTGAGATCGGCACCTGTCTTTATGTACGACCAGTAGTGACATTGTCCACCATCTTTTTTTTAAGATCAGAGTCGTATGATGCTTTACAAAAATCTCTAGTGCAAAAAGACAAAAAGACGTAACTCTTTTGGATAGTACTTTCATAACAAATCGGTCTGAAACAGTAAGTCATTTGCTGAAGATGTGGGCGTATAGTGAAACAATGTAAGGTTTGCCTGTTCTTTTTGGAAAGAAGATTACTAATCATATATCACTATAAGGTGAAGGTATCGCAAAACCTACTCTGTCGTTGGGAAGCAAGATATCAGAGACATCGGCCTCTCCAAGGGCCAGCATATTGAGGGCGGCGCCCATCTCCTCTCCCTCTCTACTTTATCTTTTCTCTCCCTAAAGAGAGCAGGTACCCATTGACAGCTGGGGAACTGAAGGCCTGTACGGATGCCAAGGCGCATGAACGGTCACCCATCCACAAGGCAACCACTACTCTCAATGCTGCTTAACCTTGGCTTGGGGAGAGCAAGTGCCCTGACCACTGACCTACCCGGTCAAGGCACTCAGTCATCTCAGTTACGCAACACATGCCAAGTTTTGTTTTAATCTAAGCAACGCATTCAGTGAACACTGTATGGCTGTACTGATCACAACACTTCTGTCAACACAATGCATTCTGTGCGCACTCCGAGCCATTTCTGTTTATCTTTCGAGAAGCAGTCACAGAGTTCTATACAATGCTTCTGGACATTACCAGCCTGCTTTTAGGCAGGAGTTGATGGTCTAAGCAATGAGACTGGGGGTGGTGGTCTTTTTTTTTTACCTGCTGTCAAAGTAGGTTTAAATTTTATAACTGATTTCAACAACAAAAATCAGGTTAAGTTTCGTGTTGACACGGACTACAAACCAGGACACGTTAACACACGGGACCTCTGGTTCACTGTTGATGATGGAAATATGAGTCATATTTTTCTGATGGCTAGACAGAGAGAGGGGAGGATCAGAGAGAGAGAGAGGGGAGAGAGAGAGAGACAGACAGACAGACAGAGAGACACAGAGACAAAGAGACAGATATAGAGACAGACACAGAGAGACAGACACATGCGGACACACAGACAGACACAGACACAGACACAGACACACACACACACACACACACACACACACACACACACACACACAGGAAGATGGTAGAACCGTGATCTACGATGATGACCAACTCTGATTTGTGTGTTAATGAAAAGTGTCAGCAGTTCTGGCGAAACACTGCACAGAATGAATGGCGCTGCTTTGCTGCCGCGTGATTCAGAGTGCCGCACTGGCAGAGGGGAAACCCCAACACTGTTGATCCACACTTCCTTTGTCTGCACTGTCTGGTCTTTGTCCAAGTTTGTGTCCTTTTTGTTTGTTTGGGGGATTTTGTTAGTTTGTTTTGGGGGGATTTTTTTTTTGCTTGTTTGTTACTTTTGGGTGGTTTTTTTTCTTTTTTTTGTTGGCTTGGTTAGTCGGTTTTTGGTTTTTGTTTGCTTGGTTTTAGATTTCTGTTTCTTTTTCTTTTTTTTGCATTCTGTTTACGCGAGTGCTTGTGTGTGTGTGTGTGTGTTTGTGTGCGTGTGTGTTTGCGTGCGTGCGTGCGCGCGCGAGTGCGTGTGTGTATGTGTATGTGCGTGTGTGTGTACGTGCGTGCCTACGTGCTAGTTTGGTGTATTATTTTTGTGTTTTTGTTGTTTTTAGGGAACGAATGTTTTAAATTCACTGTTGGTGATTTCAAAGGCCACATCTGAACTAAGCATTTCTTTCAGAGTAAAACACCGGCCATTGATCGTCAGCCAATGTGGCGCTACTTTGTGGCGCTTAATGTTGTGACGAATGGCGCATTACCTCAGTTTTAACGGCTTTTAATATTTTATTTTGTGGTTGGTTAAAATGGCGGGGTCGAATCTCCCAAGAGCCTAGAAGGGATTTTTGTTACCAACCTTCCTGGTCAACTGATAAACGTCAAGCTATTGCCTTCAAATGTCGTGCACAGAATCAAATAATTATGCGCACTGAAAATGCCATAAATACTGAGTCGGTATTTAGTAGGCTGCAGTTCAAATGATAACATAACATTCACTGTGCATCCTCTGAGGGCAAGGAACGAAGTATCACTGAATGACAGACCCACAAAAAGTAAATGAATAGATAGATCAATAAATGAATTATAAAACATAACAATAGTCTTATCTATGTATTTATCTATCTATCTTTCTTTCTTCCTCTGTCTGTCCGCCCGTACGTTCGTCTGTCCGTCCATCCGTCTGTCTGCCCATCCATCCATCCATCCATCCATCCATCCATCTATCTATCTATCTATCTATCTATCTATCTATCTATCTATCTGTCTGTCTGTCTGTCTATCTATCTAACTATCCAACCATCCATTCGTCTGTCTTCCTTTCTTTCGTTCTTTCTTTTTTTTCGATTGACTGCCTCTCCTTGTAAAGCAATCGTTTCTAAAAGAAGTTTAAACAGTGCTGACTTTTGATATGTTTTTAACGCAAATCACACAATCATGCAGATTATTCTGATGTACAAAAGGCAACAGCCCATTAGGCCATTCTTCAACAAAGCACTGGACTAAATGCCTGGCTATAACCTTGCTCTTAACCACGCAGCAGCCTCTACCTAAGTGATGAAGGATTCCCAGAGTAGCCTGTTCAAACGATTTGCTTTTCTACTGACGAAATTGCATGTACTGCAGCACGAATTAGAGAAAATACAAGCGTTTGACAGAATGTTGTCAGTGAATCGCTTCAATTCGGACCTCGTTCACAATTCTGATTCCGCTTCTCTACGTTAGGTCGACACTAACCTTCGTATGTTTGTTTGTTTGATTTCTTTGATTCTTTTTCTTTCTTTCTTTCTTTTTTATATCTCTTCTTCTTCTTCGTCTTCGTCGTCGTCGTCGTCATCGTCGTCGAACGGTCAGACAGAAACTATTGTCTGTCATATGAGCGAAAATACGATCCGCTGCTGTTAAGCGCCTGACAAGTCAGGCCCAGCGCATCCGACTTCGGAATTGTTATCTTTTCAGTCTTTCTGGGGGCAAAAAAAAAAGGCAGCAGAAGGGACTAAGAAGGCAGAAAATAGACAAGAAGGTGATGACAGGAAGAAACGGAACACGGCAGAAACAAAGAGAGGGATTTGTTGCTTTACAAGATTCAGCGCTATATAAATTCCATACATTATTATTTTTTTTATTATTATTATAAAGAGAACAGCATTTCCGGAAGGTGGGGATGCTGTTTATACTGACAGGGCCCCCTGTCAGTTCCCCTCACAGAGGAATACTTTTCTATCATTTTCCTTTCCCCACCTGAACTGCTCTGAAGTCGGTACGTGTCGGCTGAAGCCAGCGGCCAGGCCTCCTGTAGAGTTAACAGCACAGGAGAAGACCCGGCACTACGTATCCCGCCTGATACCCTGGGGTGGTGTGTGTCCTCCCCCCCACCTCCCCCCCCCCCACCTCCCCCCCCCCCCCCCCCAACCCAGAGGCCACCTGTCACAGCTGGTGAAGGGCCCGCCCACTCACTAGTCAGAGTGTGTTGTGGTTATCATTTCACACTGGTAATGCTATTTCCTGACGAAACTGTCTGCTGCTAATGATTCATCTAGACCTATGAAAACTCTAACACACACTGTTTCCCTCTGTGCCTTTAACTTCCACCCCATCAGTCTATGAAGTCCGGGGGTTCGAATCCCGGGCAGCGACGTCTGGTGATTTAAAGGTGGGGGATGTTAACGATCTCCCGAATCAACCTAAACCTCAGCCCTGCAAGTGCCTTGATTCCCTTCGTGTATGTAAAGCATGCAGAAGAATAAATGCATGTTTGACTATGTCAGTGTTCTGTGGGTTAGGTAAACACGAACAGACCCAGCATGCACCCTGTACCTGGAGAGGGACGGACTCCTCCAGGTTCAGCTTGCCCCAATTATTCTTCAGGGAGTTTGGAAGAGAAGAGAAAGAGATTTGTCTCTGCTGGGTAAACGTACTAGACACGTGCCATTCACGCTGTTTTCAGTACATAACACATCATTTTTGCTTTGTGAAGGCCTACCATGCCCCGCAGTTTAATGTAGTATTTTATCCCCGCCCCCCCCCCCCCTCTCTCTCTCTCTCTCTCTGTCTGTTTTTCTGTTTCTCTCTCTCTCTCTCTCTCTCTCTCCTCCCCCTCTCCTCTCTCTCTCTCTCTCTCTCTCTCTCTCTCTCTCTCTGTCTCTCTGTTTTTCTGTTTCTCTGCGTGTGTGTGTGTGTGGTGTGTGTGTGTGTGTGTGTGTGTTCTGTGTGTTGTTTTTGTGTTGTTGCTTCTCTCTCTCTCTCTCTCTCTCTCTCAAATGTACTGACAGTGTTGATGTATAATGATACTGTTAACCTCATCCCCCTTGTCTACATGGTTTTAATGCTAAAGTCCTTCGGATGAGACTATAAACCGAGGCCCCATGTGCGAACGCATGCAGAACATCTTGCGCACACGTTAAATCCTGTTCCGCTTTTCGAAAGAGTAGGCCATTGTGTGCCGGTGGGAACAGATGACAAAATTTACAAAACCGCATACACACGGGGACTGGATGTTAAAAAAAAAAGCACATGAGTGCTTATTCCAATATCCTCGATAAAAAATAATATTTTAAAAAGTCATCTGAGCGCTTTGATTTGTTGCTTTACAAGATTCAGCACTATATAAATTCCATAAATTATTATTAAATGGACAATTAATCATCGACATCGACATCGTCCTCTCTCTCTCTCTCTCTCTCTCTCTCTCTCCTCTCTCTCTCTCTCTCTCTCTCTCTCTCTCTCTCTCTCTCTACTCTCTCTCTCTCTCTCCTTCCCACCGCCCCCTCAATCTCTCTCTCTCTCTCTCTCCTCTCTCTCTCTCTCTCTCTCACACACACACACACACACACACAACACACACACACACACACACACACACACACACACACACACACAGAGGAAAATGTATATGCATAATTATAAGCGTGTGAGCAGTCTCCTTAATGACAGCTGAGTCACTGCAGCATGAGACGACCCAGATGATGGTAGTTTATCATGTTTTGTTGGTTTGTTTGTATGTTCTTTTATTCATCCTCCCTACCCCCCCTTCCACCGAAACTGCAATAGACTGCTCTGTCTATGCAATCAAACCAATCGAGTTTAGAGTCTCTCTCTATGTATCTCCCTCGGGGGTGCAGGATAGCCTAGTGGTTAAAGCGATGAGCTCGCGATCTGACGGCCCGAGTTCGACCCACCACAAAGCCACCCGTTCAAGGTTTTTTTTACCTCCTTGGAGTTATAACATAAGTGCCCACTCCTCTCCACAGAAAGTCCTTCACATTATAAACTGAGGTCTCGTGTGCGAACGCACGCAGAACATCTTGCGCACACGTTAAAACCCGTCCTGGCTTTCGGAAGAGTAGGTCATTGCTGGCCAGTAAAAACAACAATCAAAGACCTCCCCCTCCCTCCCAACAACCCCCCCCCCCCCCCTCCCTCCATCAAAACCGCATGCACACTGGTGCCGTGTTAAGACATCATCCCCGAAATCGGATTGCGGCTACCTTAATGGTGGGCAAAAAACCGGTCGCATACGCAAAAAATCTCACCATTGGTGAACCTCGGAGCTCCAGCCGAAGAACGACAAGATGAAGACTAAAGAGGAATCTGCCAGTCTCCCCTAACTCCCGGAGGAGCTGTTGGGGTAGTGCGCTGAATTCTTTTTTCAAGCCGTGTCTCTTGGGCAAGTTGAACCTGGCGGAGCCCAGTCCTCTTCCCCTTCCCCTATCCCTTCCCGTTGTCTGGTCGACCCCGTTGGGGCAACGCTGGAGATTTGGCAACCAGCTTCCTCCACTCTTCATGTACTATGAAAGTTTTAACAAACTATTGTTTCTCTCTCTTCAGATAGTTGGAAAACACACACACACACACACAACACACACACACACACACACACACACACACACACACACACACACACACACACACCAGTACTCATCAACTCACAACACACACACACATCACACACACACCTCAATCAACTCGCACGCACGCACGCACGCGCGCTCTCTCTCTCCAATTTCCTATCTTAGGATCGTCTTGTATTACTTAAGTGGAAAGACTTTAAAATTGAAGGCTAACACACACACACACACACAACATAAATACACACTCACACACACATAACACAACTACAAATCACCCACAGCAAGAAACACACACACATACAAACACACTCACCATTCACACACAACACACACACACACTACACACAACACACCACATCACACACACACACACACACACACACACCACGACACGCACGCACGCACGCACGCACGATCGCACGCACACGCACACACACACAAACCCAAACAAACAAACCCAACCCCCACCCCCCCACCCCACCCCACCCCACCCAACCCCCCAAAAAACATAAAAGGAAAATGTTTGAACGCATCTGTCTGGTAATGAGAGTGTGTCTCTTATCACTACGAGTTTCAATTCAGTGTCTTGCCGGTGGTGGGGGGGGGGGGTGGGGGGAGTGGAAGGGGGGGGGGGGTGGAGGGGGGGTGGGGGTGGGTGGAGGGGGTGGGGGGGGGTGAGGGGGTGGGGGGGGTGGAGGGGGTGGTGGGGTGTGGAGGGGGAGGTGGGGGAGGAGGGAGAGAGTGGTACGCAACGGTTTTACTGCTGTTCCAATGTGTCACGTGTATTGTCAGTGTGTCTGTTCATGTGTGATGAATCATTTTGTTAGGTAAGTGTGTGTGTGTGTCGGTGTGTGTGTGTGTGTGTGGTGTGTGTGTGTGTGTGTGTGTGTGTGTGTGTGTGTGGTGTGTGTGTGTGTGTGACACATGCGTGGATATATGTATATTTAAGAAGGATGCTGGGGCAGGGGTGTGTGGGAAAAGAAGAGAGAGAGGGGGGAGACAGACAGACCAACAGACAGACCGACAGACAGACAGACAGACAGACAGACAAACCGACCGACCAACCGACCGACAGAGAGAGTCAGAGACAGAGACAGACACAAAAAGAGTGTTAGGAAAATCAGCAGAGGCTGAAGTGGGAAGGGAGGGAATGAAAGGGGAGGGGGGGGGGGGGGGGATACTGTCTAATGTCCAGTCATGCGAAGTGTCCACACTAAACACTTTGACACTAATGGTCAACTTCTTTCAAAACAACCTGTAAACTTTTCAATCGCTACATGTTTGTTCATCTCCAGGAGAGAAAAAACAACCTGTGCACAGCCTGAACCCGATACACTGCTCTCTCTGTCTGTCTCTCTCTCTCTTCTCTCTTCCTCTGTCTCTTCTCTCTGTGTTCTCTCTGTCTCTCTGTCTCTGTCTCTGTCCTCTCTCTCTCTCTCTCTCTCTCTCCTCTCTCTCTCTCTCTCTGTTTCATTGTCAATCATATGTTTCCATACGTGAAAACTGTGGTGTTCTCAATCTAGAAGCTTTCCGAAGGCAAGATATTTTTTCTATCTTATCGTCCGATGATGATATTGTGATCAAATCGGTTGCAAAGTTTATTGCTGAAGCACTGAAATTAAGACAATTACAGCTAAGTTCCAATTAGCTTAACATTTGTGACTAAACTAAAGTAACATTTATATTATGTAAACTCCAGCATTTTGTGAAACACATAAAGAAACATTTATAATTACGCTGTAGTCTCCAGCAAGAATATTTTTTGAAAATTTCACATACAATGTCAATGGATGGTCTAATATAGCATTCTAGAATGTTCTTTTCATTATTTTAGTTATTGCTTATTGGTTCCTATTGTTCATCCTTGTTATTACTTTGTGTTCATTTTGAAACTGAGTTTACGTCAGAGCTTAAAGTCGTATCCGTTCTTAAGAGCTCATTTTGGTTTTTTGGTTTTCATTACGTTAAATGCATCATGTGATTTTTCTTGTATTTATTTGTATTTACAAAAGAAAGTCGTGTATAACCCCCCTTGTCAATAGGCCACTTTGGGCAATGACAATAAATTGGTCAAAGCGTCAAAGCGTCTCTCTGTGTGTGTCTCTCTCTCTCCTCTGTCTCTCTCTCTCTCTCTCCTCCTCTCTCTCTCCCTCTGTCTCTCTCTCTCTCTCTCTCTCTCTCTCCTCCCCCCCCCCCCCCCCGGATGAGACTATAAAACCGAAGTCACGTGTGCGAACGCACGCACGCACGCACAACATCTTGCGCACACGTTAAAACCTGTTCCTCCTTTCGGAAGAGTAGGCCATTGCATGCCGGAGGGACGACTGACCACATCTACAAACGGCATGTCGGCTACACTGGGGGTGGAGGAGAGGTAACCAGCTGACAGTCAACACCTTCCACAGGACAGGGGCCATCTTGAGCTGTCTTCTTCACCCCAGGCCTGGGTAGTTAGTTCAGTTCTATCACAATTTGGTTTT
>CM054144.1:17740298-17745298 GCA_028751875.1 Rapana venosa | reverse complement strand
TCCTGCACCCACATACTTACCATTGCCCAATACCCTCTATCCCCACAAGCAGTCAAAGGAGGACATCCTGGCCAGGCGCCAAACGGCAAGATCCATAACCTAAATAGATTTTATTCATAACACCACGGCGCTTCAAATCCAGCATCAACAGAAGCCAGAACAAAACCTACCCTGGAGGCCTGACATATGCAGCGACACGAAAGACCTTGTGCTGCCGGTATTCAAAATGAAACTGAATTAAAAAACCACGCAGCCTGCAAACCCACGCGTAACAAATTTGACGTGGAACAAATTGAAAGATCCAGAAGTCGAGGAGATCTTCCAAGCTACGCCATGGCGGACGTTTTTGCGGCATTAAACCCTCCTGGACAATGACACTCAATGACCACAACCAAACAAATTTAAAATGCAGTCCGAAACAGCAAGAGGAGGTACTCTTTCGTCGTCAGAGAATAAACACCAGCCATGGACTATACAATGAACATCTTGGAACCTCTGCTATACAAGAGCACTGAAACCAACCAATGTCTCCAACCCTAAAAGAATACTGGGAAGGCCAACCATTCTCGTGGAAGAAGTCCAGATGTTAAAGGCCAGAGAGAAGTGGATCAGTGACAATGTGAAGAATCGAAAAAAGCATAAATGGGCAAACAGTAAAAAGGCATACGAACGACACCCTGAATAAACTCACAAAACCACTTCAAACCAAAATCATTCAGTCATTGAAGAACAGCTCCGGAAACCTCCTCACAGAAAGCTTCAGCTGCATGAAACAGGGTGGTCTGAATATTTTTTTTTTGGTCCAAGAACCTGTAACTCTAACTACCACCCAATCCAACCGGACAAGAGCATAATAGAAGAGAAAGCAGCAACACAAGAGTACCTTCCGCCATTATCTATACTGAGGAAGAAGTGGAAGAAGCCAACCGCAGCTTACCAGTAGGAAAGGAGTCCCCCAGGAGCAGACAATATACCATCCAGAGCTGCTCAAGCATGGTGGCGAAACAGTACATCACACATGTTACAGCTATCTGCTATCTTCAGAGAAGAGTTGGGAGACAAAACAAACCAGTGCCAACAGAATTGACACAATCACTCCATCATCATAAAATACCCCTGCCCAAGAAGGGGATTTAACGCCAATGCCAAAACTATAGAACAATCAGCCACATCAACCACGCCAGCAAGATCATGCTCAAAGTTAATTTGAATCGACTCAAGAAGGAGGCAGAAGAACACCTTGCAGTAGGAGGCCAGCGGATTCAGGGCAGGCAGAGCACAAAACGAACAGATTTTTAATTTACTTGCCAACAATCCTATGAAAAAACACCTTCAACATCATGAGAGACCTGTTCCACAACTTTCATCGTCTTCAGAAGGCTTTTTGACAGGAGTAAGGCACGATGGCTGTGGCAGGTCCTACAGAATGTTTGGCATTGAAGAAGGACTTAGCGCAAACCCAGCAAGCACTATACAACACCGCAAGCATGCAGTCCCTACTGACAAATTCAGGTCGGAAGCTACTACTTCAAAAACCAACAGTTGGTGTCCGAACAAGGAAGCCTGTTATCTCCAGTCCTGTTTTAAAAAAAAAAAACTGTTTCATGGAAAACATTATGAGAGAGACCCTCCCATGACTTCCACTTCTACCTCCATGACTTCCACTCTAACCATCTCCATTGGCGGCAAACCCCTCAACTACTTGCGGTTTTGCCGATACATTGACCTCATGGCGGAAAGTAACACAGAGCGGCAAGATCTTACGAACCCAGACCTGAGAGCAAGTCTGGAGCATATGGGATGGAGGTGAGCTCGGAGAAAAGTAAGTACATGTGAACAGCACGAAGCAAGGCCACTGCTAAAATTTTACATGGAACGGCCAGCACTGGAGGTGGTAGACGCTTTAAATTTACCTTGGCCTACACTCACAAAGGACGGGCGATCGTCTGACAGAAAACAAAAGTCAGACTAGCCATGGCAACATCTCCATGACAAAAAAAACGCACCACCCTATGGGAAAAGTAAAGAGATCATTTTCCCCCAATCAAAACTAAAGCTCTACAAGCCCTCATCCAGACTATCCTGCTGTGCTGAGTGAAACCTGGACATTGACTGCTGAAACTACAATGCGAATCCAGTCATTTTGTTGAAAAACAAAATGCCATAGAAAACTGCTGGTTCTATAACCCTGGTGAGAACGAAAGAACCAATGAATTTGGTACAGAGCAAATAACACGCTGGCAGGTTCCCACAGGAACCCCTTCTCCACATCGGTCAAGAAGAAAAAGCTGACAAGGTTCCGGCGGCACGTCAACCCCCGCCACAACACTCTGCCAAAAAACATACTGCAGGGAACAACACTTCGAAGTGGCAGAAGAGGGGAAAGACTGAACAATGTCCGATGGATTGGACACATCAGAGATGGACCAGGAGAAATTGACTCGGCACTACTCTACTGCGCAGAGAGCCGAGGAACTCGAGATGGATGGAGGAGGGCTAACCCACACGGGCATCGTCTTTCGTGTCTCCTCCACAGACCGCCACGGTCATGGACTGATGATAATGATGATGAATGTAGTATGTATTGAATGTAATGTAATGTAAGTATGTATGTATGTAAAAATTGTATGTATGTATATATGTATGTATGTATTTATGATTATGTGTGTGTTATGATGAATGTAATGTATTTGTTATGTTATGTATGTATGTGTGTATAAGTATGTATGTTTGTAATGTATGTATGTATTTATGTTCTGTATGTAAATGTATGTATGTATGTATGTATGTGTGTGTGGTTGTGGTTGTGTGTGTGTTATCTTATGCTTTTCTTTTTTATCGAGGATAATTGGAATAAGCACAAATGTGGCTTTTTTTTACATCCAGTCCCCGCGTATATACGTTTTTTTGTAAATTCGTCATCTGTTCTTACACCTGGCACACAATGGCCTACTCTTAACGAATAGCGAGCAGGATTTAACGAATACGCAAGATGATCTCTTGTGTGATGTGTGTGTGTATGGTGTGTGTTGTTTGTGTGTGGTTGTGTGGTGTGGTGTGTGAGGTGTGTGTGATATGTGTGGTGTGTGTGTTGTGTGTGTGGTGTGGTGTGTAGTGTGTGTGTGTGTGTGTTTTGTGTGTGTGTGTGTGTGTGGTGTAATTGCACTGTACTGCAACTCGTATACCACTATCGTCCACGAAGATTACCCTGCCTGAAATCCAGGCTGCTCCTCCACGATGAGATTTCGGGGGGTTCCGGGAAAAAGACAGTGCTGACCAATTTTTTTTTTCTAAAAAAAACAACACCACAAAACGACACAGAACTGTACACTGCAAATATGGCACAACACGACACAGAAACAACACAAGACATAACAATATAATATTGCCACAAAACGACTCAGTACAATACAATACATAACAATACTTACGACACAAACGACGACCAAATCCTATACAAAAAACATAAACCATACGACACATCCTATACAATACATAACAACACAAAACCACAATCCTAAACAATACATAAAACACACAAAACGACACAAATCCTATACCAAAACATAACAACACCAAACGACACTACGACGACACAACACCACACTACACCACACTACACACTACAACACACAACAACTAACAACTACACTACACTAACTACACTAACACTACACTACACTACACCAACCACACTACACCTACACTACACTACACTACACTACACCAACACTACACCACACTTCATCACCACACCACACCACACACTACACCAACACTACTACACTACACCCCACCACACTACACCACAACTACACTACACTACAACCACACCACACCACACAAACTACTCTACACTACACTACACTACACCACACACCAATTCACTCCCCACCACACTACACAACACCACTCCACCATACCACACTACAACCACACCATACTACATACACCACACTGGCACCCATACCTAACAAACACTACAGAACCCCACCCCACTACACCACACCAAACAACACACCACACTATTCCAACCACACCACATACACTACACCCCACAAACTACATCACACCACACTACACACACAACCACACCACACACAAACACCACACCACATTACACTACACTACACCAACACCACGTCACACCACACAACACCACAACCACACCACACCACAAAACCAACACACACCACATTACACTACACCCACAACAACCACACCACACTACACCTACACAACACCACACCACACCACACCACACTACACCCCACTACACTACACCACACTCCACTACAACCACGACCACACACACCACAACTACACTACAACCACACACACTACTATAACCACACCACACTACACTACAACCACATACAAAAACAAAATCTAACACAACTACACCACACTACACCACACCACACCCACTATACACTACAACAAACACGACCCCCACACCACACCACAACTACACTACACATCACACCACATCCACTACACCACACCACACCACACTAACACCACAAACTAACCTCACACTACAACCACACTACAACAACACCACAGCCATACACTAACAATACACCACACCACAACCATACCACAACTACACCACAACCACATCACACCACACTACCTCTACACCACACTACAACAACAACCACACACAGCCCTCCACCATATTTATTTCAACCTAAGATTTCCCCCCTCCTGTTTCATAAAACTATCCCACCTTCACTAACCCATGTCCTATCACCCTGCTAAAGTATAGACCTGTGTGAGTGTGTGTTTTGGGCTTTTGAAAAACATTTGACTATTGAAAAAAAAAATGAAAAACCCCCCCATTTTAATTTACAATATTTTTGTCTGTAGCGCACCATGTTTGTAATAACTGTTTGTTTAAACTATTGATTATTATATCATTGTTGCAAGACTGTGTAAATTAAGGCGAATGCATGCGCTTTGATTTGTCTTTGGCAAGAAATAAGCGCTATAATAAG
>CM054144.1:17730298-17732798 GCA_028751875.1 Rapana venosa | reverse complement strand
GGTGATGTGATGATGATGATGATGATGATGTGATGATGATGTGATTGGCGATGATGGTGATGAAGAAGAAGAATATGACGATGACGACGACGACGACGACGATGATGATGATGATTGTGATGATCGTGATGTGATGATGTGATGATGGAAGAAGAAGAAGAAGAGAAAGAGATAGAAGAAGAAGAAGAAGAAGAAGAAGAAGAAGAGAAGAAGAAGAAGAAAAAGAGAAGAAGAAGAAGAAAGAAAGAAGAAAGAGAAGAAGAAGAAGAAGAAGAAGAAGATGATGACGATGATGATGATGATGATGAAGGGTCCAATCCGATCATTATTGTTTATACCCCCACCGACCACAGAGACCATATCAAGGCTGTTACCCCGTTGAAATTAAAATCTCAGATAAAGACTATGCAAATCTATACGTAACAAATCAAGATCACAACTAACTCTTCTGTCGTTCCTCGTACCAAAGAATAAGAGGGATTATAAGAAAGGGAACGAGAAAAAGATGGAAGAAAAAAAGAGAGAGAAAGAACAGAGAATGAGGTAAAGGAAACAAATAACAACAGAAAGATGGCACGAAGGATACCTGCCTGTAATCATAGGACAGTGGCAGTCACTCACCACAGCTTTATTTCGTATTCATATTTCGCCCTGTTAGCAAAATCTGAAACCAACTGCTCAAAGCAAGACACACAGTCATGTAGACCTACTTTTGTCCTTTCTGACAGATTTGAAATTTTGTGAAAACATCTAACCTCAACAAGAACCTTATGACTACAACAAAATTTTATCAGGATGCAAGCATCAGCTTATGACAAATTATTAACTGTTTGATATCAAAATCAATTTTAAAGTTCTGATGGTAAAAATCATCGATCATAATCATATAGCTCGGCTATAGGCCTACGTCTGTAAACAAAATCAGTATTTAAAGAAGATTGGAGATATGAGCTGGTAGAATTAATACCTGAACAATTTTGTGTCTCCCACAAACAGTCAAATCCACTGTGCACTAAAACGTCTTTGAGCTGAGAAAACCAGGCATATTGAATCAAGATTCTGTTACGTAAATCTCTCAATATCTGATAATCCTTATCTGATAACGCACTTGTGTGTGTGTTAGTTCTTCAGTTTAACGTCCTTCCACCAAAAAGTGATATCAGACGAATTTGTGTGTGTGTTGTGTGTTGTGTGTGTGTGTGTGTTGTATGTGTGTGTGTGTGTGTGTGTGTTGTGTGTGTGTGTGTGGTGTCGTGTCGTGCATGTGTAAGTGTGTGTATGAGGTGTGTATACGTCGTGTGTGTATGCGTGTGCATGTACGGTGTGTGGTGTGTGTATGTGCGTGCGTGCATGCGTGTGTGTAAGTGTTGTGTGTTGTTAAGTGTGTGTGTGTAAGTGTGTGTGTGTGAATGAGTGTGAGTATGAGTGAAATGTGGGCGTGTGTGAGTGATGTGTGGTGTTGTGTGTGTGTGTGTGTGAGTGGTGGTGTGATGAGTAGTGTAAATATATATATCAGAGAATTATGTGTGTGTGTGTGTGTGTGTGTGTGTGTGTGTGTTGGTGTGTGTGGTGTTGTGTGTGTGTGTGTTGTGTGTGTGTGTGTGTGTGTGTGTGTGTGTGTTTAATAGACGATAATGATAAGAGTTTATACATATTAGTTTTAAGTAACTGCCACAAACTTATATCACTATTTCTCGTCTACTTCATGCCGTAAACGGCTTTTGTTCTTTGCCTAGAACTCGGGTTAACCGTGTCTAAACACACACCACTGATATTAGCGGCTACATTCCGTTTCCACAGCTTATGCCCGAACCAGACACCAGTGTAGACCTACACACATTCCTATTTCAAACCATCCGGATCCACTCCATTACCGGAACGTGAGTACATTTTTTAAAAATGATAATCTGCATGCAAGACTGTTCATGCATACGTATGTTCACAGACGACCCGGACATACTGGCTTGGAACCTCATCTGAGGATCTGAACAGGAACTGGGGTAAGCACAAAAGATGGCTTTGAAAACACAAAGTCTCAGGCTTTGAAAAAACAAAGTTTCCGGCTTTGAAAAAACAAAGTCTCAGGTTTTGAAAAACAGTCTCGGGTTTTGAAAAACAAAGTTACAGGTTTTGAGAAACGAAGTCTCAGGTTTTGAGAAACAAAGTCTCAGGTTTTGAAAAACAATGACTCAGGTTTTGAAAAAACAATGTCTCAGGTTTTGAAAAACAAATTTATAGACTTGGAAAGACAAAGTTTCCAGCTTTGAAAAAAACAAAGTTTAAGGGTTAAAAAAATGTTTCGGGCTTTTAAAAAAAACAATGTTTCATACTTTTAAAGAAAACTGTTTTAGGCTTTTAAAAACAAAGTCTCACAGTGATTCCCACGAGTGATGAACGAGACAAAGAGTGCATATTCTAGGAGAATGCCTGGATGTTAAACTAGGGAACACCCAACGACTACGTAAAAAGTCTCTACACACAATCTTGCGACCTGAGTGGG
>CM054144.1:17712798-17722798 GCA_028751875.1 Rapana venosa | reverse complement strand
CACACCACACAAACGCACACACACACATCAATATAAACAAAAATTTTAAACATTTTTAAACACCCTAACTCACCAACGTAGAGAAAGCTTCACAATCACCGGCAAGTTAGGTGGGTTTTTTTTTAAACGAGTAACTCGAAAAGTGTCCTTTTTAAATTCGTATCATTGATCTGTATAATATCATCCTATTTTAAATATTTTTTTCATATAAACTACACAGATACCAAGACAGTAGAGATCTAGTTGATTTCACTCAAAAGTCACTGAACAGTTACTGCTCCTTTTGTTTTTTCTTTTTAGCTCTATTAACTAACCTCATTATGGGAAATGGGGCGTTAGTTTTCATTGGTAAATGGGTAAAAAACATGACCATTGTAACACTTTTTCAGTCTTCTAATACAGTTGTCATTTTCCCCCATTTCTTTACTTTTTAATATCTTGTATTTATATGCAGTGGCAGCAGATGTTGCTATTTATATGTACACCAGCTGCCAGCGACATGTGTACTGCTTTGCCTTGGGAGCAGGCTACAAGGCGTTGGCTGGTTGTAGCTCACAATGCTGATTGCCTGCCTAACCTAACCACGCTGTTTTTCTGAATGAACACATCTTTAAACGCAGAACATCTTGCGCACACGCTAAATCCTGTTCCGCTTTTCGTAAGAGAAGGCCATTGTGTGCCGGTGGGAACAGATGACAGAATTTGCAAAAGCGCATACACACGGGGACTGGATGTAAAAACAGCACATAAGTGTTTATTCCATTATCCTCGATATAAAAGAATTTTTTTTAAATGTTAAATACTGCCAATCTTTACTGGGTATGCTGAAATCAGTACTGTCACCTGTTGTCATTACAACGTTATCAAATTCATGCAAATGTTCTGCTTATGACACAATGCACAATGACCAGATTTCTGATTGCTGGTTTGTTTTGTTCATTAGTGGTAAGGCTATTTGAATACACACCTGTGCTTCCTTTTGCAAATAATTACTTACCTTCTTATTGTTTGTTCCAGTTCATTCCAAAGTTAAGGAAGACATTAGCTGACGACACTTCTGTGCCCAGACAACAGCCAGTAAGTACGGGATCACGTGACGTGTCTATATCTAATCAAAGGCATGCAGTAAAATAGTCCTCCTCTCATTGTGCTGGAACACTAACCTGCCCCATCATTTTGCTCTACATATCATTTTTGTTTTTGAAAGGTTGCAATGTCTGCTACGAATATAAAACGTGTGTCGTGCAGGCTAGAGTTGTTTCTGGTGAATTATTAAGATACTTAAGAAGAACGTATCCAGAGTCAGGCAGGCTTGGGGGGGGGGGGGGGGGGGGGGTAAGGGGGGGGGGGGGCGGTGAGGAAGTGAAAGGGTGTAGAGACGAGAGCATCTGAGGAGCAAAGTGCTTCTGATGAACGTACGAAGCCTCACTGTCACAACCAATGCGAGTACTGCACTAGATCTATATGTTTTGTTTGGTAAGTTGCACAGGAAAACAATTTGCAAAAGCTCCATGGTAACAAATCGTTCTGTTCATAACTAGCCAAGAATCATGGCAGTAGAAGATCAAAAATAAAAATAAAATAAAACAAAACGATATAAAATTTAAAAACAATATGTTGCCTCCTATACATGCTACATACATAAACAGTTAACATTAATTTGAGGACATAAAGGGGAGTCTGTTGTCTTTTCATTTCTACACAGACACACGTTTCGTGGTGAGGTGAATGGTCATAATGGGAGAGTTTACTTTTTGTTCATCGGCTAGAGCTCTGAGGATCACCAACGGTGAAGTTTTAGGTATGGGAGCCTTATTACCCCATTAATGTATCCACATTCCGACTTCAGTGATATCATATGATGGGAGATAGCATGGTCCGATTTGTAGTCTGCCGCATTTGTTTTCAAAGAGCGAAAGCCTTTTGTTTGTTAATTTTAGTGTAGATAGACTAAGCTTTTTATTTCAAAATGTCACTGCGTGTTTGACCTTAAAGTGTGTATACATACATACCTACACACACACACACACACACACACATATATATATATATATATATATATATATATATATATATATATATATATATATATATATATATATAAAGAGCAATGTGTGGATGACAGGAGCCCTAGCCTGTACCCAGTCTGCAGTCCGCTGTGTCAACCCCAGTACTAAGTCCGATTGAAGACTGCCTAGCCTTGGAGAATATAACATAGCAACGACAGCGCTTTTCACTGGCTCACACACACACACACACACACACACACACAGAGAGAAATGTAATCATGGAGACCTTGTTACCTTTCCCTTGCCAGAAAATATCATACAGGATCACCAAGATGATCATGTTACAACACGACACATTACAAGGACAAACAAGTGACCTTACAACGCGAGCAAGTGAACAGTACAGAGCAAGGTTTTCCACTTTGTCGCATGTGGCCAAAACAACATCAAGCACTTTCAATGACCCCAGCATCAGGTCAAGATTCTCAAAGGGGTATTATCGACTGCTGAATATCCAGGGTGATAACTTTGGCATGTCAACGTGTGTGCCACACCAAACACTGAATGGTATAGGAGGCTACATGTGTACGCAGGTCATTTGTGTGGGAGTGGCGAGGGTTTGCGACTGTGCTTTCGGGTAGCCTGTTTAGTAAGCAACAACTGAGGTCCAAAATGGAGTGTGATGATGATACCGTCATTTTGGGGAGCGTCTGTGCACTACAGGAAAAGGGGGTGGGGTGCAAATTTGATAGTGTGCAGTGTGCTGGTGCACACACACGCGCGCGCGCGCACATACTTGCACACACACACACACACACAGAGTTACATAGTGTGTATATCACAATGACATTTAACTGTTTATATTTTATTATATGACTGGAGATCCATCTGTAAGATAAAATACTAGTAGTAGTAGTAGTAGGAGGAGGAGGAGGAGGAAAAAAAGGAGGAGGCGGAGGAGTATCATCAAACAAAAGTGTCTGATTAGAATACCATCTGCACTTTTAGTAATCTTGTCGGGTCAGGATTTATTATAGGTCAGGCTCTCTCTCTCTCTCTCTCTCTCTCTCTCTCTCTCTCTCTCTCTCTCTCTCTCTCTCTCTCTCTCTCTCTCTCTCCTCTCTCTCTCTCTCTCCTCACCACAACACACACACACACACACACACACACACACACACACACACACACACACAAGTGTTTCGAGTGAAGCTATAAACCTGATTCCGTATGTGAACGTAGGCAGAAGACCTTCTGCACACGTTAAAACTCCATCAACCTTTCATTGAAGAGTGGGACAGCTATGGCCTGTGGGATGGATGACACAAACATACCCAGCATGCACCCGGCTTCCGGGACAAAACGGACTCCACCTGCATCAATTCGCTCACGAAACGAATGACTCACTGTGTAAAAAAAAATAATTCAGAGCTATGCCCCATAGACTCCACAACATAGATGTAAAAACAAAAGCACATGAATGCTTATTCCATTATCCTCGAAAAAAAAGAAAGAATAACAGGGAGATGTCAGAAACGTGTTAGCACGTTACTAAATTTGTCTGAGAAAGTGGAAACATTGTAATGATGAAGAAAAAGAGTCTATGTTGCTAAACAGATGGTTGATCTATGTACTGTGTGCCCTGGTTGGCAATGGAAAATGATGTGGGGGATTTTTCGTTCCTCGGCTAGAGCTCCGAGGTTCACCAATGGTCGTATTTTGCATACACTACCATTTTCACCCACAACGAAGGTAGCCGCATTCCGACTTCGGGGATGCATGCTAGGTGTGTTCGTGTTTCCGTAACCCACCGAACGCTGTCATGAGTTAGGGGATCTTTAACGTGCATGTTTGGTCGTCTGCGTGTGTATATACATGAAGGGAATTAAGGCACTGGCAGGTCTGCATTTGAAGTTGACCTGGGAGAAGAAAAAAACAACCTACTCTTAATTCACCCGACGCCGTCGAAATTCGAACTCATGACTTCATGGACCCATGGGATTGAAGTCGAATGGTCTTAACCACTCGGCTATATAAATAGCGTTCGTCGAAAATGATATAACTGTCCGCCTTCCTGGTCATTGACTGATAACAGCACACCATCTTAAGATAAGTGACTGATGACTTTATTTCACCATCTTGAATGTGAACAGACAGGACATCGAAATCTAATTTCACTGCACACCTATTACATACCAGTGTAAGTACTGCTGTAAAATGGAAAAAAAAAGGAGATAGAAAAAACCGACAAAAATATATAATTATACAAAATTTATGTGGATCGGTGGTCTAGAGGTAACGCGTCTGTCTAGAAAGCGAAAAGTCCGGGTCAGAAGTGTGCGGTGGTTCGAATCCCGTTTGGATCCGAAACCTTAACGCCCATCCATTAGATCATGAGCGGTGGTCTGGGCGCTAGTCTTTCGGATGAGATGATAAATTAAGGTCCAGTGTGTTACATATAATTATTTAGCGCACGTAAAAGAACCCATGGCAACAAGAGAGGTGTCCCTGGCAAAATTCTGTAGAAAAAAGTCACTCTGATAGGGAAACAAATAAGTTCCAGACAGGAAAAAGATTTTTTTTAATTTTAAAGGTGGCGCTGCTCTTGTGGCGACGCGCTCTTCCCGGGGAGAGCAGCCCGAATTTCACGCAGAGAAATCTGCCGTGACTTAAAGAGGTATAAATAAAATAGATATAAATAAGATAAACAAAAACAAATAAACCAATCTCAAATCATCTGCAGAATAAACTAAAGCACTCGTATACATGTAAGAGACACTTGTATTACCATGTGTGTGTGTGTGTGTGTGTGTGTGTGTGAGTGTGAGTGTGTAAGTGCGTGCGTGCGTGCGTGTGCGCACTTTCTTTTGAAACGAACTGCGCTCTTGCACTCATGCACGCGAATGTGCAGCATGTGTGTACGCACGTGCTCGCACGTATGTGCATACATGTAAACGTGCTCGTTTGTGCGCTCGCGTGCGTGTGTTGTGTGTGTGTGTGTGTGTGTGTGTGTGTGTGTGTGTGTGTATGTGTGTGTGTGTGTGTGTGAGTGTGGCGCTCATGCTTTCTAGGTACGTCTATTCCCTGAAAAAAAAGGGGGGGGGTGTCTAAAAAGTACAATTAGCTGTGTTTTGCTACACGCTGCTTTGTAAAAAGCGAAAATGTCTGTATTATCTTGACATCGGTTTTTTAAAAAGGAAATTAGATTTTTAAAAGAAAAGAAAAGAAAAAATCGGTTTCTTTCCAAACACCTGTACATGTGTATCTTCCCCTACATGTGTGACTTATAGTAAGAGTTAGAATGTTCTGGAAGGCGAGTTGTTATTTTGTAACGTGAGACAGCGGAACGACCTTACTCGTCGTCAGGTGGGGGTGGAGGAGGGGGGTGGGGAGGGGGGAGGGTTTGTAAGATAAGGGGGCGGTGATCATGTGTTGTCACTGCTGCACCTGCTCTAAATACATTAGACTGAATACTACTCACGTTGTCTGTCAGTCTGCAGTGTGCACTCAAGCTAAAAATCGATACTCCGACATTCTTTATTGTTGTCAGTTCTGTTTCTACACGCACATACAGTGTGCCATACGAATTCCCCTGCCTAGTACTGTTTGTGTTATCAAGTTCAGCCCTACTCCACTTGATCGATTCAGCTCTGCTGGCTTCATAACTGTCAGCTCCACCATTTAAAGTCAACGGAACAGTCTGCTTCCTCGGGACTGCTCAACATGGTCGTGTCACGATGTGGAAACGCTATGGATATTATCGCCGTCTTTGTCATCGTAATCTTATTCGTAAGAAGCAGCGAGAGTCGGACGGTAAAAAATTTTCTAGAGCGGTTCAATGTGAAGAGGGCTGCTGCTGCTGCTGGCTCCCAGTTGGAAGGGTCGTCTGTGTTGTCGTGGTCTGTGTATCCTGAGATTGCTCCCCTTGGTTTTCGTCCTGAGAAGTCTGCTGAGTGGCCTGATCCTAAAACGCCTCCGGTGTGGCCTAATGTATTTCAGGTTAGTGCGTGCGTGGTGTGTGTGTGTGTGTGGTTGTTGTGTGTGTTGTGTGTGTGTGTGTCAGTGTGTGTGTGTGTGTGTGTGTGGGTGTGTGTGTGTGTGTTCAGTGGTGTTGTGTGTGTGTGTGTGTGTGTGTTCAGTGTGTGTTGTTCAGTGTGTGTGTGTTGTTTCAGTGGTGTGTGTGTGTGTGTTTCAGTGTGTGTGTGTGTGTGTGTGTTCAGTGTGTGTGTGTTCAGTGTGTGTGTTCGTGTGTGTGTGTTCGTGTTGTTTTGGTGTGTTCAGTGTGTGTGTGGTGTGTGTGGTTCGTGTTCATGTGGGGTGTGTGTGTGTGTGTGTGTGTTCATGTGTGTGTGTGCTGTGTGTGTGTTCAGTGTGTGTGTGTGTGTGTGTGTGTGTGTGTGTGTGTGTTTTGTGTGTGTGTGTTCAGTGTGTGTGTGTGTGTTGTGTTGTATGTGTTGTTGTGGTGTTGTGTGTGTCAGTGTGTGTGTGTGTGTGTCAGTGTGTGTGTGTTCAGTGTGTGTTGTGTGGTGTGTGTGTGTTCAGTGTGTGTGTGTTTCAGTGTGTGTGTGTGTGTGTTCAGTGTGTGTGTGTGTGTGTGTGTGTGTGTTCAGTGTGTGTGTGTGTTGTTCAGTGTGTGTGTTCAGTGTGTGTTTTTGTGTGTTCAGTGTGTGTTAGTGTGTGTTCAGTGTGTGTGTGTTCAGTGTGTGTGTGTTCAGTGTGTGTGTTCAGTGTGTGTGTGTTCAGTGTGTGTGTGTTCAGTGTGTGTGTGTTCAGTGTGTGTGTTCAGTGTGTGTGTGTTCAGTGTGTGTGTGTTCAGTGTGTGTGTGTGTGTTCAGTGATCGTGTGTGTGTGTGTGTGTTTATATGTGTGTGTTCAGTGTGTGTGTGTGTGTGTGTGTGTTCAGTGGGTGTTTGTGTGTGTGTGTGTTTAGTGTGTGTTCAGTGTGTGTGTGCGTGTGTGTGTGTGTTCAGTGTTCGTGTGTGTGTGTGTGTGTGTGTGTGTGTGTGTGTGTGTGTGTGTGTGTGTGTGTTCAGTGTGTGTGTGTGTATTCAGTGTGTGTGTGTTCAGTGTGTGTGTGTTCAGTGTGTGTGTGTGTGTATTCAGTGTGTGTGTGTGTGTGTGTGTACGCACCCGTGGGGATGCCGGGGCCTCTTTCAGTATAAATAGCATCCCCACCTTCTGGAAATTCTGTGCAAGAAATTTCCACATTTCTATCTTTCTCTCTTTGTTTCTGTCTTTCTCCTTACCTTTCTTTCATCTCTCTTGCTGATTTTCTGCCTTCCCGGTCCATTCGGATGAGACTATAAACCGAGGCCCCGTGTGTGAACGCATGCAGAACATCTTGCGCACACGTTAAATCCTGTTCCGCTTTTCCTAAGAGTAGGCCATTGTGTGCCGGTGGGAACAGATGACAGACTTTACAAAACCGCATACACATGGGGACTGGATGTAAAAAAAAAAAGCACATGAGTGCTTATTCCATTATCCTCGATATAAAAGAATAAGAAAAATAAGATAAGATTCTCCTGACTTTTTTTCAAGCAAATCTTTCCCCAAAAAATCTGCTTTCATTATATGACACTTTGCCTGTTTCCTTTTGTTCTGGCAGCCAGGTAGTGATGTTTAAACACTGGGATATGGATGGGCACAGGATGTCCATTCTGCAGTGTTATTTGCCCATGTGATATATATATATATATATATATATATATATATATATATATATATATATATATATATATATTACTTCCTTTATATTTTATATATATATATATATATATATATATATATATATATATATATATATATATATATATAGTACTTTCAAAATGTTTTTTATAATTTTTTACGCTTTTTTTAAATCTGGGGATGTCGAATTAAGCGGAATGGCTGGCGTCCTCAGCATAGCCTGGTTTTTCAGACTTAAGGAATGAAATGATTTAGGTATTGTGTCATTTAATGTTGTTGGGTTTTTCCCCAGAAGGACAGTATTAGATATTTGGAGGTTTTAGGAGGTGTCGTTTTGAATTTGTAGTGAAAGTTACAGGAGCGACTGAAACTGATTGAGGTGACAGCCCTGATATGGCTTTCGTGGTAGATAGGGCTATAAACAATATGGAATGAAAAAGGAATGTGTGTGCGTGCGTGCGTGCGTGCGTGCGTGCGTGCGTGCGTATGTGTGTTGTGTGTGTGTGTGTGTGTGTGTGTGTGGTGTGTGTGTGTGTGTTGTGTGTGTGTGTGTGTGTGTGTGTGTGTGTGTTTTGAGGATTATATTGTCTTTAAGAGTAAGTCTACCAAAGAAAAAGATGACGGCATCCAGTTCACTGAATTATTGACTAGATGACTGACTCGTTATGCCTTTAATCCTTATTTTCTTTAATATCATGTTTTTCACTTCCCCTTCTCTCTGTTTCTTTGTCTCTTTCTGTCTGTCTATTTGTCTCTCTGTTTGTCTCTCTCTCTCTGTCACACACACCACACACACACACACACACCACACACACACACACACACACACACACACACACACACACACACACACACACCTCTTCAAAAGCTGGTAGAGTTAGAATATTCTGGCAGGCGAATGTGAACATGCCTAGTATTTTTAGAAGCACGGTGACATTTTGGAGAAACTGAAACAGAAACTGGAACTTTCAGGCTCAGTTCCAAGAAATCGTGATGCAGGGTCCGGCAACTCTGACCAACAACAATGGCACCTGGTTCTACGACTTTGACAAGAAGACGGCAAGGTGAGTCCCTTCCCCCTCTGTCTTGTCTGGGGGGAAGGGGGCCGTACTGTAGAGGAGTAGGCCCTATGTCTAGGTATAATTATATCAGTGTGTCATCAGCTTATGCAGACTCCGGCTCACGTGTGTGTGTGTGTGTGTGTGTGTGTGTGTGTGTGTGTGTGTGTGTGTGTGTGTGTGTGTGTGTGTGTGTGTGTGTGTGTGTGTGTGTGTGTGTGTGAGTGAAACTTTAGTCAAGCTGACTTCAATCCAGTAGTTCCATGAAGCCGTGGGTTCAAATCTCGGGATGCAGCATCGGTGAATTAAGGGGGGGGGGGGTTACGGTCTCCCGTGTCAACTTAAAATGTAGACCTGTCTGTGCATTAATGCCTTTTGTGCTTTTGCATATGATCATACTTATAGTCACATTAAAGATCCTGTAACTCTCGTCAGTGTTCTGTGGGTTACCGAAACACAAACGTACCCAGCATGCATCCTGTACAAAATTTTAGCTGCTCTGAAGCTGGAATATGTCGGCTTAGGTCAGCGGGTAGACGTCCTGCAGAGTTAAAAGCTGCACTGTGCACCTTACCTGTTAAAGCAATACAATGACGGGAGTGGAGATGCTGCAACACTCTCAAAAACTACTTCTCCCCCAAGGAAAGAAGCAAGACTCTAGGTACATTGATATGTTTACAGCAGCCCTGTACGACAGAAGATGGTTTCAAAAGGCAACACGCATTTGACGTGAATTTTGCAAGTCACTTTTCTTTTTAAGATCCACTCAGAGTTTTGGTAAGATTATGAATCCCTAGATCATTGTAATTTCTATTCTATTCAGTACTATTTTTAGGACCCTTTATCATACATTCTTTAATATCTTTTTTTTCAAAAATTTTAAATGATAAACCAAAAAAGGTCTTTAAAAGCTGATCTCTCAAGATTTTACCTTCGTTGAACAATAAGAAACCCCATATGTAACTGTTAATTAAAAAGACAAGATAGAGGGGTTATCATACAAAAAGCCAGGTCACCGTCTTTGAATGACTGTGTAAAAGGAAACGGTAAAAATTCATTTTAAAGCTGTTCCTTTCGTTGTAAAGTTGACAGGAATCGAACATGCAACTTCCCCTTAGTCGGAATGCGGCTACCTTAATGGTGGACAAACAGTTGCATACACAAAATCTCACCATTGGTGAACTTCGGAGCTCTAGCCATGGTATGACAATTTCAACAACAACAACGAACAGAAAGAAAAAAAAACTA
>CM054144.1:17702953-17712298 GCA_028751875.1 Rapana venosa | reverse complement strand
ACCGCCCCACCCCCTCCCCCTTCTTCCGGGTACCGGCTTTCGAAACAAGTGCCCCCCACCCTTACTTCCCGCCTGGGCCCGGGGTTTGTAGAAGACGCAGTAAGAATGAAGGAGATGTCTGGACAGCTTTGCTTGTTTGGATTTTTGGAGAAGGAGATGGGGGGGGGGGGTTAGGGGGGGGGGGGTGTTGGTGAGGCCGTGTATAGAGGGACAGACGGGGGTGTTGAGTGAGGCCGTGTATAGAGGGACAGACGGTGAAGGGAGGTAGAGGGGGTGTAGGGCGAGATAGTGATGAAATGCGATGTTACATGATTCTTCAGAAACTCCACTTATTCCCTCCTCTTTCTCTCCTGTGTAGCAACACATATTTCATCATACCTTGCCCAGCAAGGGTGGGGTGATGGGAGATAAGTGAGACAAAATGCTAATAATTTCTTCTCTAATTGTCCGATTGTTGGTGTTAATACTGACATGGGGTTGTTTGTTTGTTTGTTTGGGGGTGGGGTGCATATTTGACTTTGTGAACTTTATCTATGTGAGTGAGGAAGGCATTTTTTTTTCAAGTCAAGGTGAGGAGAAAATGGGGATGGATGGACAGATGAGAATTTGACGGGAAGATGGGAGGGAGTGGAAGAGAAAGGCACCGAGGTGCTATTTTCCCCCCTCCTACTTACCGTGGTTCATGTACATATTGGAAATAATTATTGAAATCGGATTTAGAAATGTTTAGGTACATTAGATTTTGTGAACTGTATTTTTCAAGATGTTGAGAGAATAAGGGCAGATGGACAATGGGAAGGCAAGAAGGGAGACAATGGAAGAGATGTATGTGTGTGTGGTGTTTTTCTCCTCATGATTGTTCATGTTTATATCGGAAATGATTATTGAAACCATTACTTTAATTTTTTTTGTAAAATCGATTTTGTGAACCGGTGTGTGTGTGAGGGGGTGGGGGGTTGAGTGGAGCAAAGCTAAAAGAACCTTTGCACTTAACCATATACTCTCAATAAAAATATTCGTATTTTCTCTAAGTATATCTTCGAGTTGATGTGCGTGGTGTGTTTGCGTACATGTGTTGCATGCGTGTGTATTATACACGAACCTGGTTTGAATTAGCTCAGTGCAAAAACCTGACCTTAGCCCGGTCAATCCTATACACTCCAATGACCAGTGACCAGTAAAGAAAGGTAAAGGTGCCCCATAACCTCTACGTTGGTAGTGGAGCCAGGTGTCACAGACTTCACCTTCCCTGCTTTACTGGTGGGAGTGGTGTTGTCTCACTGGTTGAAGTCATGCCTTAAGTTTTGGAGAAACAAAGCCACTGGCTGGTTTCTGGGAACGAGAGTCGTCCCCTGTCCTCATCCCTTTGTCAGATTATATTACCGTTTAATTATTCTGTCTCCCTTGGTATGTTCGTGTTACGGTCCGTAACTCGCCGAACACTGACATCTGTTACGGGATCTCTAACTTGCATATTTGATCTTCTGCATGATGATATACACAAAGGAAATTAAGGAACTGGCGGGTCTGCACTTGAAGTTGACCTGGGAGATCATGAAAATCCCCATCCTTAATTTACCAGGTGCCACCGAGATTCGAACCCATGACTTCATGGACCCATGGGATTGAAGTCGAACGGTCTTGACCACTCAGATATAGATCTAGCGTCAATCGTTCTTTGTTTGGGGTTTTTTGTTTAAACCTCTTATCATTTTTTTTGTGTGCTCTGGCATCTTCAGAATCAAGTGTGGTGATGTGGTCAGACTGAAAGTCAACTTCGCCATGTAGGCAGCTATACTCCCATTTCAGAAGGGATTTGTCCTGCTTCGGTAGAGAGTACACGTTGATATGATCCATGTTTGTGAAAGCATGCACACACACACAGAGAGAGAGATTTAAGAGTGTTCAAATGAAATGACCAACACTGCAGGTGTCTGTACTGACTGACCTTGCTTGATATCTACAGTGTAGATACCACACGTCACATGTCCAGGCCACAAGTTCGTCCTTGTCAGTTATTGATATAAGCAAAGACCAAGGCCTTGAAATGTTTTGCTTTAAATGTTCAGGCGACAAGCTCTTAGTATGACGACGCGTACTATCCATTACAGGGAGAGAACAAGTCTCGTCTGAAGTCGTAGTATAGGCCTACGTAGGCTACGGCTGCTTACATGGCGAGGTCCTTTTCACGATCTCTCAGGTCAACTCAAAAGTGCAGACTTGCCAGTGTCTCAATTCCTTTCCTGTATAATTATAGGCATGCAGACGTTAAAGATCCCGTAATTCATGTCGGCGTTGGGTGGGTTTCGGCAACACGAATTGATTCAACTATAGCATGTACTATGTACCTGGAGAGGGATGGGCTCTGCCAGGTTCAACTTGCCCCAAAGACACTGCCCGAAAAATGCAGTGCAGTTCCCTGATGACCCTTCAAGGACTTGAAGAAGAAGAAGAGAGAAGTAGTTTGAGGAGGGGAAAACTCCAGAGTTGAGGGAGGAAGAAGGAGAGAGAAGTAGTTTGAGGAGGGGAAAACTCCAGAGTTGAGGAAGAAGAGGAGAGAAGTAGTTTGAGGAGGGGAAAATCCAGAGTTGAGGAAGAAGAAGAGAGAAGTAGTTTGAGGAGGGGAAAATCCAGAGTTGAGGAAGAAGAAGAGAGAAGTAGTTTGAGGAGGGGAAAACTCCAGAGTTGAGGAAGAAGAAGAGAGAAAGTAGTTTGAGGAGGGGAAAAATCCAGAGTTGAGGAAGAAGAGATGAGAAGTGTTTGAGAGGGAAAATCCCGAGTTGAGGAAGGGAAAAGTAGTTTTTAGGATGGAAAATCCAGAGTTGAGGGGGGGGGAAGGGGAGACGTGTTTGAGGAGGGAAAACTCCAGAGTTGAGGGGAAGAAGAGAAGTAGTTTGAGGAGGGAAACTCCAGAGTTGAGGGGGGGGAGGGGGAGGGGGGAGAAGAGAAAGAAGTAGTTTGAGGAGGGAAAACTCCAGAGTTGAGGGGGGAAGAAGAGAGAAGTAGTTTGAGGAGGGGTACAAACTCCAGAGTTGAGGGGGGGGGGGGGGGGGGGGGAGGGGGAGGAGAAGAAGAAGTAGTTTGAGGAGGGAAAACTCCAGAGTGAGGGGGAAGAATGAGAGAAGTTAGTTTGAGGAGGGAAAACTCCAGAGTTGAGGGGGGAAGAAGAGTGAAGTAGTTTGAGGGGAAAAACTCCAGAGTTGAGGGGAAAGAAGAGAGAAGTGTTTGGGAGGGAAACTTCCAGAGTTGAGGGGGGAAGAAGAGAAAGTAGTTTGAGGGGGAAAACTCCAGGTTGAGGAAGAAGAAGAGAGAGTGTTTGAGGGGGGAAAACTCCAGAGTTGAGGAAGAAGAAGAGAGAGTAGTTTGAGGAGGGGAAAATCCAGAGTTGGGGGGGGGGGGAAAGAGAGAAGTAGTTTAGGAGGGAAAACTCCAGAGTTGAGGAGAAAGAGAGAAAGTAGTTTGTGGGGGAAAACTCAGAGTTGAGGAAGAGGAAGTAGTTTGAAGGGGTAAACCGTTGGGAATGGGAGGGGGGAAAACTCAGGTTGAAGGAGAGGAAGTAATTTGAGGAGGGAAAATCAGAGTGAGGGGGAAGAGAGAAGAGAAGTTTGAGGTGGGGAAAACTCAGAGTTGGGGGGGGAAGAAGAGAAAGTAGTTTTGAGGAGGGGAAAACTCCAGAGTTGAGGGGGGAAGAAGAGAGAAGTAGTTTGAGGAGGGAAACTCCAGAGTTGAGGAGGAAGAAGAGAGAAGTAGTTTGATGAAGAAAACTCCACAGCTGTCAAACATTGAAAGGACTACAGTACACTAGCGGTGCAGAAATTTGCACCGCTGATTTTTTATTCATGCTAACACTGCACAGAACTTGTCCCCATGATGCATTGTTCCTACCAACATGAGTCCCACTTTCCATGCAAAAAGAAACTTATTTCTAAGAATGTCAGTAAAAACACGAAGCCATGTTATCAATATCAAAACGTTTTCCAGTATGCTCCACTAATATCAAAGCTTGCCGTGTATTCTACAGACTTCAAACACAGAAACAAACAAAATGGCAGCCAGAGAACTGAATAAGTATCTTTAGTCAGCACCATCCTGGTATACTGAGCGGCAACTAAAAAAAAAATAGACGAACAAAACCAAACGAACAAAACTACCCCTACTTCACCCACCACCCACCCTCCAAAAAATAAAACAAAACCAAAAAAACAGCAGCAACAACAAATAAAAACAAAAGGAAAAAGCCCATTATTTGTCTTTGTACCTTCAAAATTATGACTTCAGCATCAACGGTCCTATAAAGCCCCACTCCCCTACCCACCACCCTCAAAGAAAAACGCTACAACAACAACAACCACCAAAAAACAATAAAACAAAAACAAAAAGTCCATTATTTGTATCTGTACCATAAAAAATCATTATGACTTCAGCATCAAAGGTCCTACAAAGCCCCAAAAGACTCAACGACTAGTACTGTCTCTGCGTAGAATACGTTCGCAATGTACCAACTCTATCATTGTCGTTTCGGGGTTTTCCACATAAAGACACTCGTGGCATCATTGTTGTCTTCCTTCTTCCTGGCATCTGGTCCAGCGCAGTGAAGGTGGATCATCTCCAGCAAGGGTCGACGGAGAGTGGGTTTTCCCTTTTCTTGCGGAAATATCCGAAGAGAACGAGAAGTCCCTTTTCTCAGATACTGATGTGGAACTTGAAAGGAGGTAGAGATGGTCAGGGAGCGTGGCGCGATGACCACTGCCAGAGGCTGTTGTCTGTCTGGTCTCTTCTGAAGCATATCTGTACACACAACACGCAGAGTTTTAAATGACTGCTTGAATTATCACACACGTTGTCGGAATGACGTATACATGTCTATCAAAATACAGTTTATCTGTACGCAAATACTCGCTTGAGCTCTCAAAACACACACACACACACACACACACACACACACACACACCACACACACACACACACACTGAATACACACACCGCACGTAATGTGAAAAGACTTTAAATTAAAGAATAACACACACCACACACACACACACACACACACACACACACACACACACACACACACACACACACACACTTATAAAAAATTCAGTTTGCAAGAAGAAAGAACGTTTCTTGCAACATTTTTTGATATAAAAAGAGCGTATGATCAAGTTTGGCATGCTAAGTTGCTACATAAACTTAAGAATCTGGGCTTTTCTGGGCATTTTTTATAATTATATTAAAAAGTTTTTTGACCAATACAAGTATACAGGTTAGAGTAGCTAAATCATATTCTAGTTTTAGATCTCTTCATATGGGACTTCCCCAAGGTTCTGTAATATCGCCTCTCTTATTTAATGTTTTGCTGCATGATCTTCCTATGAAATTGTCGAAGGAAGTCGTCTTAGTACAATATGCAGATGATATATGTATGTGGATGAATGTTTCTATGAAACGAACACACCAAAAAGAGCGTTAAACTACATTAAAAAGGCATACCAGAACCAGCTTAACAACATCGATAATTATATGCTCGAAAATGGATTTACTTTATCCACAGAAAAAACGTACACTGTGCTTTTTAACAATGGAAGTAATCCAGATGACCTACCAGCATTTAGAATTGGGACCAACATGATTGAGTATAAAGACACCGTAAAGTTCTTGGGTGTTATTCTCACTTCTAAGCTAACTTGGAATGCACATATCGAAGACAATTTAACTAAAGCAAAGAAAGGCTTAAACTTTTTGAAGATGGTAAGTAAACAGTTCTGGGGCCAAGACACATTAAATATGAAATATTTAGCTACATCCCTTATTCGTTCAAAATTATCGTATGGTCAAGAGGTCTTTTTCAGTGCGCCTAAGTATTTACTTAAAAAGTTACAAAGTATAGACTGCAAAGCATACAGACTGGCTCTTGGTGTGCCTTATCACGCCTCAGCCCTGGGAACACATAACGAAGTCGGCATATTGCTTTAGATGATTACCGTCAACTGGCATGTGCTAAATATTTGCTTAGAAACAAAACGACAGAAAACTTTATTTCAGAAGAAATAGAAGTGAAATCAGAGTTTAATTTTCCTAAAAGAGCGAAATATATATCCTCTTTAATGCCCATAAGTACATATGTGTCTGATCTGGTAGAAAACTCTGAAGTCAATCAACACAGCATGGACACACGAGAAGCAATCTTACCTTGCCCATCATGGGAGATGAATAAAGCACACTTTGATATAGAGGTGTCTAATGAAAACAAGAATGACAACCAGAATATAATGGTTGCTGATGTCCGATCCCACATCCATCATAAATATTTTGACCATTTACAAATTTATACAGATGGATCACGCCTAGAACAGGTTCTGCTTTTGTTATACCAGCGTTAAAAATTGAAAAATCATATTATATTGGTAAACATCACTCGATATTTACAGCAGAACTTGTAGCAATACTAATGGGTCTTACTTATATCTTTGATTTGCCGTTGGGTATATTTCAAATTCTTCTTTGCGTTGATTCTAAATCGGCATTGTATGCTTTAAAATCGCCATGTTACAAGAAAACTTCGAAAATCATATTAGAGATTAAGCATGTCATACATCTCTTAACCTTAAAGGGCGTAAGTGTGAATTTTTGTTGGGTGCCTTCACACACTGGGTTCTTTCCAAATGAGTGGGCGGATAGAGCTGCCAAAAGGGTGCAAAACATGGACGGGATGCAATAGAATTGCATGTGCCTTTATCCTTACAAGAAGGGTATAGCTTACTAGAACAAAAATCATGGAGAAAGGTCACTGATAGTAATCAGCAAAATGAGAGACTTTTAACTAGAGCTGCAATCAATACCCATAATATAACAGTGGGGAACCATTCAGAAGTTAGTACAAGTGTTTTTTACGTCAAGGAGAATTAATACTTTATTCTATAGAATGAAACTAAATGCATTGATAACCAAATTCAGCAAAAATGGTAAATGCCTGTGTGGTGAGAATATCACTATACTCATATACTTTTTGACTGCCAGAGTGTAAAACCTTTCATGCCCCATTTTTCTGAAAACTCCCTCACCAGCATATTCAGTAATTTAAAATTGGCATTTGAAATTGTGAAAGGTCTTTGTTACAGTCCCATAGGACATTTGTTATAGTTACATTAACGTTAATGACTTGTTGGGTTTTTTTGTTGTTGTTTTTTAAATTCCTGTCGCATTGCCAAGTTTTTCGAGATTATTATTTTTTTTTTTTTTAACCAGCACATCCACATCTCCCGGGTTTTTTTTTGTTTTTGTTTTTGTTTGTTGTTTTTTTGTTTGTTTGGTTTGGTTTTTTTTGGAGGGGATGGGGGGGGGGGGGTGTCTAATATCACTAAAAGTGAACAGACGTAAAATTGAAGTCAACAACAACACACACACACACAATATGAACGCGCACGCACTGGCACACACGCATAATACGCAGAAACCGTCACTGTCCCACACATATACATGGGCAAGCCCGCCTGCCCGCACGCACACCTGACGCTAGCATGCACGCGTTTGTAGGAATGCATGAAGCTTGAATTATGCAACTATTTAAATTCAAAAGGGGGCGGGGAAAGTCCAGTAGCTAGAACGTGGTCTGTCTGACAGGCCGGGTTCGAGCCTCCACTGAGGCACCCCTTCGAGGAGATTTTTCCCCAGGAGTTACCATCAGTACCGGCTCTTTCACCCCACCAAAAGTCCTCATGGTTAGACTATGAACCGAGGTCCTGTGTGTAAACGCACGAAAAACATCTTGCGCACACGTTAAAACCCGTTTCGCCTTTTGAATGAGTAGGCCATTCATGCCAACAGAAGTAAATAACAAGATCTTTTTAAACAACAACGACAGAACTGTATGCACACCGGTGTTGTGTTTAAACATCATCCCCTACATCAGCATGCGACTGACTACCTTAGGTGGGAAAAAACGGCTGCATGTATAGGCAAACTCTCACCAATGGTGAACCTCGTAGCTAGCTGTAACCGAGGAACAGAACATTCCAACATTTGCTTAAGAAAGAATTGCTCGCTCGCTCGCTCTCGCTCTCGCTCTCTCTCTCTCTCTCTCTGGCATTGTGCTTGGGCACGTGTGTGAATGTACGCAGAACATCCTTAGGCACACGTTAAAACCTGTTTAGCTTTTCGGATGGGTAGGCCAGTGTGTGCTGGTGGAAACGGACGACAAAATTTACAAAACCGCATACACTTGAGTGGTTTATTCCATTATCCTCGAAATAAAAGATTGAAATAAAAATAATGAAATAAAATCTCTCTTACTTTTCGTGAGGTATTTGTGGTGTTCTTTCGCTTCTAGGCCCTGCGGGAATACCCCCTTCTTCAACTGCAGTATTGCCCTTTTTCTCACGAGTCTTGCATGCCTTGACTATCTTTCCACGGGCGGCTATGCTGGGTTTGCTGCTTTTGTCACAGATCATATTAGCCTTGCATGTTTTCTTACAGACTGTCTTCAGCTTGACAGATTTCTCACGAGTAGTTTTAGTAGCACTAGGCTTGTGAGCTGTAAAAACTTTGCGTTTTGTATGGGATCTCTCAAATTTGCCCCCTGCTGTTTCAGCCTTGTCTCCTTCAAAAACGGCTGCAGCATGGACATGATATTTCTCCGGCTTGCTTTCAGGAACATCATCGTTTTCCTCGTCGTTGGTCTGAGCTTTGCCGTCCTTTTCACAGGCTGCCTCGGTCTGTTCATCTGTCTCACATACTGTCACAGATTCCTCGCATTTCTTAAGGATCGACCCGAGCTGGTTTAGCTTCGCGAGAGATTTGAGTTTGTTACCTTTCTCATTTTTCCTGCCACCGGCTGTTTGTGCTTTGTCGCTTTTCTCACCGCTTGGTTCAAGTCTGCCCCCTGTCTTGTCCTTTGTTGTATTGGCTTTCTTGGTTCCCTTGCAGATTGTCTTACGTTTGCCAGCTTTCTCCTGGTCTGCAACAGCCTTGTCAACTTTCTCAGGATGAGATCTTTTTTCCTGGGAGGTGATCTTAGACTTTACGTTGTTCTTAAGGGTTCTTTGAGTCTTTCCATCTTTCTTATCAGTTTCATCAATCTTGCCATCTTTCGTACCAGTTTCATCAGTCGTGCCATCTTTCGTACCAGTTTCATCAGTCGTGCCATCTTTCTGACCAGTTTCATATATCTTGCCATCTTTCTTACTGGTTTCATCTTTCTCACCAGCACCGTCATTTTTGCCATCTTTCTTACTGGTTTCATCAGTCGTGCCATCTTTCTCACCAGCATCGTCAGTTTTGCCATCTTTCTTACTGGTTTCATCGGTCGTGCCATCTTTCTCACCAGCATCGTCAGTTTTGCCATCTGTC
>CM054144.1:17695453-17697953 GCA_028751875.1 Rapana venosa | reverse complement strand
ACAAGTTCGAGTAGGAAACTTCACACTTTTGTCTGCTGGGGGCTCGGTCAGTTTTATGGAAAACCTCCCACACACCACGATCGTCCGTTCCTTTTTTTTGATCGTTATTCGTGCCGGCCCTGCAAAATGGACAGCAATCCTTGTCTTTTGCCAGAGCATTGGGGTTGTTGATGACTCTTTCCCCTTGTCTTTTTTTGCGCTCTGTTGTCCTCTGCAGCTACCCCTGTCCGAGATCATGTCTCTCATGACTAGGACTGCATGAGTAAATGACGGCGTACGGTCACTCTCCTATAGAAATCTAGTTGTCACATGCAATACTCACGTTTCAACTCTCTCTCCACCCCCCCCCCCCCCTCCCCCCTTTCGGTTCGCCGACAAGTCTGAGTGAATGCTCATGTGGAGTTCATCTATACAAACTTTTCCGAGGAGATGGGGAGTGTACACATTTGTTCCGTTAAAAAAAGTGGATATTGCCAGTGGCGTCAGCACTTGAGGACTTCAGGAAGATAAAACATAAACATCTGAGGGTGGTGGGGAGGCTGGGGGGTTTGAAAAGGCTAATGACATTTTCTGAATTTTCCGCAATTGTATGTATAACTGAATGCCGAATGTTTGGTTACATAATTATTCAGTTGTTGTTTTTTTAATTCAAATAAAGGTCTTCACAGACTTCAAAAAGGCGTTCGACCGTGTATGGTATGAGGCATTATGGGCCCCAATGAAGAAGTACAACATGGGACAAAAGATCATCCAGACCATCAAAGAGCTATAGGCAAAAGCCCCCAGCGCAGTGCTTGTCCAAGGCACGGTTGGAGAATGGTTCCATACCTCAGTGGGAGTCCGTCAAGGCTGTCTCCTATTGCAGACACATTCAGTGTCTTCCTTGAGCGCATAATGACTGGTGCCTTAGTAGATCACACTGGCACGGTCAGTATTGGAGGGCGGACAATCACCATCCTCAGGTTTGCCGACGACATCGACGACTGGCAGGAAACAACAGGAACTAGCCAACCTAGTGTACCACCTAGACAATACATCCTCCAGATACGGCATGGAGATCAGTGCCGAGAAGATGGTGACCATGGTCCAGCGGGATGTATATGCTATACTATTATGGTCTATGAAACAAAAATGATAATGTGGATAGCTGATGACGACGACGGTGACCATTGTGACGGCTGAAAACTTGGGATGGACGATGACGATGATAATAAAACTGATGATAATTAGTATTATGAGCTTAAAGCTTTAAAAAACAAAAAAGGAAAAACAAAAAAAATCCTTCCCCCAAAAAACAACAACAACACCCAACAACAACAAACAACTCGTTGGCCCCCCAAAAAGAGTTATGTTAAGCTACATTCATTTATCCATTCATTTACGCTGGTTTATGTAATTTACAGGTCTGTTCATCTGATTTGTTCATAAATTGATTAAATCCTTGTTAGCTGAGGGGTAGGATGGCCCAGGGTTGAATTCGTGATCTGACCATACTTGGTCCAAACGTAACTGGAAACTATTTCAAAACTGCTTAGCGCCTTGTTTTATAATAATAATAATAATAATAATAATAATAATAATAATAATAATAATAATAATAATGTATGGAATTTATATAGCACTGAATCTTGTAAAGCAACAAATCAAAGCGCTCAAATGACATGATTGTTTTGTTTATTGAGGATAATGGAATAAGCACTCAGGTGCTTTTTTTTAAACATCCAGTCCCTGTGTGTATGCAGTTTTGTAAATGTTGTCATCTTTTCCCACCGGCACACAATGGCCTACTCTTTCGAAAAGCAGAACAGGATTTAACGTGTGCGCAAGATGTTCTGCATGCGTTCGCACACGGACCTCGGTTTAAAGTCTCATCCGAAGGACTTTGACATTCAGTTCGATTTTTTTTTTCAAACTGTGAAAAAAGGGCGAGGTTGGGAATTGAACCCCAGAACCTCACGGTTTATTTGTTGGCAGGCAAACGTCTTAACCATCCTGCCACCTTCCTTCCTTCTATCAATACTCATGAAAACATGACCCGAAAAAATGGCTATAAAAAAAGATACTACACAAACCAAAGACTCATTCCACACTGCAAATGTAAATAGGAGTACTCCCTAACTTTGCCTGAAAAAAAACCCTGTTGCTTTACCCACATTGCACGTTCCTAAAGACAGAAGGAATTGTCACATGGAATGGTTTGTCTTCCGTCTGCTCACCTGGTGAAGGAAAGGAGAAGAGGGGTTTTTTTGTTGTTTGTTTTGTTTTGTTTGTTTGTGTTTTCCACAGGAAGTTTCAGACCCAGGGAGAAGGAGTTCTTATCTCCCTTGAGCGTCAGGACTTGACCACACACACAGGGACCTACCCAGATTGTACCCTGAGAGGGAGGGACTTGGTCAGGTTCAACTTGCTCAGAGGCATTACCTGAAAAAGCTGTGCAGTAGCTTACCCCAGTAACCTACCTCTCAAGGAATGCAGGGACAAGCTAAAGTATCCCCCTTTT
>CM054144.1:17677043-17694953 GCA_028751875.1 Rapana venosa | reverse complement strand
TGTAGTACAAGAGTTAATAGTTTCATTTCTGTGTGAGATGGATTACGATGTACAGTCAAAGGGATAGATCTATACTATGCTATAAAGTCTGTCATCAGTGTTGTGTGTCTTCCACAGCTGTTGTACAGCCATGTTCAGATGATCTTTTTTTAACGAAACATTTACTTGCCAAGGTATGCATCAAGGAAGATGATTATCATTTTCTAAAGAAAGCAGAAATTGGGATATTAATAGACAGTTGACTCGTTGACCTACACACACACACACACACACACACACGTGTGAGTGCATGCACGCGCACACACACACACACACACATGCACACTGTAATTTTGATAATGAAACTCACACCAGGAAGTTCCTCCCTTTTTTTTTCTTTTTTTTTAACTTCTGCTTCCTCATGCACAACATAATTGTGAAGTTTTCCTTCCCCAATACCTATTTTAGATCTGCGGTTTGTCCACTTGTGGTTGTACTGAAAAAAGCAAGAGAGAAAGCAGGACATTTAAAAAACAAGCAAAACACCCCTCTCTCCAAAAACACAGATACACAAACACACACACTCACCACACACATACACACATGTTCACACACACTCGCTAAGACACACACACACACACACTCTCACTCTCACACACACACACACGTTCACACACACACACACCACACACACACACAAGACCTCTGCAGAAGGTGCGTGGGGCTCTGAAAAGAGGTATACATGTCCAAAGTGGCAAAATCCATTTACACATTTTAATCCAAGGGGAGCATTGGTTGTGCCAAAGGTCGAAATGGATTATGAAAGCTTTAAGTCAGTTACAACCTGCATGCTTCCTTTACACACAGAGGAAAGTTTGGGCCAACACTTATCTGCTGTCAAGTCCCATCTTTTCTTTTTTTTTCCCCACCCCCCTCCCGTTCCTTGGCTGGAGCTCCGAGGATCACCAATGGTGAGATTTTTGCGTATGCAACCTTTTTTTTTTCTTCCCCACCATTAAGATAGCAGCATTCCGACTTTGGGAATCTATCTTTATTTATGTAGTTCTTAGTTGTCTTCTATAGTGTTTACTGTAAATGATAATAATACATGGAATTTATACAGCGCTATATCTTGCAAAAAACAAATCAAAGCGCTCTTCTTGATCTCTGGTGAGAAGGGTAACGATCACTGGGTGAAGATCTGGTGACAAAGACCATGAATGGAGACTCCATAATCTCTGGTAAGGAGGGTGACGATCATCAGCGAAGATCAGTGCATTCCATGACTTTGACAAAGAGAGCTCTCTGGTGATTTTAGAGCTGTCAGGAATCTCCAGGAATCAAGTCATCCCTTCAGTGTTTCAGGGAGGGTAGTAGGTAGATGTCTTGCTCCTATGTGGCCTGTGGGCGCGTGTTGCTGAGGAAAGGCTGAAAACTAAGGTCCACCAGCTGGGAGGAAAATTGTCAGCGTCTCTCCTGCTTCTTCTGTGGTCTTCAGCAAAGTGTTGAAGTCTTCAGAGGCCTTTTTTCTTGTAGGGCCTATTGTCTCAGAAGCGCAAAACGGTCCTTACTGCAGCTGCTGTTCATTTGAAATGCAGTGAAAATAGTTGGAAGAACTTGGAAGGAACACTTCCATAAATTCTCTTTATTGTTGTTCTTAACTATTGTGCTGGTAGATAAGGAATTTCATGGTTTCTGCTCATATGTACTGAAACAAAAAGAAGAAGGGAAGATGCGGGGGGTTGGGGTGCGTAGAAAAAATCAACAGTTTCTGAGTACAAATCTCATAAAGAAAAATACTAATGACTAATGTATGTACTGTTGGGATTCCAGCTTTTCTGGTTTTGAAGATGTAGCATCAATACATGTATGTTTGTTTGTTGTAGCTCTTTGAATTTTTTCGTAGTGAGTATTTATGAATTGTTGTTTTGTTTAATAAATACATTAGTTACAGATGTGATGCTTTCTTTATGTGGCAGGTTGCCCCAGAAGAATTCCGAGCTACCATCCTTCGTATCAACAGTGTGCTGCGCAAGGCCCTGCCAGTCAACGTGAAGTGGTTATTCTGTGGCTGTGTGTGTTGTTGCTGTACGCTAGGATGTTCCCTCTGGCCCGTCATATGTCTCAGCAAAAGGGTGAGGAGTGTAGCTGCTTCTTTTTGTTTGAATGGTATTTAGATTAGATGTGTCCATTGGTCATTGAGCATCAAATATGTTTGTTCGCAAACAAGTCGCAATGTATACTGTAAGTGTGTGTGTTAGTGTGTACATGTATGCTTGCATGGTGTGTGTGTGATGCTTGCTCATCTTACTCACTGCTTGAACATCTGTTCCATACATGCTGTGCTCTCTGTTTTGCAGACCCGTCACGCAATCGAGAAAGTATTAGACTGGGAAAATAGTCACTTGTACCACAAGGTCAGTAATTACTCCTTTTTCTTTGTATTCTTGCTCCTTGGGACAAAAAATGTACCTGCATTAAAGAGATTGAGAAAGAAAGAATGTAACCATTGTAAAAGGTTGTGGATGAACAAGAGAGAGATTGTGTGCATGTAAGTGTGTGAACACTTAAGAGAAGGCAGAGGTATGGGTAGATAATAAGCTGAATGACCAGATACTAAAGTTAATGAAACAATCCAACAGCAGTTGATGGGTTTGTTACTGTATAGCTGCCTTAGGCAGGCACAGTTTTAAACAACAAGTATTTTCCAACCCATCAGAGCAAATAAATTGGGCTTTAAGCTGCTGTGTATAGGACATTGTCGGTAAATGTCATTTCATGTCTTGTCTGTGCAGTTGGGACTCCATTGGCGATTACACAAGCAGAGGTGTGACTCCAGCAGTATGATGGAATATGTAAGTTGATGTCATTGTATTTTGTAAAGTAATTTACACTATGTCTCGATGTTACATCTTTGTGTTCTCAATAGTTTGGAAAGCAAGGGGAATGGCAAATCAGTATTCATTTGAGGAACTTCCTTGATGAATCAGACTGTGATGAAAAGCTACTATTGACTGCCAGCATTTTTGGGGTGAGGGGGGGCGGGGGTTGTTTGTTTGGGTATGGGGTTGTTTTTTTTAGTTTGGGGTTTATTTGGTTTTTTGTTTGGGGGTAGGGATTTTGGTGGGGGGTTTTTCTTTCTTTTTTTTTTTTTTTTTTCTTTTTTTTTTTGCTGCGCCTCATCTTCTGATTGTACCTGCCCTGTTGTTCCACACTGCTCATAAATTTCAATTTCTCTGCCTTAGTCATACCTGTTTAGAACAAAATGAACCCATTTTGTGCTGGTTTTCATGTTCATTACTAATAATTTAGATAGGTGCACATATCTTGAGGAAGAGGTGTAGAGAGAAAAAGAAACAGGGAGATTCTAAAGAGGTAGAGTTTGTTTGTGCATGAAAATGTCAAAATAGGATGTGATCAATATTTCAAAGACAGATATCTGTATTATATATAATAATATATATAATATATATAATAGCGCTATATAAGTTCCATTTATTATTATTATTATATATTGTAGGGGATTAGCTTAGTGGTTAGAGCTCATGATCTGATAGTATGGGTTTGAGCCACCACTGAGATGCCTGTTCAAGGGGGTTTTTGCCCTGGAGTTAGCATCAGTGCCGACTCCACTCCCCTTAAAGTCTTCAGATGACACTATAAACCAAGGTCCCATGTGCTGTCGCACACAGAACATTTTAGCATACACATTAAAAACCCATTCTGACTTTCAAAAGAGAAGGCCATTGTGTGCTGATAGGATCAGATGACATTTGTTTTTTTTATGCATGCACACTAGGTCCTGTTTAGACATCATTCAGTAAGTCAGAATGCAGCTACCTTTATGATGGGCAAACAGTTGCATGCGCAAAATCTCCCCATTGGTGAACCTCAGAGCTCTGGCCAAGGCACGGAAATAAAACTATACATTACATAAATTATATAGTGTATGTTTATATAGGTTTCCTGGTTCAGTTTATTTACTGTTTTTGTTCTCTGTGTGTGCATTTTCCATTGTTTTGCAAGTTCTTGATGCCGGGTTCTTTATTCCGTCATGTGTGTGCAGGTGCTTTACATTGAGTTCATTCCGAAAATACCAATCTTCCGACCAGACTAACATCATGTCAGCCTTTATATCCAGTTTCCTTACATGACACCCGCCTCCTCTACCATAGCGTTGCCATCATCATGTTCTGCCGATCTCATCGCCTGATCCACTGGTGCTTGTCACATCAGCTCTTCACCATCTCATCGATGGGGCAACAGTCCACTGGAGCATCAGTGTGGCTCTGTGTGTGTGTGTGGTGTGTCGTGTGGGTCTGTGCCTGTGTACACAAGTTTGTGAGTGTGTTACATATCTTTTTTCATGTGTGTGTGTGTATATAAACTGGGTCATGTATGAGGCACGGAGCTTTGTTTTTGGACAGTGTGTCAGATGTTTTGTCAGTTCTCTATGGAAGTTAGAAACCACATGTATCTTTCCATAGTCTGCTTGTTGGGATATAGTGAGTGGCTGTTTAAATCTGAGGGTTGTTTTTTTCCTATCATACCTTTGTAAAGTGTGTGTGTCTGTAATAGAGCTGAACGGATGTTGTTTATCCTGTGACTCGTGTTGAAATGGAAACATTGCCTTTTTGCCCACTTTTTTCTGGACCAAGGAGCAGTTTCTTTCATGGACAACATGTTTTTTGTTAAAATGAGTATAGTGAGTGTGATGATTCGTTGGTTCCTTTTAAATCGGCTTTTAAGGTACTTCATTTTACAAGGCGTCTGCAACTTGTAATACCTTTGTCTTAAATAGATCCTTTGGCGAGCACATCCTTCAGAGGTGCACGCTATTCAGCGACCTTAGGAAGATAATGTGGCCGACAGAGATGGAAAGTACTTGCCACTATTTCTCCAAAAACATATCTGACGGTATAAAAAGCGAAGAAGAGAAGAAATACATCCTTTTTCTAACCCTGTTCCACTGTAGCCAAATTGTCGCTGAATCAGATCCCGAGATAAAAGGTTGATTTATTTTTTGTCAGTTGCAATGACTGTTAGCAAATATGCCATTGCATCAGTGCTCATTCTTTGTTTAAGTTTGCATGATTTAGTGGCTATAAGGAATAGGGTGACACCTGTACTGTTTTTTATTTGAAAATTGTAAAATTTAGAAGTTTATTAGATTTTAAGAGATTAGGTATAAAGACCGTTAAATCACAGTGAGATAGCAGGTATAATGCCATAGTGCGAGTCATGCATCAGAAAGAATTCATACAGTCTAGTGGTTAAACCTCGATGGAATTTCTGTCTGTCAAGACTCAGGCCCAGTGGTAGCCCTCCTAAATACAAACCTTCTGCTTTCTTTTGGGTTTTTTTGCTTTGATCCCCTGGATCCGAGCTCGGCCATTATCATTTATTATCAGTTTTAAATGTAGCACCCATAGAATTTCTTGTTTTTGTCACAGAAGGCAGTCTGGGGTTTTTTTAAACAGGCAGTCTGCTTTTTAGTGTCGGGTTTTTGTTATGTTTGTATGCACCTGATAAAGCATACGTTTGGAAAGAGTCGTAAACATTTTAAAAATTGGATGCTATTTACTGAGGTTTCATACTGAAGTTTTGTACTCTATTACCCATCTCTCAATAGTCGTTACAGTGACATGGTAGTTCAATGGTCATATCAAGTTCCAGTTTAAAGTAAGCATGATTGAGGGTGGTTATCAGATGACAGTTCCTGTATCTTTGGCTTCATGCTGAAGTTGGGTGCATTGGGCCTGACTTGTCTTGTGCTTAATGGCAGTGCAGCATTTTCGCTCATGACAGACAACAATAGTAGCTATCTGAGTGTTCGTCAAAGAAGAAGTATCTTTGGCTTTAGTACAACTCAGCAAACTGTAACTAGATACCTGCCCGGTTTGTCATGGCTAGGGAAACAAGGCACAGAGGGAGAGATGGACTGCCCCCCCCCCCCCTCCACCTCCTGATACTAGCCATAGAAAAGCACCAGTTTTGAATACCTACAACTAACTGCACAGCATGGTGGATTTTGGACAGCCTTTTTTTCATGGCTATTTGTATCAACAGAGCTTCCACTGAGCTGTCATTCTCACCATCTTTACAATTCTAGCAAACCTGGGTGGGGTGTTGTTGTTTTTCTCCTCTTTTTTATTTAGTTTTAACTTTGGTTTTAGTTGTGTCGGTGTGTTGTGAACTCCTTTGTAAAATTGTCTTGGCCGGTTGTTCAGTATTGCCCTGGTTTTGTTGTAACAGAGAGAAGTAACGTGTACTGTGGTCACTATTTCATGTAAATAAATTCAACTCTACAAGTTATAATTTACTGGAGTTTCTTTGCTCTTCACTTCAGGGCCTGTACATATGAATGTAGACAAAGTGATCTGGTAAAGTTTCTGGATACTTTCTTTTTAAACAACAATCTGATGGTTGGACACTTTGTCTCACCACTTGACTTGACTTTGCAGATCTTTTGTGGATACTATTGGCGTCAAGCAACCAGCTAAGGAATGTGCTGATAACTTTAAATGCAAGCCTGACAGTAGTACAACAGGGTACAGGGAATCACCGCTCTGGCAGTCCTGATGGAGAGGTTGATGCCATGATCTTGCCAGTGTCTTGGTGAGACTGCCTAAGGCAGCAACAGCTGTTGCAGTGGGTAGGAACAGCTCCAGTAAGTCAAAATAAAAAACATTGCTGATCACACTGCCAGACTTGTAGCAGAGTTTTGTATTCCATTGTACTAACAGCCGCAGTAGAGTTTGCTGCATTAATTCAGGCTGCTCTCTGCAAAGATGACTTCACTAGTAGTGCAACACCTCTTTTCCTTTCCTTTTTTTCTTTCTTTTTAAAAAAAATTTTTTTCATTTTCTTGTCTGTAGGTGTATTCACCTCTCTGAGAGTGGATTTTTTCCTAGACAATATGGCCAGGGATAGCTTGTTGCCATTAATTCTTTTATATGTGCTAATTGTCTGTTCCACCTGAGTTTATTGTCTCATCACAAAGACAAGTACCGGATCTCCACTTGTGGTCTGGTGGATAAGGAAAAGTCTTAGGTTCAGATGGGGGTTGAATCCACAACCTTGCACTTCATACATTGGTGCATTACCATTAGATCATCAATCCATTGTCTTGTGTGACAAGAAGTGGTGCTAGAGCACTGAGGCTGTGTGGTGATGCAGGTTGAAACACGGCTTCTTGTCTCGCTAAGCTGATTTTAAGACCACAACATGGTCTGTGGTTTACTGAAGGACATTGTTATGGTGTGTGCAACTAACATAGTCGTCAGAAATGAAGAACTAAAATAGGATGGTCCGAAACGCATAACACGTACTTGGCTTAGTATCGTTATGCCTCTAAGTTGAAAACCTCACTTTCTTCTTGATCATCTTCTGCATTCCCTGGCTGAACACTTCTTTTTAAAATGCTGTTGTAAGCTTATCAGATTTGCACAATAGTGTTCATCATTTTGAAAAGCAAATTACTTATAACAGAAAACAGTTCTACTGAAAGAAGAAAACAATTTTTTTGTAGAAAGAAAAGAAATCCAAGCTTTCATTTGTAAGATAATATTTTAAAATTATCTATCTTATGTGGAGAAAATGTCCGTATCATTGGGAAAGTACTGAATTTAGTGCCTTCTTAACAGTTACCACTTTCCTGTTATCTTTTATTCTTAAGGTCATTGTTGTTTTTGAAGCAGGACTTTATGAAGAGCTTATTTTTTTCCCTATCATTTATTATGTACCTGACACAAAAGGTTTGATTTGATTAAAGTTGATGTTATGTTTGTCAGTGTTATTCATTTTCCAAGCCAAACAAAGTTTTCACAGAGTATACATTCCAAAATATTGGTGTCATAAAGAGGAAACATAAGATGTTGTATGAAAAGTTATTATAATCTGTTATTGATAATATATGTGCTGTGTTCATGTCCTCTAAATGACATAAGTGATGTGTAAGCTTTTTATGTGTCCTTTCTGAGTGAGTTCTGTTCTGTGATGCAAGAAATGTAATTTTCTCTCTTTTTTCCCCCACTGTATCCATTTAGCTGGGGAAACAAAAATTTGGAGAGTAATCAGGTTGGCAAAATATTGACAAGAGGAAAAAAACAACCCATCATAATTCTCTCATTTTTAGTGATAACTGTTTTTCGCCTGTCTTCTTTCTGTTGACTGTGTGTTCTTTAATGAGATTTGCATTTCTCAGTTGTGTATATAGATATTTTACATGTAAGTGGATGGTCTGTTTTGCTGTGAGTAGGTGAGTGTATGTTACAACTGTATCCACCGTTTTTTCAGAGAATATTACATAGATTTTGATTGAATGCAAATCCAGGTGTCTGGGCTTAATGAGCATAAGTATTTCTGTAAGTTCTGTGTATTCTAGTCATAGCTCTGGTTTGTTTGTAATATTTGAAGAGTGATTTGTTCAGAAAAATGGTTATTTTGGAAGAGGAGATGGTTCTGTTGTTGAGGACAATTTGATGCTTGACTTTTTTTTTTTTCTTCTGAATTTGTATGTTTTGTTTTCAGGGTGTGATGTTTTCTTTGATAGTTATCATACTTGAATGCATGTTTGATTCTATTGATCATGACAGTTGTTCCCCTCCTCTTCTCTCTCTCTCTCTCTCTCTCTTCTCTCTCTCTCTCTCTCTCTCTCTCTCTCTCTCTCTCTCTCTCATCCCCTTCGGATGAGACTATAAACTAAGGTCCCATGTGCAATTGTTTGCAGAACATCTTGTACACACATTAAAATGTGTTCCACCTTTCACAAGAATGGGGCATTTGTGCCTGTGGGAATGGATAACAAAATTTACAAAACCACATGTGCGGGGACTGGATGTAAAAGAAGCACCTGAAAGCTTTTTCCAGATTCCTCAAAATGAAAAAAATGAATGAATGAATCTCTCTCTCCTTCCTCTCTACATCCCTCTCCCTCCTCCCTCTCTCCCCTTCCTCCTCCTTTCTCTCTGTTCCTCTTCCTTCTCTTTTCAAATCTGTAACAAATGCTATCGTCTTATCGTTAGAGTTTTTAGCAAATCCCGCTGTCTATAATATATATCTTCTTGTGTGTGTGTGGGTTTTTTCCAGTGATCGTGAGCATTTGGAAAATGACAACTATTGAAATTAAAAAATCATGAGATGATGCCATGTAAGAAGCATTCCTCTGAAGAAGATTTATGTAGCTGTGTACATTGTGCGTGCTGTGGGCGGTGATTTTAAGCTTATTTGTTATTGTACATTGCATGACAGATTCCATGTGTGGGAAAGTGTGTGGATGTTTGTTGAATGAAAAAGAAAGTTTTGCTCATCTATTCATGAATGAAATCCCTCTTGTGCAATTCCACCTGATTCTTGGATACTGACATAAAGGAGTAGAATTTGGGGGTGGGTGGGGGTGGGTCGTCTGTTATGATAGAGTTACTACTGTTCGTGTGATAGATTTACTTTGGTCTGTGGTATAGAATTACTGTCTGTGTGATATATAATTATTGTTTGGCTGTAGGACAGGTGTACTCTCTGTGTGAACTCTCGACCTATGTATGCTAAGGGATGGAAGAATGAATTTAGTGATTATGCTTATATTTTTTGGAGGTGTGCAAAAATTTGGAGGAGGGGGGGCAGAGGGGGGTCTTCTATTTTGCTCTTCTTAACTCTGTCTCTTTCTCTTCAGCTCCCCCCCCCCCCCCCCCCTCCCCCCTCCTCCTCTCTCTCTCTCTCTCTCTCTCTCTCTCTCTCTCTCCCCTGTCTCTCTGTCTGCCTCTCTCTCTCTCTCGTTCGCTTCTTGCAGTCCCCCCCTCACTCTCTCTGTGTCATCCATTCTGTCTTTTTTTTTCTATTTGATGAGAGTTCTCTCAAAGAGCGATATGGTTTCTGTAGTGCAGTATGTGGCTTGTGTGTTTTTTCCAAGCTGTTGTGCAGATAGTATTATGCAAACCTGACTAGCACAGTGCCTTAATGATGGTACACACATGACTAGAGACAAGCACCACAGCCAGCTTTTATGTTCACACTGTTATTCTTTAACTTAAATCACCAGTGGCTGTTTGCTTCCTCTGTTCAGAGTAATGATCAGTATGTTTTGGCACTGGGTGAGACACTGAGTTGGGTTTCTTTGGTCACAGAGCGCATCAGTTTGTTTGTATCGTTTTAAGCCTATTTTGAGTCGTCATCAGAAGAAAAATTTCTTAGTTTTGAGTCATATGTATTTTCTTAATTCGGAGTCGTGTGGCTCCTGACTGGAAAATAGAATTGAGTGTGGCATGCAATAGTGTTAAACTGTCCGCAGGCAGACGTTGCTTTTTGTAAAAGTTTTGTGAGTTATTCTGGTTCTGTGGGTGTATGAGTGGAGGAAATATGAGACATAGAGAGATATGGAGATACATAGAGAGTTACACACTCTCACACACAACCCCCCTCCTCTTCTCCTCTCTCTCTCTCTCTCTCTCTCTCTGGACTACATTTTCTTTCATTCAAATTTCTGTCTCACTTTCCTGATTCTGACCATGTTAACTACTAGTGATTTGGTCAGTTCAGGTGGCTCATTTGTGATGGGTATTGTTGCAAGTTGTGACGTTCTTGGATACTCAGGAGTGATTGAAAATGGTCATTATTATTCCAAGATCGGTTTTAACATATGAAAAATATGAAGGGTCAATAGTGAAGACTGAGAACTGCATGATCAATGAAATGAGGGTGTGTCCAGTGTATGACACTGTTTTCTAGGCCTTACTGGTGAACAAGAGGATTCGACACCTGCCTGATTTCTTTTTGTGTGTATTTATTTTAAACAAGTGAATTACTTTTTTTTCTACCCTATAGTTGAAACTGATTTGTTGTGATTTATTCAGAAGAATCAGTATTTTTGTTTTTAGGCATTTAAACATTTTCTGTTGTTTTTGGCATTTGAAAATTCTCTGTCAAATTGCCGCATTCACTATCACATAAACACACATCAAATATTTTAGAGATGTAACATTTTAGTAATAGTAAATTCTTATGTTCATTGACCCTGTGATTATGTCAGTTGCTTGTCCTTTTTTTTCCCAATTACTATCATTTATTGTTTTTCCATTCAAAAGATTTTCTTCAGATTTTTTGGGGTGTTTGTTTCTGAAAAAGAATTTAATCAGGTCTTTGGTTCTTTCAAGGTCAAGACATGATCTTCTGTGGTTCTTGTCTAAGATTGGGAGCATTTGATCAGATAATGTTTTTAATAATGATAATAAACTGAAAGATTATATGCTTAATAGAAAGATAATGTTGGGTTTTGTTTATCTGTAAGTGTGATTTATCATTCAGGATATATTTTTCCTTAAGCTTCTGCATATATCATTATTTGTTGTAATCTTTGATTGGAACTTTATTGTCAGGGAAACATGTTGAAGAAATGCTATGGACAAGACAGAGAAAAAACAGAAAGGGGGTGAATTTAACCTGTCATATGTTGTAATTCTGTGGAGATTTATGTTTCTTGTTGTTTTGTGGGTGGGTTTTTTTGTGGGATTTGTTGTTGTTGTTTGTTCTAAGAATGCTTTTTTTCAGCTTTATTACTTCTGTTGAATATGCTCACACATGCAGCACTAACATGCACACAGAAACACTGTGGTTTGTTGTTACTTTACACCATTTTTAGTGCGGATTTTTTAATGTAAAGATTTTATGTTTTCTTTTAATGGGAGATTGTTGGAAGATTATGTTATCTTTAATTTTACTCCAAAGGTTTCAAATTACCTAGATGTCAACTATCTCTCTCTCTCTCTCTCTCTCTGTCCCGCTCTCTCTCTCAGTCTCTGTCCCGCTCTCTCTCTGTGATAGTTTCCTGACATTACACCTGACAAAAACAAATGAACAAACATTTGTTTGCTGTACTTGCTGAGGCACACTTTTGATTTTAAAAAAGAAAGAAAGTGTATTTTCAATGTAAGAAAAAGTGTCACATAGTGCATACCAAAGGAAATTTTTTTTTAATGTTGACTCTTTAAAAAGTGTTGACTCTAAACAATGTCTCCTCATTCTCTTGTTTTTCTTTTTTCTTCTTTGTCTCTTCATTTTCTTTCTTCTTTATCTTTTTTTTCTCCTTCTTCTTTTTATCCTTCTTCTTTTTCTCCTTCTTTCTTATTCTTTTTCTTCTCTTTCTCATTCTTCTTTCTTTATGATGAAGGATCATATTGTATGATTCAGGTTCCCATTAAAAAGTAAGGAGTAACTGTTCTTGTGTTAGACGGAACATATGTAAAGTGATAATGTTTCAGTTCATCTTTCCTTATTCAAGTGAGGGGAATCCAGTTGTTATTTATTTCACTGTTCTTGTTATTAAAATACTAGCTTGAGGCAGTTTTCTCAGTCACTCTTTGTAACATTAGCTGGCTGGTGTTTTATGTTGTTTTTTGTTTTTTTTAAATGTTGAAACATTTGCCATGGGATTAAATAGATTAATTTTTTGCTACCTTTCTTTCTTTGTTGTCCTCATTTTTTATCACAAGGCTGCTCTTTTTTTTCTTAGAATAAATTTATTGCGTGTTGAACTTCTGAAGAATATGTAACTCAGCAAAACTCGACATTTGATCAGAAGCAGATGAGAGAGGGAGAAAATGGCGTTTCAGTGAGGCAGTGTGCGTGATTTTTCAGTGAGTTAGTGTGTGTGATTCTTAATCAGAAATTTTGATGTTGCTTCTTAAAAGGTTGTCTTTTTATTTGCTCTGGTTTTCTGCTAGCAAAGGACACAGAGAGAAACAAAGACTTGCATATGTTGTGGCTTCTTTTGTTGCTGTTGTTGTTGTTGTTGAAGTTTCACTCTTCCATGAAGAGAATTTGTTTCTGTCCAAAGGCTATTAAGAATAAATTTTAAACATTTAAAACTGAGTTTAGTTTCATGACTCTTGAAATATCTCCAAGTGTGCCAAGTACATGCAAGTCGGTGGATTCAGCATCCTTAGAAATGAATGTAGTTTTCTGTGTGGGGAAATTAAATGAAAACAACACAGTTCAACATGCAACCACTTACCTGCCAAGTTATGTAGTTTTCTTTGAATTTAGTACTTCAAATCAGGGCATTTGCAAAAGCTGAATGCCAGCACAGGCTGAAGGAAGGGGTGGTAGAGTCATCACAATATCCACAGTTTTTGCCAGAAAGAAGCACCCATATATTATGGAGAATTTGAAAATTTTCCAGATACCAACTTCCAAATTAGTTTTTGAGAACTTACAATGCTGGAAGTGTATCGGTTAGCCAAACTAAACAAGGTGACTATTTTTATGTAATTTTGAAGAAGAGACACACATGATTGTTTCTATCACTGAATGTTGTTAGCTGTTTTTTTATTGTTGTTTTTTTTTTTGGGGGGGGGGGGGAGGGTATTTGATTTGAATTTTTTATGGCCGTTTTACATTGCATGCATTATTTCTCTTGTTTCTTCTTAATGATTTATCAGCACCGGTTCCGAATCTTTTTGTAGTTTTTCACAATCTTCACATGATTTGCTTCCAAGACACCAGTATTGCCCAGATAATAAGGCAAAGATTGAGCACTGGAACCGTTATACTGTTCACAGTTTAATTAAGCAAGGATGAAAAAAAACTGGATAAGTTAGTATTGCCAAAAATTCATTTCGTGTGATAGTGTACTTGTTGGATTTGTTGGGGGGGTTTTCTTATCAGTTGTCTTACTTGTGTTCAGTCATGCTTCAGTATATGAGAAGAAATAAGAGAAAGACACTAAAGCTATAGTTGACATTTTGATGGACCCATTATTATGGAAAAGAATTAGCTGGCTGTGGCCAAACCATGATGTAGAATACATGGCCAATTTATTAGCAAAGGCTTGGCACTCTGAAACAGTTATCACAGAGGGTAAATTACTATTTCCAAAAAAAGCAATAGTCTTTATTTCGAGTTATAGGCTTTTTTTTTTATAGAAGTTACACAAACAAAAAGAATCGAGTTAGGAGCTTTTTAAAGTATTTTGATAAAACACACAACAAAATCAGGTCATAAGTCTTCTTTAAAAGTGACACAAACAAGAAAATTAGGTTAGGAACTTTTTAGAAGCAACACGGACAACAAAATCAAGTTAAGGGTGTTTAAGAAGTCGCAACTACCCAAAAAAAATCAGTTTTGGCCTTCAAAAAGTGTGTTAAATACGGATTATGGCTTATGTATTTGTTCTATGATCTTAAACTGGCATTTGAAGATTTTTTTAGGGTGGTTTGTATTAAGGACCTGGATTCACTTGGTATGTATGTCCACACCATCTCCTGCGTTTGTCATCTGATGTCTCTATGTCCTGTTGATGTCTGTTCAGGGTTTGAATTTTAATTTTGCTTTATGGTTGATGTGTGAGACTGAGTGTATGCACTTGCGTGAGGCTTTTGTGGTCTATCAATGCAAATAAGTATCAGAGTCGTGCGTCAACATGTATGATTAAAAATCAAAGTCAATAAATGTAAAACAAAAAAGCAAAATTGAGTTTCTCGTGTGCATCTGAAGTGTTGCATGGGTGAAAAGTTTGTCTAGGGTGTGGTGCCTGTGTAAATAAGTTTGCCGTTTTCATTTCAAATTATACACATCAAGTCAAGTCAAGTTAAGTCAAAAACACTTTAATCATCCCATGAAGGGCAATCACAGTACTGACAGGCATATTGATACCTATAATTATCTCACAAGACACAAGAAAAACATATTTCAGATTGTTATAAGCATTCCAAGATAGCTTAAAAAAATTATCATACACAAACCCAGGTGCGCGCACACACACGCACCGCATGCACACACATGCACACACACACACACCAATGCAGGAATACAATATTGTAAATACCATTGATTGGAAAAGAAATTTTTTTTTGTGCGTGCACGCACGTGCGCATTCACACACACACACACGAATATATGAACACAGTTTTATCACACACACACACACACGTGCACCCGCACACCATAATGACCATTATCTAGTAAAGACACAAACACACACACAATTCCAGAAATTCATTCATTTCATGAATAACAGACGGTGATGGATCATCGACTTGCTTTCCATTTACAATAACAATAAAAAAAAATAACCTGTTCACAAGACCGTGCCAGGGTGACATAGGCCCATAATTATGCACCAAATGCACATGCATGTAAACACCTTGCAACACTGCTTATATTATAGATACAGGCAGTTGGTGCACTCAGCTTCATAATTAGTCTGAAAGTTCACAGAAAAGTCATGTCTTAAAACCAGCCGTGAATGTGTTTGAGGTAGGAATGTTTCTAAGAGACAACAGGGATTTGATAGTTGAATGACCTTTGATTAAATAATTTGGTGTCAAACAAAACCTTTTAGGGATGAATTCTCAATAGATCATGATACAAATCTATCCAAACATTGTACATGCACAGTGGGAAAATGGTAGTCAGAAGAGAACTGATGGCATTCAAAAAGTACCAAGCAGCAAATCCTTTGATAGGCTTATGATGGACTGGGACTTCACTTCTTCAGAAAAGTGAAGACTATAGAGTCACTGCACAGGATTAAACTTGGAGTTCATTCACACAAACGATGTGGGGACAAGAGTTAATCACAGAACTACAGCGAGGGAAGGATAACTTCCAAGTTGTCTTTCGTTGCCCCTCTTTTCTGTGTTGTAGCTAAAACTATGAAACCGTTTATTCTAGCTACCCCTTTAATGGTTACGATTTGGCCATTATAACTGAGTTTTCTTGTTTCATCAAAACATTGGGCTTGTGACAGAATGGGAAACAACACAAACCGCTTTTCTTAGTGCCACTATCAGGCCGATACAACAGAATCCTCGATTCATGTTTCATTATTAAAACAGAGTCTGCAGAGGGCAGAATGAAAAAGTAAACAAATCTAGCCATTGGAACAATTCTCAGCTCGTGTTTCATTTAAAAGAATTCTGCATGTGGCAGAACAGAAATTGTGTTGGGACCATGACCTTACTTACTTACTTAGGCCCATCACTGGTGCCTGTACCTGACATTACGATGGAGGGGGAGGACTGTGACGAATATCTAGATCAGATTCGGGATGCAGGCTACAGTGGAGATACTATAAAGAACTATGTGGGTGGGCTGAGAAACAGATCCCTGCAGAGAAATCTCAGGGACGTTTCTAGAAACAAGGACTTTCTTAATGTGTATACCTCTGATGAAATACCTGATACTATCATTTGTGAAAGTGAAGATATGATTTTTCAGTTTATCTGGACAGATGACACTCACAACCCTGCTGATTACTTTTGGTTTGCAAAAAAGAACACCAGGCAACTGACTCAGGAGGAAAAAGACATTTATTCCAAGCTGCAGCTGTGGACACCTGCCGATCGTGACAGAATCAAAGACAGAATTAGTGCTGGACTGGATGTTTTACATGTTATGATGGATGCTATCAGATTTTTTCTGGGTTAGAAGTGACTGTGGTTGCCTGTATATGTGCGTGTGTGAGTGTGTGTGTGTGTTGCATGCGCACCCTCTTGTGCGTGCGTGCGCGCGTGTGTGTATGTGTGTGTTGTGTATGTTCGTGCGTGTGTGTGTGCGTGCGTGTGTTTGTGCGTGCGTGTGTGCGTGTTCGTGCGTGTGTGTGTGCGTGTGTGCATGCGTGTGTGCATGCATATGTGTGTGCATATGTGTGTGTGTGTGAGAGAGAGAGAGAGAGAGAGAGAGAGAGAGAGAGAGAGAGAGAGAGAGAGAGAGAGAGAGAGAGAGAGAGAGAGAGAGAGCAAAACAGGAGGTTAGGCATATTGTGAGTTAGGTTTTTCACGTGTTGGAAAGAGCATGAGTTACCGGATCAGACGGAATGTAGGGACAGGAAGCGCTGTCACAGACTCGGTGTTTAAATGATGTTTGTGGTTGTTGTTACCCTCCCCCTCCCTTTCCCTTTCCCCTTTCCCTTTCCCCATTAGCAATGGGCGAAAGTGTTAGGTACCAATTCATCTGAATCGTAATGTAAAACACTTCACCATGTTGTGGAATCCATGCCATGTCGACCATTTGGGCTGTAGAAATGATACATCTGTATTTCTGAAAATAGGTGTTTTGTGCCCAGTCCCCTTCCCACTGTCCCCTTGTAAATGGGCTTTAACAGCTTATTACAATAAAATATTGTCATATTGTCATATTAGGCCCATCACTCCCCCTGGAGCATAGGCCGCCGACAACAGTCCGCCAGAGTCCTCTGTCCTGGGCTATTCTCTCCAGCTGTCTCCAGGTATATCCCATCTTCCTGGTTTCTGCCTCAAGGTCGCATCGCCAGGTGTTTCTTGGCCTTCCTCTTTTTCGTTTTCCCTGGGGGTTCCATGATAGTGCCTGCCTTGTCATGTTGCTGGCTGTCTTTCTCAGGGTGTGCCGATCCATCCCCATCTCCTGCGCCGGATTTCATTCTCGGCTGGCAGCTGGTTGGTACGTTGCCACAGGTCTGCGTTGCTGATGGTGTCGGGCCAGTGGATCTGGAGGATTCGCCTCAGGCAGCTGTTGATGAAGGTCTGCACTTTCTTGATGGTGGTCTTTGTCCTCCATGTCTCCGCTCCATATAGTAGGACTGACTTGACGTTGGAGTTGAACAGCCGGGACCATGACCTACCTGTTTATAATGAACTCATTATGATCTACCATTCAAAATTCATATTTACTGGGGGATGGGACTTTATTAAAAAAAAAAATTTAAGAAAGAAAAAGCTCAAAAGAGTGACTGACTTTTTTCTACATAATTTAGCCAGGAACAATTCTCTTCTTGCCGTGGGTTCTTTTACATGCACTGAATACGTGTTGCACATGGGACCTCGGATTATCGTCTCATCCGAAAGACTAGCACTCAGACCACCATTCAAGGTCTTGGGGATGGGGGCAAATATTTTGACACAAATCGAGCTCAAACCCGCACTTTCGCTTTCTAGGCATATGGGTTATCTCTAGACCACC
>CM054144.1:17582043-17672043 GCA_028751875.1 Rapana venosa | reverse complement strand
AGGATGCAAGACGGCCAGTGAAGATCGCCCAGCACACGGCGGATCCTGAGGAGGCTTACAGGGAGAGAGTCCAACACCTCAGGGATGCCTGCCAACAGTTGTCCAGCCTGGGTGTGGGGAACACGGCGCTGCTGCTGCCCCCCGCTGTCTCACAGCCGCCAGCCCAGCGTGTCAGGGTGGAGGGGAACTTCTTCGTGTCACCCGATCACAGCCTAGTGTACTGCCCTGTGCAGAAAGTGGCTAGCTCCTTCTGGAAGCGGGTGTTCCGGGTGCTCAACAAAGGGGAACCACCCAGGTCCGTCTTCCAACAGTCGGGGCTGTTGGCCCACACTCACAATGAAAACATCACTTTCAGAAACAAGAGCCTGCCATGGCAGCGTGAGCAGATGGAGAAGTCTTTGAAATTTCTCTTTGTGCGTGATCCCTTCTCTCGAACCTTTTCCGGGTACATGGACAAACTGTTTTTACCCTTCGGTGCAGACCCTGTGCGTATATATAATGAGACTACTAGTGTGCGCGATCCCTCTAATGGCGGACAGAACGTAACGAGAAGTATTCCCCACTGTCAGTTGGAAATCCCGTCGTTCGCAAAGTTTCTTCAGTTATCGTTTTCAACGGATCATTCAGTCTTCTCCTACGAAGACCACTTCACACCAATCCACTCTCACTGCAACCCATGTGCCGTGCCTTTCGACTTCGTGGGGAAACTGGAATTTTTCCGTGAAGACACAGAGTACATCCTGAGTAAGGTGGGGGTGAAACTGGCGGACATAACTGATGACCTCACCACCTTTGACGCCCGCAGTGACCTGAACATCCTGACGGACATCACCAGAAGAACACTGAGCAGTCCAGCGTGGAAAAAACTCCAGCAGGAATCCAGTTGTGTGCTGGCGAGGCACGAGATGTTGAAACGGCTGTGGACAGTGTTTCAGGCTCGCAGTTTATTGTCAACATCAGTGAAGTTCCCTCTGAGTGTGGAGCAGAGTTCAGAAGCCACCCTGCCTGACGTCCTTCTGGCAGTGAAGAATGGCTACGATGCTTCTGGCTCCAGATCCCGTCGTCTGCTTCAGAGGGAGGCCGCCATGATAGAAGCTTACAGGACGGTGTCCATCAAAGATCTCAGGCTGCTTCAGTTGCTCCACAGCAGAGACTGTGCCATGTTTGGCTATGACTGTTCTCTGGACCGGTTTATTCAGGCTCCGAACAGTTCTTCAGTACCTGGTTATACCTTTTGTACCGTATACCTGCTTCTATATTACCTGGTTTTCACAGACTGGTAGTGATTGCATAAAATGTATGTGCAGTGCTATGGTGCACATGTGCACACACACATATGCACGCGCACGCGCGAGCTGATATGCTCATGCGTGAACGTTCACACACGCGTGCCCATTCACAGATACACAGGCTGGGCTGAATTGTCTCCTTCACGGCAGCTGTTAATGCAATTCACAGTTGTACCGGCTCTGCTATTAAAAATAATTTTAAATGTTTTGTTATTTTTGCGAAGGTGTATTTCTTTTCCAGACGCATTGTTTGAAATCAGTATTTCAATACACACACGCACCAACGTGCATCTCTTTTCGTTAAAGCTCTTGGTAATTGTGGGCTGCTCTGACACTTTGCTTTGTTGCTGACCTCCATTCATTCTCACACACAGAGAAATACCACGTTGTGTCTTTTTAATTCTGAAAAACCAACTATAGCTATATGGCAGCAGAAAAATGCAGTAAATGTCCATACCATTTTTTTTTTGGAGGGGGGTGGGGGGGAGGGCACAATCAAAGTATGCACATATACTACAATGCAAAAACTTGAAAGAAAATAAACAATTTCTTTTCTGTTTTACTTTGCAAAGTAAGGGGTGTTCAGCTACACAATGGGGATTTTCTTTTCACTCTTTTTTTCTGCGTTCCCTTACCGGGTGGGATGTATAATGTCTGATCCTCTGTGTCTGTACCTCTGCAGGAGGTCTGCATGCCGGCCTCAGTTGACACATTCTGACTCCAAAACAGCAAATTGTTTTGTTTGTACAGATGCATATTGTAGGCCTACATGCTCGTGTTTCCATAGCCCACTGAACGCTGTTATGAATAACGGGACCTTCAGTGTGCATGTTAGATCTTCTGCATGTGTACATACACCAAAGGAATTACGACATTGGCAGGTCGGCGCTTGAAGTTGACCTAGGAGATTGTAAATATCCCCACCCCTAATTCACCAGATGCTGTCGAGGTTTGAACCAGCAACTTCATAGATCCATAGAATTAAAGTCTATACCACTCGGCTGTGTAGTGTCCTTCCAGTGGTGAACAAAACCGTGTATATGCTACAAACGAAAAGACAGAAACAGAAATACTCAATTATTTCTTTTGTATACAACATGGCAGATTAAGAGACATTCAGCTACACAATGGGGAACAAAAATGCTATTGCTGGTATGTTATTACTTATCATTAGAATAACACTGTTCTTAATTGACCGCCCAGATTAAGATTTTCTGCAGACCAAATTTCTTTTTTTAAAGTCTGAAAGCTGGAGATAGTTTGTTAGAATTCTCATGGTCTTCTTTATTAACTGTGATGTTAGATAATTACATATTTTACCTTATAACAAGCATCACAGAACTGAAACCTTTCAAATTTAATGTCATCTACGGTTGCATGACTTCATCGAAACAACTGTTAACAAGAATATTTTTTAGCTGTTCATACACAAACTTAGTATTTCAGTTTCAGAATCTTCCTCAAGTGTTCGGATGGAAGTGACTGACATCGTGAGGCTTTGTAGTTCTGTCTCCTTGAGTTGGTTTGACTGATCCCTTATCCCCCCCTAGTAGTTCTGCACTGGGGCACTGCACTGACTTTGTAAGGCAGTATCCCCTGTGGGGATGCCGGGGACCCTGTAAGTATAAATAGCCTCCCCACCTTCTGGAAAATTTTGTGCTAGGAATTCCCTCTTTTCTATTCCTCTCTTTGTTTCTGCCTTGTTCCTTTTCTTCCTGTCACCCCCTCCTTGTCTATTGCCTGTCTTCTTGGTCTGTTCTGCATTTTTCTCCAGAAAGACTTCAAAGAGAACAATTCACTCCCACGCCGAAGTCGGATTCACTCGTCAGGCGCTTAACGACAGCGCAACGCAATTTCGCTCATATAACAGACAACAGTGGCTGCTTCTGAGTGGTCGACGACGACGACGAAGAATAAAAATAAGGCAGTATGTCTGGAGCAAGTGGTCATGCTGGAGTCCATTGCCCCTCAGGCAGCAGGGTGAATGCTGGGTATGTTAGAGCCACCCATGCCACCAGCCATAGCTGGCCTATTCTGACATATGATGGGCTTTTCACATGCATACAAGATGTTATGCATGTTTTTCACACGAGACCATGGCTTTAAGTCTCATCTGGAAGACTTTCAGGACAATTTTTTTCCCAGGACAATAAGTCAGTACCCATGTCAATCTAGGAAATAAACTCCTCTCAAGTGGATACCCTGGCAGAGACATGAAGCCGGGCCTTCAGCTACCATCAGATCACCAGATCACGAGTTCAACAGTCTTTTTTGTGCGTTCCTTGGCTAGTGCTCCGAGGTTCACCAATGGTGAGATTTTGCCAATGCGATCGTTTATGCCCACCACGAAGTTAGCCGCGGGGCTGTATGCTGGGTATGTTCGTGTTTCCGTAACCCACCGAACACTGACATGAATTACTGGTAAAAATGGTAAAAGAAAGATAATTACTGAATGGTCTTGACCACTCGGCTCTAGCCTTCGCCGTTCAAAAGTCTGATCACTGGGTTCTTCCACTCCATGGTGACATCCCTGATATGGCCTCTGGGGTCGGCAGGGCTATAATATGAACCAGAAGATTGGACTGGGCTAGCAGCTTTTACACTCCTTGCCTCCTATGAATCAAAGGTTGATCAGGTGTTTGAAAGTTCATATATTGTCCCAGTACAAATTCTAAACCTCCCCATGTCAGCCCCCTCATTGTACTGAGCAATGTGTGTGTTCCATGTGGCAGCACACAGAGCTGCTATGATTATGTCCAGATCATGTCAGCCATATTCATCGAGGTCCTTGACAAAGGTTGTCAACGACACTGTATTGCATTATTGTTTGGGAACTAACATTTGGATGATACAGATTAAAAGCAAGTCTCCTCATTCATTTTGTTGAGATGCATGCTCTTTTCATTGTGACACCCATTGTTTAAACAAACACACAGCTTCATTACTGTAAGTTTTTTTTTGTTTTGTTTGTGTTTGTTTGCTGTTTATTGTTGTTGTTTATTGTAGGGTGGTGGTGGTGGTGGTGGAGAAGAGTTAAGAGCTGGTGGGCTGGTGAGTATGGCATTAAATATGTCATATGACATTTAATGTTTAAATCACTGTTTAGTCCAAAAACAGTTTTCCTCCAAGGACGGGTTTAATTCTTTGGACAACATCCCCACATTCTCAGTAGGCCTACAATGTTTGCATGGAATAGGCAGAGATTTGCCACATCTCCTCCACTTACTGAAACAGAAACACCTTAAACTTAAAGTCAACGTGTCGTAGCCTACTTTCGATTCGTTGTTGAAAGTCTGCTCACTCTGATGATATTACACTACTGGGATAAAAGAAAGAAAAACAAACAAACAAACAACAACAACATATCCCAGCCATTGAACCAACCAAAGAAACACAAAAAAACCCTCCAAGAACATAAATCAACCTTGGTAATTCAACAAGTCCTTCGGATGAGACTATAAACCGAGGCCCCGTGTGCGAACGAATGCAGAACATCTTGCGCACACGTTAAATCCTGTTCCGCTTTTCGAAAGAGTAGGCCATTGTGTGCTGGTGGGAACAGATGACAAAATGTACAAAACCGCATACACACGGGGACTGGATATAAAAAAGCACATGAGTGCTTATTCCATTATCCTCGATATAAAAACAAACAAACAACAGAATTGCTTCATTTGTGCTCGGCTTCTATCTCCTGAGCACACACCAAGGACGGAGTGGCCGCCATTTGCATGGGTTTGGCCCCTTTTGAGGCAGAGGGACCGGCACTCCACCAGCCCGGCAGGACTGCACACGTGTAGCATCATCACTTGAAACTGTATGATGATCGTGCAGCCATCAATATGAATGTGTTGAACTGCCGTTATGCACCAGGGGCCCAGTACACCCGTCTTCGGCAAAAAGGGTGGATGGGAATGAAAATGGAAAAAAGGGATGATGATGAAGATGTGAATAGAAGAAAAAGAAAAAGACTTTTCGGAAAGAAAGGAAGGTGAATGGACCACGGAATAGACAAAGGGAAGATGACAGGAAGAACTCGAACTCGAACTCTCGAACTCGAATATTTTAATGAAGAGGAGGAACGAGGCAGAAACAAAGAGAGGGATAGAAAAGAGAGAATTCCAGCACATAATTTCTTGCATCTTTCGCATCTTTTGAATACCATGCCATCTATGGCCGACTGCCTGGCGTGGACGACACAAATTGAACATACCCAGCATACATCCTGTATCTTTGAGATGCCAGGATGGACTGAGCCACTCCACCAGGTTCTTAGATATCACCGCCAGGAAACATTATCTGCAGAGCCCCAAGGACACCTCAGGGAGTTAGGGGTAAAGTCAAATCATGCAGCTCAGTTCAGCCCAGCCGCTAATGCTTGGTTTCTGTCGGGCACTCCAGCCAGTGACTGTCCCAGGGACGTGTGTATCCCTGAGCTGCAGGTGGCACCCCTGCATGCATGCACACTCCTTTTTCATAATGTAGCCTAGAGTTTGCTCTTGTGAATCTTCTGTGCATTCAGACTAACGACAGGAAAAAGCTGCTTCAAGTGACAAGTCAGTAAGTGCTTGTATTGGTCCTGTTAGGGGGATCAATATTATTTTCTGTTGATATGCCTTTCCAGGAGGTTTCGATAATGTCTTCCTAAACACTTAGGACTAAGTTGTGCAGGGAAAACCCACAACAATGCGGAGGTAGAGTGAAGTAAACAAACAAACAAAAATGGCGATATCAGGAATGAATATCAACGAGTGTCAAACTAAACAGATACAATTATCATGTAAAAATGGGAGGCAGGAAAGTCAAGTGGTTAGAGCCTTGTGCTTGCGATTTGACAGCAAAGGTTCGGGCAACAACCAAGACAGCTGTTCAAAGGATATTTTTTTTACCCCTTGGAGTTGATTGTTCCTTGGCTGCTGTTGACGTGGTCATAATGTAATGAAATGATATGCCTGAGGAGGGGCATTACTTGTGTTGTGTGTGTGTGTGTGTGTGTGTGTGTGTGTGTGTGTGTGTGTGAGTGAGTGTGTGTGTGTGTGTGTAAGAAGATGGTGTGTGTGTGTGTGTGTGTGTGTGTGTGTGTGTGTGTGTGTGTGTTACACTTAATAAATTTAAGTGTGAAAAAACGTAATTATCTTTGTATGTCTATATATCAGTCAGCATTGGTGGCAGAACGATCACAAACCTCCGCTTCACAGATGACATTGATGGAATAGCAGGATCAGAAAAAGAGCTTGCCAGCCTAACAGAACACTTGAATAAGGCCTCCAAAACAAACGGCATGGAAATCAGTGCAGAGAAGTCCAAACTGATGACTAATAACACCAACGGCATTAGCACTGATATCAGGGTTAATGACCAGAAGCTGGAAACAGTTCAAAGCTTCAAGTACCTGGGAGCCATTGTATCAGACTAGGGATCCAAGCCAGAAGTAGTATGCAGGATGCATATATGCATATATGTGTTAAAAACAGACAATAACAGCTTTGTCAAAACTAAACACCATCTGGAGAGATAAAAATATCTTACTTATCTCCAAGATCAGACTAATGCCCTCCCTTGTCATATCCATATTTCTGTATGCCTGTGATTCATGGACCCTGACTGCAGATTTGGAGAGAAGAGTACAGGAGGTGGAGATGAGATGCTTTCGGAGACTCCTTGGCATCTCCTACAAAGACCACATAAGCAACGAAAGCGTGCATAACAGAATCCAGCAAACCATTGGACCCTATGAGAACCTTCTAACGATCGTGAAAAAACGTAAACTTAAATGGTATGGGCATGTCACAAGATCCAAAGGACTTGCAAAGACAGTTTTACAAGGCACTGTCCAAGGAGGAAGAAGAATAGGCAAACCAAGGAAGAGCTGGGAGGATAACATCAGCGAATGGACAGGCCTAGAACTCAACAAAACCCTGAGAAAGGCAGAACAGAGAGAGGAATGGAGGGAACTGGTTGTTGAGTCTTTGAGGGTGCCCCCACGGTCATCAGACTATGGGATAGATAGATAGATAGTCTAAATATGTAAGCTGAAGTCGTATGTTTGGTTTTGTTGTTACTGTACATGTTTAAGATATATGTGTTAAAAAATGTTACTGTGCATTTTAAAGAGATATGTGTTCTTAAAAAAAGTTTAAAAAGATAACATTAAAAATGGAGGGGGGGGGGGGGGGGGGAATATATATTATAAAAATAAGAAAAAAGTGAACAGGTTCCACCGAGATTTGAACTCGGATCGCTGGATTCAGAGTCCAGAGTGCTAACCATTACACCATGGAACCTCTGACCAGAGCGCACCTTTGTTTAATATATATCTCTATTTTCTACTATTTCCTACTCCTCTCAGCAGAAGAGTACTTTTGAGAAGGGAGGCAATTGTAACGGAGTCACGGTTTCCGTCCGATCGATCACGCTGAGATTCTAAAGCATAAGGTATATTTCCTTTTCTTGATTATACCAAACACATTTTTGAGCTGTTATATACAGTGAAATTGTTATAATGATTGCCTGTATGTTTCTGAATGCTACTTTTTAATCTGGAGACATGTATTTACTAGCAGGACAATAAAATAGCATTTTTAATTTGTCAGAATCTGAGCAGACGGGAAATGATGAATGGAAAATGCATTGTTAAAAAGAAAAAAAATCCTTCTGGTACTTTCTTTTCGGGATTTCTTATAATGGACAATTTTAAGCCACTTTCTTTTGTTCCTGCTTTGTCAGAGGTTTTAGTGTCAGTTTTTTGGGTAATAGAAGTTAAGAATCGGTTCTTCCAGCTTTATCATTAATTTAAAAAAATGATTTTTATGCCCAACAACAAAATGACAAAAGTAAGAATGATGTTTTGACTTCATTGAATCTTAGCTCAAGATTGATATCTAACAAATGATTGAGTCTCTGTAGATAGTTTATCAATGTGATGTCTTTATTATTTATGGACATAGCATCATGGACAAAATACCATGGGCATAGGTCTAACAGTTCTATTTACCCAGAATGAAGTCCATAGAGGGATTAGCTTTTTTCACTTGTTCCCTTTTAAGCAAATGAATTAAGTTTGCCTTCTGCTGTGTCACCAGGTAGCAAAATCACTTCAAGGAGAGGCTGTAAGTGACCAAGTGAAGGAGGCAGACAGCTCACAATGGCAGACACTGACAATTCCAACAGTACCAGTGGTGCCAATGGAACATCTTCACCTCCACCACCACCACAGGGCAATTCTGTCATGGTAATGGTGTCCCCCCCCCCCCCCCCCCCTACACACAGACACAGACACAGACACACCACACACACACACACACACACAGACACACCCAGCTTTAAAAAATGTTTTTAAAAATAAATATTGATTTTGTGATTGCCCTGTACATGTATTAAGTACTATCTGCGTGTTTATTCAGAGATGCACAGAACTTTCTAAACACTCTCTCTCACTCCCAGTCTTGCACATACAACTGCACTGTCGCATGCATGAGTGCCTAGTCTCACACAATCACAGACACACACACACACACACACACCACACACACACACATAATGACATATCTTTGAGTCTGTGAAGTCATTGAAATTTAAAGTTCTGTGTCGCATGTGTTTCAGAATCATCTGATGGCCAACAAAGTGGAAACACTGCTGTGGTTGACGCGTATTTTCACAGTGGTCTCTACCATCATGTTTCTGCTGCCGATCTTTGGGTAGACAGAATAATCTGACTCACTGGTTTTAGTTATGAATTGTTTACTCAAGTCTGTGCAGTAATAGTATTGTTTTTGTCAGTGGGGTTTTATTGTTTCATCAGTTTTTCTTTCTTTGCGGTTTAAATATGAACAGGTGAAGTTGAGTAATTACATATATATATATTCTACTGTACTGACAAAGTCATACAGCATAGCCCTTATTTATTTGTTCCATGTTACTTAAATCTGAAATGCAGACACATCAATACTGTAAGATGGTATAGTGTTTATGTAGTTTAATGTTAGAAAAAGAACATTAGATTAAAAGAAATATACTGTTAAATCACACCTGAGAGTGGCAAGTGTTTCCATTATCCTGATAGGACTCAAACAAGATGATTGTTTGGGGTCAAAAATTCAAATTAATTTGCAAAAGATGAGTACCTGTATGTTTATATCTTTTCCAAACTGAAGGTTCATTATTTCATGTTGTTTTCCAGCCCATTTGATGTTTTATTATTAATTGTGAACAGCTGAGCTGCACTTTCAGGCTGCACTCACTTCAAATCTGGATTGAATTTCTTCACCAAGATCTGTTTGAAGTGTAATGATTTTTAGAACATAATAATATTTTGTAGCTACCATAGGATATGGGACTATGCAATACCCAATGTAAAATAAACAAGTGAGTAGAGAACTAACCAAGCTTTTGTCATGATTAGATGTTGATATGCTTGTGGTTGTGCATATATGTGTGAATGTGTACACTTAGTGTATGCTATGTGCATTCTCTCATCCAAAAGGTTTTCTTGTTAGTCACTGTTTAAATATGAAGTTTGTTTTAATCTGTATAATTATATAAAGTTGCACTGTTTTAATCTCAGATTTAAAACAAAAGTTGACAAGGAGACTACCCTGATATGGCCTCTGTGGTTGGTGGGGCTTTAAAAACAAGATTGGATTGGATTGGATTGTTATTTTTCAAACCAGAACCATTTTTGTTAACATAGGCAACTAAGACCTCCGATGAGCAGCTCAGCATGTACTGTTTCAGAGGCAATCCCTTCAACCTGTACCAGCGAGCACTCATCGCCAGCGCTGCCACCTCAGCCCTGCGTCTCCATCAAAGACTGCCCAATGTGCAGTTCAACATGGACTTCTTCCGGCGTCTTCTGGCTGAAGATAGCTGTCACTATCTCTTCTTTGCTCTTCTCTTCATCAACAGCTATCCCATCACCAGTATCCTTCTTTTTAGTTGTTTTTTTCCCCATTTTTAGTTCAAGCATAACATGTTTTAAAAGGTTATTCTATCTCATATAGACTAGATCAAATATATTAAGTGGTTTTCTCCTATGGCAGTGTCCTTTGATCCTTTTGGATGTAAATACTGTTGGAGGGAAGGGGCAGGGAGTAAAAGGGTTAGGGGGTGGGCGGGTGGGGGTGGTGGGATAGGGGTCAAGCTGTGCATTTTATCTGAAGATTTTTAGAAGATTGTGTGAGTAACCATGAATCTGTCTGTAATTTTCAGGGTGTTTTTTTCAACCAGTAAAGGCAGGGTGGAAGTTATTTTCATAGATTGAATTAGTTTATGTGTGCATATGGATGTGTGTATGCGTGTGTTTGCATGTGTGTATGTCTTCTTGGTATGTGTGTAGATTGGTGTGGGTATATTAATTGTACGCCTGCAGAGGTGTTTTTTTGGGTCCGAGTTCTAAATAATAAAAGCAACTTAGTCATCACTGGCTTTTATGTTGTTTTTAAATGTTGGGCTTTAAAGAGTAAAAATAATAATAATGTTAACAGAATGCTGACGAAGTGAACTGTTCTTTAACACATGACCAGTGGCGGTTGTGCCTGTGTTCCTCTTTGCTTTGCTGCATGCCTGTTCCTTCACCAAGGCCCTGCTCAATGTAAGTTTGTGTCTGTTGATAAAGCAATTTTCTTGCTACAGCTTTATGTAACAGATGAAGGAGGAAGGTAGTAGATATATTAGGAGATATGATCTCTATTACAATCAATAAAGGCAGTTATTTCCAAGGAAATAATTCTGAATGCAAAAAAGTTATTTTTCAGGGAACATTCTCAAGGTAATTCAGATGTATGGGAGGTAGGAGTAAGTGAATTGTGAAGTTTCTGCCTGTAACTAGTCTTTGATATATGTGGAGATACTGCTTTGTGATTTTTATTTTAAAATGTAATTCTGATGTAGGTGCTAACTATGGGAAGTCATATGTGTTGTTTTGTGAAGTATAATGTTGTTTGCCTACAAGAGTCATCAGTGGTGGAAGTTATGAAAAGTCTGTGTGTTGTTTTCTGAGGTAGAGTTTTATTTGCCTTCAAGAGACATCTGTGGTGGAAGTAGAGAAAATAAAATGGGTCTGTTGCTGAATGCAGACAATGGGGCCTCAGTCGATGCAGTTTCTGAGGAACATGATTGCTAAACTGGAGCAGCAACAGGTCAACATTCTGCGTTTCATCGCCTGCAATGAAATCTTCCTGATGCCTACAGTCATTGTCATGTTGTTTTCGTAAGTACCATTCCTCCACCTCTGCCATAATTAATGCATGCTAAAAGGATAGTATCGTCATTTTGAGCAATCTTTACAACACTGTTATCTGAGGCCTTGTTAGGTTTTTTTTTTTGGTGTGATTTGTTTTCTCATAGTATTATTACTACATCATTTTATAAGTGGTTAGAATACTGAAAAAATAAGAAAACTGACTAAAACCACTGAAAAACTGATAAGAAAACAAAACTAAAAGATCAGATTTTTTGTTAATTTTAGAATTCAGAAACATAAATTGATACTTTTGTAACTCCTGTGGGTGATCAGTTAATCTGGAAAGAAAAAAGATGTTAAACAGATATAATTTCTTCTAGAATTTTTTTCATTATCCTGTGTCAGGGAGAGATTACTTGAATACAAAATGGGAAAACTTGGTCACAAAAATACACAATTTAGATGGTAGCATTTCAGAACTGTGTTTACTTGTTTTTAATTTCCAAGTACTATTGGTCCCAGGTTTATATTTTGGAGTTACTCTCAGTAAGTCAGTGACTAATAAAATCTGTGGTATTACTTTACTGAACTTGTTTTATTTTGTTCTGTTCTTTGACATGAGCTCCTATACATATGTATGTTGCAGAGGAAAAGCCAGCATTTTCACCCCCTTTGTTTATTATCGTTTCCTGGTACTGCGATACTCCTCACGCAGAAACCCCTACTGCAGGTGAGTAGTTTTGGCACTCTTAGAGCAATTGATGGCTTGTCACAGAGATGGTGGTGGTGGTGGTGGGTGGGGGTGTGTGTATAAATATTAGAGACAGGGGTAAACCATAAGGGGAGTGCTAAGATATTTGCACATTTCCAATGGAACGTAGAGAGGAAGGTTCCTGTAGATTGTAGTGTCTCCTGTGCCTGTTATCTATGTGTATGCTAGGATGAAAAGGTATATTGACAAATATCATCGACTGAAAACTGGTGCTTTTGTTGATCACAAAAGTTGTTGTCCTTTTTTGCAGTTAAAGGTTTCCTGACCTTGCCTTTCCTTTATATCACCAAACATAAATTATATATACTTTTTTTTTTGTGCAACATATATTTTAAGCATATTTTCTTCCTCTTTTTTTATCATCATCTTTTGATGGCAGCTTTAAAAGGCCACAGGAATATAAAATATTCTTGTGAATGCAATTGACATTTCTCAATTCTGAAAAGTGTGTTACTGTAAGGTACCACAGCAGGTGAAGCTTCAATCACCGCTGAGACCTCTGATGAAGGCTCATCCAGGAGCCCAAACTTGAGTCAGGTCAGGCCAAGGGCATGGTTCTTACACAAAAATGCCTAAAAATGCTGTCATTGAAAGGTTCTATTTTCTAGGTGTTTTTTAATGTTTAAAATTTTTTTTTAAGGAATCTTATAAAATCATTTTAAAAAATGATTGAGAAGTTGTAAGTGGTTACCTGCACTTGTTTTCCTCCACTACTATTTCTGCATTAACAAACATAAATTATCAAGATCAAAAGACTGAAGAAAAAAAATCAAAAGACTGGTGATTTGTCTTTCAAACTCAGTCATCATTTTCAGCTTGGATGAATGAAATTTTGTTTCCACTTTTAACCATTGTGGACACTTAGATACATGTAGAAGAGGAAAAAAAAAGAACAAAAGAAGATGAGATGTATAATAATAATAAATGGAATTTATATAGCGCTATATCTTGCAGAGACAAATCACTGTATAGTGATAGATGATGTGGTTATAGAGGAGTTGATGGCTGGTGTGATGTTACCTTCTGCAGAACGCTGTTCACTGAGCTGCGGATTACAGTGGAGTACCTGTGCAGCAAGCCCCAGTGTCCCCAGTTTGTGCGCAACTTGTGTTTCCGTGCCATCGGTGTCATCTCCCGCCTGGCGCCTGTTGTTGCTGCCCAGTGACGTGCCGGTGTAGGTCACATGGCCGCTAAGAGTGTTTGCCTTTCTGTTGTAACTGTTCCACTCCTGTGTGAATGTGAGGTAACTGAAGAACTTGAGAGGAGTGTTGAGTGTGAGGGGGGTTGTATTTTTATTGGTATTTAATTTTGTGTGTAGTTTCCATTCTTTTCTCTCTCCCTCTGTTTGGCAGATGTGAATTCAGTCTTGCTCTCTTTCTCTGGTGTTTGGCATATGTGAATTCAGTCTCTCTCTCTCTCTCTCCTCTCTCTCTCTCTCTCTCTCTCTCTCTCTCTCTCTCCTCTCTCTCTCTCTCTCTCTCTCTCTTTCTCTCTCTGTTTGGCAGATGTTAATTCAGTCTTGGATGAAAATCAGAAATATTTGCATGTTTGAAAACAACATCTGTTGCAAGTGTGGGTTTTTTCCTTTTTCACTTGTGTTCCTGTATTGGTATAATCTGTGAAAGAAGTTTCAGTCAGACATGCCTTTTGATGTGTGTTTGTGTGTTAGTTATAGATGCAGTCATTAGTGTTAGTACCTTCAGTCTATGAAAATGTGTTAATCCTTTTGTCTGCCTAAAGTTCCCAGTTTTGTGTGACTATAGTCCTGCAGATTTTAACTTTTAGGGTGAAAAAGCACACTTAAAAAAAAAGTAAGTATTTAAGAAAATTGTAAGCTTGTTTGGATTTGAGGTTTTTTAGCTGAAAAAAATCTGTGACTTTTTACTGAAACACTAGATTTAATAGTGTATCTAGCCTTTAAATGAATATTCATGGTACCATATCCCCAACTTCACCTACTCAGTAGTTTTCAAAATGTTCAGGGTGTTTCTTTTAATTGATATGTAAGTGCATTATTGTTGATGTCAGATTATCAGGTATATAGAGACAGTAAACACAGCAGCACAGAAAATAGTTTTGGTATAGAAGTTGGATCGCATCTGCAACCATTGTGTAGAATTTTAAAGCATAGTAATAGTATGCAGTTTTGTATTTGAAGGTGAAAATACAGATGCTGTAGCAAACTTGCATTGATTAAAAAAATCAAACTTGCATTGAATAAAAAAATCTTTCTTAGGCAGGTGAGGGGGAAATATTTTCTCAAAAATCCATTTTGTAGCAGTTTTTATTGTGCAAAAGTAGATGCTATGCTTTTGACATTGAACAAAAAGCAAGAAGAAAGGAATGTTGCTCCTAAAAGATTCAGATGCTCAGCTTTTCTCCAATATTGCTTGCATTTGTTGGCATATAGGTGGTGGAAAGGTTTTGGAAACACAGGGAGATTTTTCTTTCAAAGAAAACCTCCATACTGTTAAAATATTCTTGATTTGACAAGCATAATGATAAAATAATAAATCCTGGACTAGCAGCTCCATGAGACCTTTGCAGCACAGCAGAAATAACTTTGACTGCAGGTCCTGGTTTGGGGTCCTGGGCTTACAGTCTTGGCAAACATAAAAAACCCCAAAGAGTGTGACATGTACACTCAGTAAGAAAGGCAAAAGAAATATTTCATAAGTTATTATGTATTTTGGATTTTGAATAAGCTGGAGCATTTTCATTGATGTGGTTGCAAAATAATTTGTTGTTATTACATTTGATACTCAAGACCTTGGTTTTGTGGAAGTGAAAGTACTGTTGGGTGTGTGTGTGTTTTTGTGTTTTCATGAAAGTAATCATAATCGGCTTTGTTTGAATTTCCTTTAAACATTTTAAAAAATAAGAAGTCTTAATTCATTTCTTGATCGAGTGTCGTGGCTGCAGGTAGTCTTTGTCTGTAAACTGCATGCATAATTTGAAATTAGTCCAAACTGAATGGTCTTTGTCCTAAAGGACAGTATTATGTGGCAGAGAAATTGCAGCAGACTTTGTTCAAATTGTGTGACTTAGCAGTGAGCTGTTTGAGAAGCAAACTGGTTTGAATTTGTTGAATCCAGTTTGCTGCTGTTGAAATCAAAACACTTTGGAAGCTGCCTCTTCTATACAGTGGAGGGTATAAAGGAGTTTAAAGGCTTTCCCAATGAATTTGATACCCTGCAAGGTGAAATTCATTGTTTTATCTACAAAGGTAAACAGAGACAGCAACTAACTTTACTACTGATTCAGTTTATACTTCATACCTGTTCTGAAATTTCTTGTATGATCACCACTTTCTTGCAAAACAAATTGTTGCTTTGATGAAATTAATTTGATTCTGCTGGGATGTCTTGACAAAAAATATAAAACTTTTACTGAAGGTTTCTGTTTCAGTTTGAAAAAAAAAATCTTGGAATGATTTAATATTTGCATTATTCGACTTGACTTGCATCTAGTCTAAAATGACACCAGCCAGCTGTTAGTGTTATTGAGTACAACGTTTTTTGTTTAGTTTTAAATATAGAAATACTGAGTTGCCAGTTTCAATACTGTGTCAACCCCTACCGTGTGTTCATTTGACTGGATGAAAGAAAAATAAAAAATACTGTCAGAGTGTCTAATATGTTGTTTTTATAGAAAGAAGTGGAATTTAACTGCTGTAGTTAGGCACTTTTAATTCAGATTTAGAGCCAATCAGGTCAGGTCTAAAACATTTTGTGCTGCAAGCTACAGTCAAAGGGAGTATGCCCCAAATTGTTTGAAAAATGTTCCCAGAATATGTCCTATATTTGATATTTTGTGATGTTCTTGCACTGTCAAAACACTGAGCAGTTGAAATTGCATGAAAAGGGTGCGGTTGAAGTGATGGGTGAATGAAGATTTGTGATCACCATTTCCTGAGGATGAGTTTTATCACTGTAATCAGTAGCTGTACTATTTGTCTGCTCTTTCAGTTTTAGTCTGAGTGAAGTTGTTCAAGATGACTGTGCGATTCATGAATGTTTCTGGCCCATTGTGTTTTTAAAAAATTTGATTTATGTGGTACATGTGTAACTTTCCAGGGACTGTCTTTTAGATAGAAAGGATGTCATCCTTTAATACTTTCACTCTATATTTGTATATTGTTGACTTTCGTTTATAGAAGGAAAGGAGCGACAAGATTGAAAAATTTCCCGGTAGACATTACACCATTCTTATTCCCTTCTACAAGTTTTCATTGTAAACTAACTGTACAATCATTCACCCAACTGATTGGTAAATTAATTGGACAGACAGTAAGTCCCTTTGTGCAAGAAACTTCAGGGATGTTCAGTGATAACCCATAACTGGACTTTGTATCGTTCGATTTTAAAGCACTGGAATTGTTCGCAGGTGAAATATGTAATATCTCCTGATGGAACATTTATTTTTGTCATTCCATATATTATCTTATTGAATGAAAAAAGAAAGCAATCCCTTCAAACAGTACTTTTTATATCAACATATAATAAACATAATTATGCAGCATGTTTTGAATATGTATAGCCAGAGAATTTTTTTTCTGTGTGGGGGGGAGTGGGGGAGATATGGTTGATGTGACTGGCATTTGAAAGCTTGTCAGCTATGTATCAATTTGGTTGTTGATATTTGTTCATCTATTAATTAAATTCACTTACAGAGTACCCTTGTTTTTGTGTGGTCACAAGTATTGTACATAATACTAAGACTGCTGCTTTGGTGATGGCGACATGAACCTTGACACCTATAACTGTAATGCACCACAAACTCAACAACACTGACAACTGGCACTTCTGATGCAAAAGCGACAGTTGAAATGACAGAGTGAACTCATAATTATATTTCACAGATGATTTTTTTACAAATTTGTAATTTTCCTGTTTATGTGTATTTGTTTCATTATGATAGTGGCTTTTTTCCAACAGAATTTTGCCAGGAACCCCTTTCTTTTTGCTGTGCACAGCTGTCAGTTTCCCCCACTTTCAGCTACTATCCAATCCATCCTAGCTGGTGCTAATTATAGCACTAAACTGACCACACTAGGACGTGGTAAAGGAAGGGGCTGATTTTAGCTCTGGGCCCTTGACTTGAGTTATGCTGGATTTGCGTGCTGTATGGGTGCTTTTACATTTGCTAAATACACTGCACATGGGACCTTGGTTTTTGTTTTTGGTCTCATTTGAAAGACAAGCTCCCAAACTGGCACTCAAAGTCTTGTAGATGGAGGAAAAAGTTCAGGTTCAAATGGGGGTCAACTCTGTGACTTCTCGCTTTCTAGACAGGAGTGTTGCCTCCAGACTATCGGTTCACCTCCTCATCTCCTGTCTTTTCTTCATGTTAAAATGAGAGAGAGACACACACATACAAAGAGTGACTGTAGCGTATTTTCTGGTGATTGCAATGGGGAAGGGGTGAGGGAAGACTGCAAGCTTATTTCCTTCTAGTCCTTTGGAAGAGACTTGCTCATCATATGCATAACCTTTGTCTTTAAGTTTGTCTTTATTTTGTGTATTTGTTAGTTAAATCCTATTCCCTCTATCCGAGTAGACTACCATACTGGAAGGAATGCTTAACATGAAATTAACATGAATATTGGTGTTTTACTTAGACAATATCATCCTGAAGATAGAATGACAGGAGGACGGGATAGCCTAGTGGTCAGATCATTGCGCTCGCAATCTGACGACCCGGGTTCGATTCCTGTTCAAGGGGATATTTTCCCCTGGAGTTAACATCAGTTCAGACTCCACTCTCCCCAAAAGTCCTTCGGATGAGACTATAAACTGAGGCCCCGTGTGCGAACGCACGCAGAACATCTTGCGCACACGTTAAATCCTGTTCCGCTTTCGTAAGAGTAGGCCATTGTGTGCCGGTGAGAACAGATGACATAATTTACGAATTCGCTTACACACGGGGACTGGATGTAAAAAAGCACATAAGTGCTTATTCCATTATCCTCTATATAAAAGAATAAGTAAGTAAGTAACTACCTAAGTGGTGAACATTTTTTTTCACATCATGTAACAAGCTCTTTTTGTACTGGTTTGCATACTTAGGTAAAATAATCACACTGGGAAAATGGAGAAAAACACATAAAAGCCCTTTTTAGCTTTTATAAAATTTATTTATAAAACATACACATTGACTTGCATGCAAGCACATGTATACAGATGACAATATAAAATGGTTTATGGTTTTAATAATGAAATGTTTGTTATATAAGGTTCTCCATTGCACAACAGTCAACTGGTTTCGCTGTCTTTGCACTTGTATGTCGGCTAATGATTCCTGATGGTGTAAGGTTTCAATGCATCAAGACAAAAATCAGTGTTGTAAAATAATCATCCTGATAGGCTTTCAGCGAGTCTGGTGGAATTTCCCGTCTCTTATGAGATGCTTTCAACACAATTTTTCAGAAAAATGAATATTGCTTGTGGCTCTGATAAAACTACAGAATGCAACTGAACTAATGTGGATGTGCAGCATGAATGCAGATTTTAGCCAATGTGTATATAATGCAGATGCCACTGATGATTTATTTTGTTTGTTTCTCTTTATGAAACTGTCCAATAAGCTATTGCTTCCAGTATTTAGTATGACAAAAAAACCCTGTATGAAACAAAATCATAAGTTAGAATGTTAACTAAACCACACAGCCATTATACACCGCAAAGTTAAAAGAAAAGGCAGCAGCAATATTACTGTCAAGTCTGCATTTATAGACTACATTCTAAAGGAGCTACATTTTATGCCTGAAGACATTGTACTGTTTGTTAACAATAAGTGAAATGTTAATTTAATTTTTGTCTGAAGAAATACCTTGGACGACTGATCTGCAGATGACACAGATGGCTAAAAACTTTGTTGGAAGCAATCAAGCAGGGGTACACTGTGGTCTTGGTCATTTGTATGGAACACGTTTATGCTGGTTTTAACCCAAGAGAATGCAGTGTATCAATCCTATCTTTCAGTAATGTGTTTATAAACTGTGTGCTTTTGTGCATGATATTTACAGGTGAGAAGCGCTGTTATGCAACACCAGTCTAAAGCATGACTCTTCTCTTACCCTGATTCCATTCCAAAATGTACCTCACACTCTTTCTAGAAAAAAACAATACACACCTAAATTTCAGATTCACACACTCGGTACTGCTGATTTCAAATGACTTACATTCCATTTTTGTTTTATAGTGAACTGGAACAGTGTGTGATCAACATGTTTCATGGCTGCAGAGCAAACTTGTATTTTCAAACAACAATAACAAACTTAAAGCACAATGACAACAAAGGACTGGAGTAAATATTCCATATGGCTTGACTTTTTTTTTGCAGACCTTATCCACTTCCAAAATCAGTTAAAGTCCCTAATAAATCCTTTATAGTATTTAGCATTTAATTTCCCACCATACTGCACACATTCTGATATGTATCTATCTACAGATTTCATGTACTTATATTTATGCTTTAATATTCATGCAAAAGTTTACTATAAGTCTGCATATCTGATAAAGAAAAATCAATGCTTTCTTTAGCACTAACAAAAGTTAAGCCATTTTGATATTGCACATGAATCAACAAGTCTTTGTTTCAAATTCAACAAAAACATTTCCAGAATTTACCAACCGGTTGTGAATATGTGTATAGATGACTTCCCTGGAAATGGTGCAAAAGTTAACTATCAGTTCCATTCCTTTTTCTTGTTACAGGAGTCTTTTCTGCTTTTCCCCCCTTACCTTAGATTAAAAGCTGCCCTTAACTTTTTGTTCATATCATATGCTATTTCTGTGTCTAAGCATCACATTAGGTCTAAACAATGTGCATCAACATTTTGTACCAAAAACTGAACAAACAATAAAGGAACTTATTTCAATGCCACAAATAATAACAAATTGTGCGATTACTACAGTGACAAAATTACATGCAAAAAGGTGAAGGGGAGTTAATAAAAATTATTGGTGATAGGTAACAGAATGTGACAACAACAAAAGCTTTGTGGCAGTGTCAAATATTAAAAAAAAAAAATAAAAAAACAACAAAAAACAAACAAACAAAAAAGAAAAGTTAAATTCATAGATAGATATTGATAATATACATTATGAACAGAAAAAGTGAGTTCAAGATGACAACAAAAAAAGCAGAGCAGATATAAACAAAACCAAACCGTAACAAAATCAACAGAAAAGACTTTAAAAAATGTGGGGCTGAAATGGTGACAACATATTTCTCTGCATGTGTGGAAAATACACACAGAATCAGCTATTATTCTAAAATTTTCTTATATCCTGGTTCAGCTTTGCACAAAAATCTCAGGAAAAATGTCTAAAAAGATCTGTACAGGAACACACAAAGAAAAAAATTGCGGCATTAAAAAAAAATCTATAAACAGCTCACACACAGAGGAAGTCATCTTGTACAAAAAGAAAATGCTCATCAAAAAACAGTTGGCATGTAGTGTGCAATGCACTCTGATCTTGACAAGACCTTGCAAGGAATCAATATGAATAACCATTCTTACTATAAAGTGATGATATCAACCCTAGAGGGAAGGCAAGATTTGCAGGCTAACTAACTTCACATGTTTTGCTTCCATCAGAAGTGTGTGCTTCATCCTCTGCCATAGAGATGGGAGTATCTTCCTCTCTGTCAGCTTCTGAGACTTTACATTTCCACTACATGAACATAAGCATACTGCTTTTTTCACAGCTACACAGTTTCTCTGACTAGAATACTCCACACCACAAGGAGAACTCTAAGATGATCATGAGAAAAATTGCACACAATACTAACCATAAATGTAGAAAGTAATGATAAAGTTTGGATGAGCCAAAGTAAATGCATTTCACAGCAAAAGAACCAAGCCTACATGAAGAGAAATCAAAATAAATTTTTTTCTGGTTTCCGATATCTGTTGAGCTCATCATAAAATATGTACATAAAAACGTAAAACGAACATACGACATCAACCTAAAGGGCTAATTCCAAAACAACTGGTAATGAACACATAACACTAAAATAAACCGCAGGTTCTCAAGTGGAAACACAGTCTGTGCACTTAATAAATAACAAAAAAGGACACAATAACAAAAAAAAACAACCAAAACCACCCCAACCAAACCATCAGAGCTATGATGAAATAAAGACAGTGACTGATACATGATCTGAATGTGTTTCACTCAGTCTTTTCCAGAGGGAAAATGGAACCATGTGCTGTCGTCATAATGCCCTGAGATACAGTTACAATGAAGAGGCACAGGAAATCTTTCCAAAAGTGGGGCACAGTAAAATATAAAACAGATCATATCAAGCTCAACATAAACATTGAAAAAAAGTCTATACTTTCAGATTCTGAACCTCGCTGAGAACAAAAAGACAGCAATGTGTGAAAATACTGACGGCAAAGCAAACATGCAGTAAAGGGCCTGACAATAATGGAAGAACATGCACAACACACATTCCTGGTCCACAGTCCAAAGTGTTCCACAGCTGTTTTGCACAGAAATACACAGTAAGTAATAAATGCACTTTTGCATTGCACACTACCTCTTGAGTAGCTTTCTTTTCCAGGCCTACATTACTTCAAGTTGTCAATTTTTCTGTACACAATAAAATGATGGGTATCATCAAGGAATAAATGATGACTGCAGTTAGGTCTTTGTTCAGTAAATGTTGATTAGAAAGTACCATCATAAGTTAGCATTTAAGATTGCAGTAGTGGCGAGGCTGTGAAGGAGGCCAAATGTGGTGAAGGTGGACAATCTGACCAGCAGTGGTCGACCACTGACAACCTCTCCCCTTTACTTCTTCTTCTTCCCCATGGTGGAGTGCTGGGCCTCCACGGCCGCCTTGCGCTGGTTGAAGACGTTGATCTCGTCCTCCAAGCGTTTGCGGCTGTCCTCAATCTTCTTTTTCTCCTCGGCATGCTGCTTCTTCAGCTGGTCAAACCGGGCGTGCAGCTGAAACAAAAAGAGCACAAGTAAAAAAACCATGAATATTGAAATGAATGGTACTTATGCACTGTCAATAAAACCCAAACCACCCCGTTTTTCCACCACAAAAGAATGAAATAAACATATGTCAGCAAAACACTTCAACAGAAATCAATCCAGGTCTTAATATTATCGATACAAAACTTTTATATGGACACAAAATTTGAAATCTTTTTTCGAAAAAAAAAAAAAAAATTTCATTTCAAAGTTCAATAAGAATGGAAAATAGTGCTCTGCATCTTCTATCCCATGTCATTTGTGTCACTATCAACAAAGAGTCCATAAAAGTTGTCTATGTTGTATGTATCCCAAGTTTTCCATTCTTGTACCTACTATGTGTCAGAGCACAGATACCTGTGTACAAAGGCACAAACAACTAACACTTCTAGATCAACAAAAACACAAAAGCAGGATCAAGGAAAAAGACGGCTCAAGTGCATGAGCATATAGCCTCCTTCATTTCTCTGCATTGTGAAGTATTCATCGTAACAGCATGAAGCACTGAAAAGCAGACGTTACCTCTTTCTCTGCCTCCTTCAGCTCCCCTTCTTTCTCCTTCACACGGATGACGAAAGTCTGTCTCATCTCCTCCTCCTTCTTCTGAAGGTTGCTGATGTGCTCTTGGCGCTTCTGCTCATAGGTTTCCGACAGGCTGAGTGAGACACACAGACACATCCATCCTATCTGTAAGTGACTATTAATGAAAAACTCTTCTTTCCCTTCTACTGCACTTTCAATACAGTAACACAAACCTTTACTTTTTCACACATTTCTGACATAGTTATCTGTACATCTACATATCTATAAAAATGACAGGTATGAATTTAAATTATGTCAAGAGCATGTCATATACTGCAAAGCTGTACATCATTTACTGCTCCTATTGAGAAAGCTTTCATTACTGCAGTTTTTAAAAAAAGTATAAAGTCAGATGGAAGCTGTTGATTAAACCTTTTTTAAAGCGTACATGCAATCTTCAAAATGATAAACTGAACTTCTGCACCTCAAGATAATTTGCACTCATTGGGGTAGGCAACTGCATCAAATACAAACAAATAAAAAGCACAACTAAAAATAGACTCCCCTTCCTTCCTTCTGCTTGATATTTACCAAGCTGTGATACTGACACAGAAGACTATCACAAATAAACACAGACCCAAAGACTTAAATTAAGGAAACATAACTTGGACACAAAATGTACAGATCATAATTAGACTTTGATACCTTAGAATATATAAATAAAGGACACAGAACAACTGACACATGACATACTTCATAAAAACAAAACTTTAAAAGTAATACCAATAGACTTTCATGACACATTTTACTTTCACAAACACACACAGGACACATCACAATGTGAAAACATCAACAGAACAACAACAAAAGTTATCTCTAAACTCAAAGTAAAATGTTCACCTTCAAAATGTAAAATTTCACAAATCAGTTTATACTCAAATGTTATCTCCTGTATTTTATACTCAAATGTTATCTCCTGGACTTAAATATCAAACACTTTTCTGTAAAAAATGTGCTTTTACAAATTAGTTGATACTTTTAAGAACAGCAAAGCTTCAAAAGGAAACAGCTTCAACCCTCTGCTATTATCAAGAAACAGTACACAAAGGTGGCAGTGGTTTAGAAGTGAGTTAACACAAGAACACTTCACAGTTAGTATCATTTTCCGTTTGTTTATCAACTCAGTTCACTCTGTTGAAATACCATGTCCCAAAATGATCACAAACAGTACAACTGCACACATTTCTTTCAATATAAAAACACATTCATATGTATGTACACTGCAATGTATTAATCAGATTAAGAATAGATTGAAAGGAAGAAAACAATGGCTGCAGTTCTGATGTTTACTGAAATGAATAACATTTTGGCAATACAAGAATTGAATTAAAAGCATAAGCCTAAACAGCAGAACACTGTTACAGAACCCTGATGACCTTTGTGAAAAATGTGATGAACAACACAGTGGGAGGGCATTTCATAAAGTTCCAGCAAGATTCAGTTTGAAAGGAAAATTCAGTTTTTAACTCCTGTGAAATGCAGTCAGACTGACACACTGCAGCGCAGGAAAGAGAATAAAGCCAGAAAGAGGACTGAATTGACTTCAACACTCACCGGGAAAGAATGCTCCTTCCAACACAGTCACAGTGATCATTATGCTGACATTATTTTTCACACAGACAAATGCACTTTGGAGTTGAGCAAAACTACAAAATACATGTTCTGACAGACAATCTTAATTTGAGAAAATTCACTTTCTTTCCTAACATACCCTATGCTACATGGAATATTAGGAGAATCATTTACTGAAAAAGTAAGAACCATAATCACTATAGATACGAAATATACCTGTTCCTTGTTACTGAATGAAAACGGCACACAACAACTAATAGGTTAGAGCAATAAATGTATCCCACAGACTCTGAGGCCTATCTTGGCAGATGAAAAGTAGCTTGAAAAATGTGTCTGTCCCAGAAGTCTGATATCACAGGTCACTCTATTTCGCTTGACCCGGAGAGATGGGTTCATGTCAGATCTTTCTGGTAGAATGATGAGCCAAGATTCTCAAAAAATGTGGTTTAGCAGGCACAAAATGCATGCACAAGAGATTTGTTCATTGGAGGGAGAAAAATTCCACACACAAATAAAGAAAATTTTCCCAGTAAAACAACCTAATTTTACATATGAATCAAATGTAATGAGGATGTTATAAAAACAACACGACAGTAACTATAAACAAGACCAATATAAACAAGCATGCATAGACATATAACCACAGACACTAAAGACTTTCTCAGGAATATGGAACAGTAAATCAGGCTCATTATCACCTCACCATGAACATCAACCCCCCCCCACCCCCCTCTCACAAAAAAGAAGTCATCCGAAACAAGTATCACATGCAGAATCATGCAGTTTGTGACCATCAATGCAAAAATATTTAATAAGAGAGAGAAAAAAGTTTTATCAATGTTTTTTGAGAGATAAAAAGTGAGCCATCTAAATAGTAGTACACAACTTTACAAGCACTCTAGTAATTTGTTGAATTACAAAAGCAGTTGTGAAGGGAAAACAAACCAAAAAAACCCGAAAGCAGAGGAATGACATAAAGAATCTAAATAAGATGTCTACTTGGTATCTGAGCTACATACACCATTAAAAAGAGGGGAAAAACCCTGCTAGAGTCACTTGTTTCAGAAATTTTCTGTCATTCTCTTATTTGCCGTCCTGCAATATAACTTCAGTATAGAGGCTGACCTGCGCGTGTCGGAATCAGAGAATCCCATTTCCTCCAGTTTGTGTCGGCGGTACAGCTCGTAGTGCTTCAGGTGAGTGGTCTCCCTCAGATCCTCCATGTTGGTTCGGATCAGCATCTCCCTCAGCTTGACAAAGTCACAGTGGTTCTCGTTTTCCACTGCAACCACATTTAGGATTTATCAGTACAGAACACAGAGATCTCACAGCCACAAAGCATACAACATTCTATGGCGGAATATTGCAACTGAATATGGAAACCATAAACTTTTTAGTTTTTTCACTGCTTGCTTCCTTTCCTATGGTACATGCTGGAAAGTACAATGTGACTGCTGTTACTGATATAATAATAATAATAATAATGTATGGAATTTATATAGCGTTGAATCTTGTAAAACAACAAATCAAAGTGCTCAATACTCGGTATATTACCACAGATTTAGTGAAAGATAAATCATGACATAACACTGTCCATCAACAACGCAGTCAAGAGGTTAATGAAACTTTAACACCCACTAACACTGAAAAAAAAATTCTCGATACTGGCCTTACAGAAAGGAAAAAAAAAGGGGGGGGGGGGGGTGGAGGGAAGAAGAGACAATACAATATGGGTCACATGAAGTTTACCTTGCACGGTGCCCCAGGGATACTGGCGAGCCTTGACCATCTTGTTGCCGATCTTCACTTCGTCGTTACTGCCAACCACAGCAAATGGCAGGTGGGACTGAAATACAAATACAACCAGAAAACTGAGTACAGCAGAAATATATTTCTTACCACACCATACCTTTGTGCATGAGCATCATCAAACGAGTAAGTAGAGGATGGATGAAAAAGCTATTTTGTGTAGATATATAATAAGCTAATTTATATATATATATATATATATATATCACACACACACACAACACACACACAGAGTGAGACACATATTTTTCCCTTTTATCTGTTACATAACAAACAGCACCAGTTATGTGCATAATTTTCTTTTACTGGCAAAAGTTGGCGTAAGAATGTTTAAAAAGAAAGACACAAACCCCCAAAAACTAAACACAACAAAAAATACAGAAACCTTTTCTCTAAAAACAAAACAAACAAAAAAATCCCATATCTTTAATTATCTTTCCAGATGCCACCCACAGTAAGGCTCTACTCACATTCATGGTGTTATTGGTGTCAGCAACAGTCTCATCGTCTGTTGGGAACTGGTAGATCTGAACTCCATTGGCTGTCAGCTCACTCATGATCTGAACACAGAGTACATCCACTGTCAATACTCATATCAGTAAAAATAAAATCTGTGACATAAAAACAACACTTCTCTGTTTAGCAATTCAAATGACTTAGACCTTCTGACTTCTCTTACGGAAACCACTACATGCAAAAAAATAAAATGTTACAGAAATATTTATGAACTCACAATGACACCCTTCATTTTTGGTTAATTCAAATCATATTACTCGAAACATACAACCCATCCTTTTTTTTTTCTACACCACTAACAACTTTCACAGTCATACATGCTAACTAATTATACAGAGAACAGATCATACAACACTTGTGAACACTATGGCGATGCATCTGATTTAGTATGTAGTTATACATAACGTACATGCTTATGCCAAAATACATAGAATACAAGCTTATGTTTTGAGAAAACTGGAGTGTGGACTCACCTTTGCCTTGAATTTGTTGAGCTCAGTCTTGGTGATGGTGTCTGCCTTGGCAATGACAGGAATGATGTTCACTTTGCTGTCCAGCTTCTTCATCGTCACCAGGTCCAGGGCTTTCAGCCTGAAACAGTCAACAATACCCGTGCATGTGCAATCATCCACACATACATCTATACATGAAAGCACAAACACACACTCTCACACATGAATGCAGGCACATACACACATGCAGGCACACACACACACAATGCTATGAGCAAAACCTCATTACACCAACCTGACATTAAAAAGAGAAATTCTGGTCAATACAAGCAAAATCGCCAGAGACTGTTAGTGATGTAATATTTTCAGCAAGTCTCCATTCTGAAGTCACATCAAACGGGGAGCAAACTTTAAAAACTCATAATTTCTGGTTGGATAAAAAGATTTTTAAAGCAAAATCTGAGCTTAAGAAAGACACTGCACAGAACAGGGAAACTCATTAACATTTCAGACTGCAAGTTACAATGATTACTGTACTTTGACAACTGCTGATCAGTGAGAGAGAGAGAGAGAGACAGAGACAGAGAGAGAGAGAGAGAGAGAGATAGACAGACAGGTTACCCGCTACATATTTTATAGTTTATCTTTGACCACACCTCACCAAACAAAGAAGAAAATCAAAGAAGGTAATGGAATGAGTCTTACGAGTGTCCTGTAGGAGCGACAAAGTAGAGGCAGGCATGGACGCGACTGTCGTGGTAAGTGTCCAACATGCGCTTGATCTTCAGTTCTTCCTGAAGGTAAGCATCAAACTGGGCATCGATGTAGTCCACAATGGGCTTCCAGCTGCGACAAAACAACACATCCGTTATTTAACAACACACACATTCATGATTCAGATTGGTCATTAGACATTACACACATTACCATTCACATTGGTCATTTGACAATACACACATTCCTGATTCACATTGGTCATTGGGGGATGGGATAGCCCGGTGGTTAGAGAGATGCGCTCATGATCTGCTGACCCACATTCAAATCTCCTTCAAGAGGATTTTTTCCTCTGGAGTTAACAACAGTGTCGGCTCCACTCTCCCCAAAAGTCTTCTGGATGAGACTATAAATCAAGGTCCAATGTGCGAGTGCACGCAGAACATCTTGCGCACATGTTAAAACCCGTTCTGCTTTTTGGAAGAGTAGGCCATTGTGTGCCGGTGGGAACGAATGACAAAATATACAAAACCGCATACACATAGGGACTGGATGTAAAAAGCACATGAGTTCTTATTCCATTACCCACAAAATAAAATAATAAATAAATAAAAATAAAATAAAACACATTAGTCCATACATTCACCATTCACACTGGTCATTTGACAATACACATATTCCCAATGGTCAATTTTGACCTCATAACAACACACTCACCATTCCCAAAGTCATTTGGATGCAGATACACACATTCACCATTCAGACTGGCATTTGACAATACACACCATTCTACCATTCAGACTGGTCATTTGACCGTGGAACACATTCACAATTCAGAAACCGCATTACAATAACTCATTCACCATCAGACCGTTCATATTGACAATACCACACATTCACCATTCAAGACAATCATTTGACAATACATACATTCACCATTCACACTGGTCATTTGACAATACACATATTCCCAATGGTCATTTGACAATACACACATTCACCATTCAGACTGGTCATTTGACAATACACACATTCACCATTCAGACTGGTCATTTGACAATACACACATTCACCATTCAGACTGGTCATTTGACAATACACACATTCACCATTCAGACTGGTCATTTGACAATACACACATTCACCATTCAGACCGGTCATTTGACAATACACACATTCACCATTCAGACCGGTCATTTGACAATACACACATTCACCATTCAGACCGGTCATTTGACAATACACACATTCACCATTCAGACCGGTCATTTGACAATACACACATTCACCATTCATACTGGTCATTTGACAATACACACATTCACCATTCAGACTGGTCATTTGACAATACACACATTCACCATTCAGACTGGTCATTTGACAATACACACATTTGTGATTCAGACTGGTCATTTGACAATACATACATTCACCATTCACACACTGTGCAAATCAAACCTCCCAAACATTGTTATGTTTTTTCATGCTTTTGGTGACACGGATCATTTCTTCATGATTTAATAATTTCTATACATATTACAATAGCAAGATTTAAAAAACAACAACAAATGGATGTTAAACTCTACAGATGCTAAGCTGTATAGTTCATATAGTCTGAAAATCTGCAGCTGAAAATCTAAAGGCAGGCTGGAAGAGAAAATACAGCACATCATAGAACACACTATGTGTAATTATATATATCTAGGATGTACACATATATTCATTGTAATGTATGTGTGTTGTAGACTGCTGTTGTTTCAGAGGTTCTACGTAAGCAAACCAACATACAAGTTCTGAGAATACATACAAAATGTACAAAAGCAGCCCCAAAAGCAGTACTATCACCACCCTTCCCCTTAAAAAAAATTACTATAACAAACTGATAAGCCATAAGGTAATGTTAATCAGAAATTGCACTTCAATGAACTGACGAGATGTATGGTAACATCAACTCAGAAATACTTTACAACTGGTAAGAGTGACAAGCTGCATGGTAGTTTTGATTAAATGATTCAGAAATACTAATTACAATCAACTGATAAAATTACCACAATTATGAAAACATGAACTCAGAACTACTGTGACAACACACTGACAAGCTTCTGGTGACATTGAGACAAGAGTGCACGGCCCATGCCCAAAAGAAATGCACTGCATGGAAAACTTTCAGGAAAACAGAGTGCTCACAATCGGGAAAGAACATGAGGGGAGAAACAATGTGCACAATATCCAAACACCAACAACAAAAGATGAGAGAAAGAATTCAAACCTATGCTACTCTGTCGAAAATTACAATTGTACACATACGCACATGTGTGCGTGCGCACATACACACTCAGAGCATTTTCTGTCCTCCTAGCACATTCCTACTTTCCTTTTTTGAAATTTGTTTATAGTCTTTTCAACTTTTCTGTTTTGATTTATTTCATGTCTGTTTAAAAAATAAATACAAATTAAAATAGTATGGCACAATGCCACATAGATACTGAAATAAAAAACAAACAAAAAATACAAAATCATGGATGCTGCATATCCATCAATATCCAGAATATATAATATTCAAGCATTCATATCCCATTCCTCCCCCCCTCTAACCCCCACAACTCCTGCTCCCCATTTGTATCTACACATATATCACTTCTCTGATGCACAATACTCTTCGCATCAGTTCTCTTCCTATCCTCTAATTTTACACTAAATGTAAAACTGAACGACCACATGCACTAATTGTCTTAATCTATTTTGGATTAACAAAAAAACACGAAGCATAGAAACTAAACAGGCAATGAATACACATTACAAAATGCAGCAAAATAAAATGAAGCATTTCTTTCCCCTATCATTCTCTCTAAATAGTACATTCATGAACACGTACAAGTATTTAAAATGTATGCTCACAGAAAAAACAAATGCCAACTGTGATGAAAACAGGAATTTTAAAACTCCTTATCATCGACTTTGCTGCTCCCCTTTAGTTAAGCCATGTTAAGAGTGTGTGTGAGCGAGTAAGTGTGTTGTGTGTGCGTGCGTGTGCGTGTGTAAAGTCCTTCGGATGAGACTATAAACTGAGGCCCCGTGTGCGAACGCATGCAGAACATCTTGCGCACACGTTAAATCCTGTTCCGCTTTTCGAAAGAGTAGGCCATTGTGTGCTGGTGGGAACAGATGACAAAATTTACAAAACCGCATACACACGGGGACTGGATGTAAAAAAGCACATGAGTGTTATTCCATTATCCTTGATTTATAAAAATTTTTTTTTGTAAAGTCATCTGAGCGCTTTGATTTGTTGCTTTACAAGATTCAGCGCTATATAAATTCCATACATTATTATTATTATTATTATTATGTGTGTGTATGTACGTGTATGTGTGTGTGTGTGTGTGTGTGTGACTGTGTATGGTTTGTACAGATATGTGTTTAACCCAGGTGAAGACAAAATACCCTGATAATATGTTATAGTTTAGTTTCATTTTATTATTTTGTTTTGTTTCGTTTTCTGCGTTCATTGCTTAGTTGTATCAAAACAAGAAAAAAGATTTTTAAAAGTTTCATGGCAAGCTCAACTAACCAGAGAACAAAGAAAGTCTCTTGCCTTCAGAACATTTTCCAAACAGCAATCTGATCTCCTCTGTATGCTGTCTGTTTCTATTTAGTTCCAGATAAAGAGGCAATCTTGTTTATTTTATACTCAAGCCCATTTTAATTTCCTACATAATTTCTTGACTCATTCTGAACCCAAACTACTGTCCTATGGGAACTACAACATGCTCTGACCACTGAAAGTTTTTTTTCCCTGTCCCTACACAGGACTGTTTGGAATGCATGCAAACTAACTAAATAATCTGCAAGAGGAATAAAAAAGTTCATTGATGCTTGCTCCTAGAGCCTTTGTAACACATGCATATGACACTGACTTACTATTTGCAACAGAAGCATGTCTGCTCTCTAGTGCATGCATGTTGGACATCATGTACACATTAAAGACCATGCACTCATGGCCATTATCACAGTTGAACACACAGAGCAGTATACACATACAAACTGCTCTCTTCAGAGTGAACTATGCATGTTTCATCTCTTCTTCTTCTTTGCGTTGCCTGGGTTATGTTGTGAGACCAGATCTTCTGAGGAATTCAGCAGTTGCCTGCAGGTCATCCACCGTGCTGTACAGTTTCTGCTCCAGAAGCGTGGGCTCAGGCCACACTTGCATGTTTCATGATGAATGCTTTGATCTTTGCTCTAAAACAAACCCCTCTAAATGCAAATTTAGAATAAAACGAGTGCATGAGCGAAGTGCAGATGGGTGCCCAAAATGAGTTCAAAACACATACTACTTGAAGTTGGGGGGATTGTCTGGTGTTCTGCTTCACGGAAAACATATTCTTGAAGCCTGACATTTATGACAGATACCGCCCAAATACCTATGGTTTTCATTGATGATACTTCACCACTTCTGATCTTTGATCTAAATATGAATTCCAATTTACCATCAGAGTATAAATTACAGGTGTTTGACTTTTGAAATACAGATTTAATGTTATGTGCAAACAACTTTTTAAAATCCATACAATTAACCTTTTTACACATAGAATTTTGCCTTTTCTTTCCATGTTTTTGATGTTTTATATACTTGCATACACTACAAGTTTGCTATACAACATATAATTTTGATTTTTTTCTATTAGTCATGCTTTACAACAATTACTACTCAAAATCAGAATACCATAATGACAATATCTAATGTTAGTTCTAGCATGTGTACATATTTTGCTGTTTATCTCTTTATACATTGACACTTAAGATATAACTGACCACAACATAAACAACACTTAAAAAAACAAAAAAACTTCCCAGAAACTAAAACAAAGAAAGCACAACTTTCAACTAAATGTGGCATGCGTTCACATCAATCAACCTCTCCAAACCAGTCTAGGGGAACCAGATCTACACTACAGAGCTGAAGACTTAGCAGGCAGTGACAGAAAAACCATGGGTGGAAGGTGTGCGTGCACAACAGGAGGGAAGGAAGCTCAGCAAAGCTCAGCACAGCACCCTGTGCAGCACAGCAAGAGAACCAGCATGCTGCAGGCCACAGCACAGCACAACACCCACTGCTTGCTCACCTATCCTCTTTGTTTATCTGATCCCCAAACCCCACCGAGTCGACCACCGTTAGTTTTAACAGAACATTCTTCTCGCGCAGCTCTGAAAGGGAAAAAAAAAAGACAGCACAGCACAAGGTGAGCAGAAAGACAGCCAATGAACAATACACCAGAAAAGCTGCTTTTTGTTTTTTTCATCCACAGCTGCACAGGTGATACAAGAAAAGAAAAGTTCATCACATAGGTGTGTGTACGGGTGATGCATACAGGAGTGTTTTATCACACAGGTGCCTGTGGTCACTATAAGTGTTACCACCTGGCTGTCCCTTTACCTGTCTGCCTTGTTGATCTGATCACCGAAACCAGTGGTATCGACCGTCGTCAACTTTAGACGAACATTCTTCTCAGTCAAGTCTGCAATTTACACATTTCTAGCAATGCTTCATTAAAGAAAATCATTCAATAAAACAATAATATTTTTTTCTCAAAATATGGGTCATGTGGTAGAAATACAGAATAGTTCAGAATAAGAATCGACAGAAACAGAACAAACAAACAAGAACAAGGAGTTGTAAAATGATACATTTCCTATGAAATCTATTACAAATAATCTAGTGAAGAAAATCAGAAAAGCTAATACGATAATTGCAAGGCTGCCATATAACACCTCCCCCAAACACGTACACACACAGTTGATAAAGTGATATGAGTTTGGCTAAATTACCCAAAACTGGTTAGCTCTGGTCCAGACCCTCAAACTGTCTCCCCCCCCCCCCCCCCCACCCCCCCAATGATTTTTTTTTAGCACTTCTCACTGCTTTCTTTCACTTTGTGAGGGGGAAAAGGTGGACAGAGCTTAATCCCATCTTGTTCACTAACAAATTACAAATTCACACTACAAACAAAATAATCCACATTTCTTACTTTTCATCTTTATACAATGAATGAATACATAGCATCACTGTGCAACTCTGAAATTACCCCCCCCCCCCCCCCCCCCCCCTTTTCCCCCACTAAACAAAACTTTATAGTATCTTTTAAAAAAACCAACCAGCATTCCACTTCAAACTATCTCCAAAAAAAGAAGTCAGCATTCCTGGGAACATCAATTCTTTCTTTCAAACCCCCCTCCATCCCCAAAGTTGGAATGTGGCTACCTTAATGGTAGGTAAAAATGACTGCATACGCAAAATCTCACTATTGGCAAACCTCAGAGCTCTAGCCAAGGAGCAAAGAAAAGAAAAACAAACCCTCCAGACTACCCAACCTTTCCCCCCCCCGTTGTTTTTGCATACACTGGTCTATTTGTAAACCTAATCCACACTAATTTAAAAACATGTTCTGTTTTATGTACACAGGTCTGATTCAAACACATGAATCACCTAAACTTAGCTTTGGCTATAAATCATAGATCAGGTCATGTCCTAAACTGAGGAAAATATCTCCTGGAATACAAGAAAACATGACTCACAATACAATGATAAAAACAAATAATCATTCACAGGAAAAAATTGCACTTAGAGGATGACGAAATCATAGCATAGAACTAGAGAAAGACAGAAAGAGAGACTGACAATGGATGAACCTTCTAGATTACACAAATAGGTCAAATGACTGGGTAAAATTGTCAGTCTACAGTTTTACTTATAAAAAATTAGACTTTAAGTACTAAAATTGCTCCCCCCCCCCCCCCCCCATGCCCAAACCAAAAAAAATTACCCTAAGAACAACAATAGCAAAATAACAGTACAGATCAAGCAAAATCCTTATCATCACCAAAGAAAAGAATGATTTATACTCGTTTCAGTTACATATCCAGGGAAATATACTACACAAGTATCTAAAGCAATTTATCACATCAGAAAGGTATCTTCTGTAGGTAATAAATTACACTGGTCAGTATCTAAAGCAACTGATCCCACCAGTTGGGTATCTAAAGGTAAAGGGTAAAGGTGTCCCATAACCTATGAGGTCGTAGGGGAGAGAGGCATCAGAGACCTCACTTTTCTAGGGGAAAGCATATTGAGGGCGGCACCCATCTCCTCTCCCTTGCTGCTTTACCTGCCCTGACCCTTAAGAGGCAGGTACCCATTTACAGCTGGGTGAACTGGGGGACTGTACTGAAGCCAAGGCGTGCAAACGGTCACCCATCCAATTTGTAACCACGCTCGATGCTGCTTAACCTTGGCTGGGGAGAAGCGAGTGCTCCGACCACTGAGCAATCATGTCCCCATGGGTATCTACAGATAATAAATTATACTGGTCAGTATCTTATGCCATTCATCACAATACCGTAGGTGTGAGCCTTGAGCTTGACCCCAGGTAAATCATGGGAACTTGGGGTGGAGTCGAAATTGGTGTTGAACAGGGTGTCCATCAAGGTGGACTTGCCAATGCCCGTTTCACCTGAAAATATTTATCAATATAACTGTTAATAAATAAGTAATACAAATATGGAGAAATGTGATCTTTAAGTTTAAGAAACAGTGTTGACATTTTTGGAGAAAAAAAAATTACCAAAAGTTTATCTGAAAATTCTGTACTTTGTGTTTAAATTTAACAATTTTTTAAACTGCAAAAATGATATGTTTATTTTCTCATGACAATGCTAAAATGTTTTACTTTGATGAGAATGATGATTAATTATGTATGCCCATCTTTTACACCCACTAAGACTTAATTTTGTTCTTATTGAATGACTGTTACCAAAATATTAGTTCCTGATGGCATTTTACCACATTGCTACACACTTTTAATGACTCAAGACTTTAAATTTCTCTCAAAAGGTCAGACCATGTTTCACATTTACAATTACATGCATGTAACATTTTCATGTACAACTACCAGTCACTAATGGAGTTTTTAAATAAATTTGCCATGCCTTGACAAAGTGTATGTACTTGAATGATACTTCATAGGGTCTGATAGTAATAATCATACTGTTTCTAGCAGTTTAAAAAAAGAAAGGGGAAAATAAGAAACTTCATATGTCTTATAATAAGCTTGTAAATCATAAAGGAAGGAAGGTGGAAGGGTGGTTAAGACATTCGCCTGCCAACAAGTAAACCGTGAGGTTGTGGGTTCGATTCCCAGCCTTGCGGCTTGCCCTTTCTTTCCAGTTTGACAAAAAAATCGAACTGAATGTCGAAGTCCTTTGGATGAGACTATAAACCGAGGCCCCGTGTGCGAACGCACGCAGAACATCTTGCGCACACGTTAAATCCAGTTCCGCTTTTCGTAAGAGTAGGCCATTGTCATGATTGTGTGCCAGTGGGAACGGATGACAAAATTTACAAAACCGCATACACACAGGGACTGGATGTAAAAAAGCACATGAGTGCTTATTCCATTATCCTCGATATAAAAGAATAAATAAATAAATAAATAAATAATATGTAAGCTGTACAATTATATAAGTTTGTTTTCACAGTAGAAAGACAGTCTGGGTGACTGTGACTGAGTCACTGACAGATGAGATGACCATGATGATCATGTATTCTATTACTAATAGAATTCTACTAGTACTAGTATTAATGTGTTTTGTAAACCTGTGAACATTCACACAAAGAGGTAATGTTCCCCTCTGACTTAACTTCTTCATGAAGACATTTAATAATGTTCAAACCAACCTCTTTCCCATGTGTGTGTGTATGTGTGGTGTGTGTGGTTGTGTGTGTGTTGTGTGTGTGTGTGTGTATGTTGTGTGTGTGTGTGTGTATGTGTGCATGTGTTGTGTGCAGTTTGTGTACAGTTTGTGTGTGTGTGACTGTTTCTCTGTGTGTGAGTGTGTGTGGTCTGTGGGTGCATACCCCCTTCTCTTCCATCTCTCTGTCTGTCTCAATTCTCATCAATCATATGAGAGGGCAACATATTTCCCCCCCCCCCCCCCCCCCCCCCCACCCCATTATCCTTGAAATAAAAGAAATCACACACACTAACACACACACACTATACACACACAATGTGACACATACACACACACACATGAGAAAGAGGTTGGTTAGAACATGTATTAAATGCACACACACCGACACAGTGGTGACACACACACAAGAGTGATGCATTCACACTCAAACACACATGTTCCCACATGTTCAGACCCTAAGCACATCCACACACACACACAAATTCTACTGAAGACGAGTCAGAGCACTGAGCAGTTAAGAAGCAGAACTAACCAACACACAGGATGTTGAAGCAGAATCCCTGAGAGACGGACTTGTTGACCAGTTGGTCCGGTAAACTGTCAAATCCGACATGGCCAGACAGATTCAGGTTCCTGAGGTTATTCTCAACAACCTGCACAACCTGTAGTTAACAGAATGAAAAATATCAAACATCTGCACAGAAAATCGTAAAGTGTTTCCCATAAAAACTCTCCCCCCCCCCCCCCCCACCAAAAAAACCCCAACCAACCCAACAAAAACCAAAAACAACAACAAAAACCCTATCCCCCCCCCCCCCCCCCCCCCTCCAAAAAAATCCACACAAATCCAAAAATGAAAAATAAAAGAAAAAAAATCCCTCCCCCCTCCCCCCCCCCCAAAAAAAAAAAAAAAAAAAAAAGAAGAGAGAGAAGAGAGAGAGAGAGAGAGAGAGAGAGACGCAGACTCAGAGAGACTTGAGAAAGAACAATTAACAGAGAAGGAAAGAACATTTTACTTCTAAAACTGGCTAAGTAGCAAAAGAACAAAGGTATGAATAAAAAAACAAAACAAAAAACTCTGTCTCACTAGCCTCAGTCTAAGTCCAACTTGTTTGGGTCCTTTCACAGATCTCATTAGGGACTAAACAATAGCCCCGAATAATGTCACAGTCTGTGACACTGACAGTGTCAGATTCATTCAATGAAAGCGTGGTACATGCGGGTCAAAACTGATAAATTTTGTTTACAAGTTCATGTCAGAAGTTGCACCATACATTGAAAAGGCATCACAGTTGTAAATTACTAAATGCTAAAATCTATAAATCACCCATTTTTATGCACTGTTGCCATGGAAACAATTGAAAATGGCTGCCAAACCTAAATGTTTCAAACTCTTATGCCTTTTAAAAATTTTAAAAATCTATATCAGTTACAAGAAACCTGTTTTTTCATATGTTTTACAACCTGAATTCTTTCAAATTCACGCAGGGAAATCTCCATATTTGCATCCAGCACATTTTTTTTCTTTTAAAAAAAACATGATTTTGACCCCTTTCAGACCTGTGTCTAACCTTGACCACTAGACTGCCTTACCCCTGAAATTTTCCGGGGCTAAACTTGCCCCTATACGCCTACAACCCGGAAATTTTCCTACAGTTAAAGGGAAACAACTCCAAAATTAATGGGGATCACTCTCCTGTTGCTTGGCAACATCCAGCTGCAAAAACCGTGGCAAAAACGATAGTTTTTTAGCTCGTATTTTGTGTTTTTATGCATGACTGCTTGGGAAGTTCTTGTTCAAAATGGCTGACACTTCTTGTTGAAGGCATCAATAACGTTACACAGCTGTAAAAGTGGCAAATAAAACTGTAGATTTACCTAACAGTGATGAAAACGATCGCGTAAGATTCAGGAGATCGTGTATTTAAAAAACAATGAATGAGATTTGGCCTAGATTTATGTTAGACGTTATTGAGATGGGGGGTACTCAGAATGACAGTGGTGATGAAGAAATTGTATTTTTAGTCGATTTTTTTTACATTTTAAATATATTTTCGCAGTGAAATATCATGCTAACTAATTTGAGATTGCCTGAAAGTAATCTATGATATCTATACTGTCACTGGGTAGACTATCAGGAATATTCATGTAGTAGTTTCTGAGTAAGAGGGATATGAACATAGCAGTGGTACTTAAGAATTTTATTCCCCGGCATATAGGGTGCACTTGCACTGGGCAGTTAAGAGGTTAAGGTTTTTTTGTTGTTAGTTAAAAACACTCCACCAAGATTTGCTGTTTCACTCCCAGGTTCATAGCATGAGAAAAGACCTTTTTTTCTTGAGGTCATTCACAGCTTAACATTAGTATCAATGATAATTGTTTTTGAGCAATGCTGAAAATCTACTCAGTATTATTTATTGGTATAGCTACAGATCTCTGTGATGATTATAGACAAATTTCCCCCATGATGACAGGGACCTGTCAGAATAAATTAAATAGCATTCCCACAGTTAGGAAATTCTGTGATAGGAATTCCTTATTTTATATCCCTCTGTTTCTGTCTTGCTCCTTTTTTCCTGTTACAGGTCTTTCTTAACTATTTTCTGCCTTCTTGGACCATTCTGCCTGCCTTTTTCCCCCAGAAAGACTTAGATTACAACTATTCTCTCCCATGCCTAAGTCAAAGTGGGGTGTACTGGGCCTGACTTGTCAAGCAGTGCAACACATTTTCACTCATATGACAAACAATAATTGCTGTCTGAGCCATTCAATGACAAAGAAGAAGAGGTCAAATTCAAGTTATCAATAAGATTTTTAAGAAAGGCTGAACTTGATTAGTGAAAATGAAAGAACATGAAAAACTAGAAAATATCTTGCAAAATGAATAATTCTGCCACTGAGAACTTGCCACATGTTACTGACGTCAAAACTTGCATCTGGCTATGTTATGGCTTATGCAGAGAAAAAACTTGATATAAGCAACTTTCCACAACTGAGAAGAGTCTTTTATTGTTTTAAAACTAATAAAGTCTTGTCTGAAGATCAATCCATTTTTTGTGTATCAAACAAGAAAAAAAAGGTTAAGTTTAAAAATGTTCTCCCCTTTAGTGGCTTTACTTGAATTACTTTAATGACATTAAGAAATTACTATTGATCATAAATATGTACAACAAATAAACTGACTAGAGCCAGTAGAGGAAATTACTACAGCTTGGTTCAATCTTAGTTTTTACTAATACTATGTAATATACTATACACTTTATGAACTGTATTTTCTGCAGTAACACTTTAAATAGTTTTATAATATAACTCATTATCTTGCAGTAGCTGGGTCACTCTTTTGAAACCTGTGCAGAAGAGGGGTGTCACGTTCAATAAAAGATAAAAATCGTTCTAATTAATTTTGGTGTGTAACTTATGCATGTTTAAAATCAAAGTGTACAAAATATCAACACAATCAAACACAAAGTTCTACAACAAGCCATAACCTAAAACTGATTGTATGAATAAAAAATCCACTGCTCAAATCCTCACAGTTTTGTTACATCACCATTGAAGCATTGTTTACATCCACAAATCTGGAACTTCAGTCACCAATAGCTGAAGAACTGCATACTGGAACTTTAAAGTGATATTGAAATTAAGCAAACCATTAATAATTACATTAATGATACCTTACTGTTGGATATCTAACAAACACACAACTATTTATAATTTAAAAAAAAAGCGTCCTGCGCGTAATGATGTGTCACATTCATGACCTGCTTGTGCATACGAAACTTCAAGTCAATTACTTAGCATGAGTTTACCTACTTCCATTATCACTCAAATATAAAAGTTATTTTTAATGAACTTAAGGATGTGAACTAGCACTTGTAAGTCGCAAGTTTCATAACTTAGACACTCGTTTCCAGAAAAAAATGACGTCAGACGTGTCGCAAAAATGCGTTCGCCAGCAAAATCAAAATGATTTATTATCTTCAAACTGATCACTGGTGCTCTGTAGCGAAGTCATACCAATGGTATTCCATACAGTGACTCACTTCTCTCATATTTTGGACGAGTGCTGTGCGTTGATGGATCTACACTCCATGTTGAAAGTGCTAGGTGTCCCGCATCTATTACTGCAGTTACACTCGCGACGGAATGTCAACTGACCGGATTTCTCAAATATCGAGCCACATTGAAACTGGTGAGTATTGCAACTACTTTTTATCGTAATAGAATTAAGAAATGGCATATGAGTACAAAAAAAGTAAATTTAAAGCAATTATGGTGTTTTCAGCATGGAATACTGGAAACACCCAGGGGTCCCAGTCACACTGAAAATCAGACCAGCGTCATTGATTCGATTTGGGTTCCATAATGTAAATATTATCGCGATTTGTCGACTGAAAGTTTATATTTAGAAGTTTGTGACGATTAATGTTTGTGTTTAAAGTGAAGAACGAAAAATGCTTTATGGTTTTAATTATACTTGGGAAGCATTTTTATGCCTGGGGCGTAACTGCGACACAAAAGTATGAAAGTTGTCGCATTACGCTCGGACCGATTAGACCTGATTGTCCTTTTCGTATCTTTCTTAATATTTACATTTCGTTGCACTTATAAATTGAAAACGTTTAATATATTGAATAGTTTTGACCATAAGTAGAGGTTTGATTTAAACGTTTCATCCCGAAAAATCCTACTAACGTTCAAAACATGGATGTTGTGTGTTAACCTGACAAACCAATACAGATGGTTGTGAATTACGATCGTATGCCGAAATAACAACGTGCTAGAATTTTTTAATACAATTTGGAGTAGATTTATTGTAGAACAATGAAATAATTACAGGTTTGGTAATAGGATCAATATGGATGTTATTATTTTGGTTGCAACTTAACTGCTTTTTGAAGTAGGAGCATTTTGTATAAGTTAATATTTTACTAGGCATAACAGGTAACCACTAATTTAAGTTCTGGTTACGACTGCCTAACTCTTAAGAACTCAATGATGATGAAGTTTTGTTTCATTGTAATTTTTCAGCATGCTATTCCAGGATTGCAGATAACCAAACGAGGATTTCGTTCACTGATTTTTATATTATCACAGTTCTGTGCAGCAAGAGAATTCAGTGCTATTACCATGTTCTCTGAGATTGTAGTAAAAATATCTCTAGGTAGGCTATAATCTCTTTGCGTTTTTTTTCCAGGATCTCCTCAGACATAGGAAAATTCAGAGTAGACTGAAGATTCTGAATGTCCAAGAGAACTACTACATCTGGCCCTGGCCTCCAATGGATGACATAGCCTGGGTTCCCATGGAAGACACCCATCCAGTTGGAAACCCTGACATAACTGCCAGGCAGCACTACTATTTTGATTGAAATTGACTGCCATTGTGCCAAAGGGTTGCTTGGAATGCTCCTGTGTTTCAGTGTTCAATTGATAACAAATAAAATGTATTTACTTCAAGTATGTTTGCATTGTTTCATTTTCTGGTGTGCGGTGTCTGTGTTACAACGCGGACGTATGTATTAAAATGTTATGTCTGTAAATAAAGCATGCAACTTCAATATCTCCTTACTCAGCTTTTACATATCACACTGATTTAATATTAAACTGCATTAAACTTTGAACCTGATAAATTTCATGATATGGTTATAGATTTAATGTTTTGATTTGCTTTTGACTCGTGTCCAAGTCACATTTTCAAAATCTTATAACTGATCAATTCCAAAGATAATATGTATATCTGAAAATGAAAGGCATCCTTCTCTGTCATCAACAAAATCAGTGGTAATGTATTCGGAATCATTTTCTGCATATAAAATAGAAATATTTATTTCTTATGGCGTCGTCTGTTACACGCGGACGTTTTTAACTCTTTGGATAAAGCCTAACTTTTTTTTATGTTCTCAGAGAGTTGTCATTTTACTTTTTATTTTACCTGATCAAGCAATCATAAATCTCTTAAAAACAACTGAAAACAATATCTAATGCAGATATTGATTTTTCCCCAACCATGTAACAAAACTGTACAGGTTTCAGAAGAGTGACCCAGCTACAAAACTTGCCTGAAAAGCCCTAAAAGTAAAACTGCCATAGTCAAAAGAAAAACTTAACAGTGCTGCCACCAGTCTTCCCTTCTGTAACTTACCTCATTCACACACATAACAGACTGACAGAGGAAGATGAGTGTCAAAACAATCATCAAACAATTTAAAGTAAATAAACTGAGATCAGAAAAAAAAATTCAAGAAATTCCTCTGTACATGTTTTGTTATCTATACTAAGTATAGAACTTGTTAATCCCTAACTGAGTAACTCAAGACAGCAGAAAGGACTTTGAGATGGAATTGATACTGATAGCTGGTGTGAATTGATCCATAAGATTGTAGAGTAAAGCATTAAAATAAGGTAAGTTAATGATGTCCTTCCCTGTATAGTGTATACCTGCATGAACATTTTAAAAATCATTCCTAGTAATTCACTAATTGACTGAAAAAAGCAGTCACTATGTATATGATTGACTATTTGACCATGGGCTCCTTGTTCAGTCTCACCAGTAGAATTTGACATATTACATGTAATAAGTTCTGGCACTGTCCAGAACATATGATATAATTTTTGTAAGCTGACACCGAGTAAGTAGTAGCCACACTAGTAGACCTACTTGAGAATACAGACTAAGCAGTAACTTAGAGAACTGCCATTGATGAGAAAAAAATTACGATCAGTAAACCGATTCCCAAACAAGCCATTGCACATTTCTCTGTTCTGACTAATCATTTACAGACTGTGGCTGCTTCTTGAGCAGACTGTCTAGGCCTTGGCTAGGCCTACCCATCATCACTGTCAGTCTCAACCGCCGGCAGTGCCAGAACCTACAGTGTGAACCTGGAAAGTAGACTACACTTCCTGGTAGGCCTTGGCTAGGCCTACCCATCATCACTGTCAGTCTCAGCCGCCGGCAGTGCCAGAACCTACAGTCTACACTCTACAGTCTACAGTGTGAACCTGGGAAGTAGACTACACTTCCTGGTTGTAATAAATGAAAGAAAGGCATACCCCTGGCTCAATTATCCAAAAGAATTTTAGTAGAATTGTACGAACCCTTTCTATGTCCGTAGCAGCCATTGTGAAGCAGATCTGTTCCACCCCTAAATTCCTTAGATTCTTCAGAAGAACATAAGCGTAAAAGCAACCGGAAGAGACGATGACTGATGGAGTGCGGGTGGGGGTTCATTTAAAAAAAACGAAAGAAAAATCGAGGACACGTTTATAAAAAATAGTTTCATTACAATTTTTATTTAGGGTAAACAAAAATGCAGAAAAAGTCTGTTTTGCTCATTTATTTTTTGGTCGGTAAGCTATCGCTTTACTATTCAGCCCGATAATACGGAAGTTGTCTGATCTTTCTGTCGGCATACGAGCCACATCCCTTGATCATACAAGTGTGAAGTGACCCTGTACCTATCCTGCATGTTGTAAGTGTGGACAATTTCCTCACGAACACCGCAGTATCTGCCAGGCCTTGACTGTGACCATGGCAGTGCTTGCAGATGACAGTGGCAATGAAATAAAATCTGTTCAAGACGTACTGAAGTCAGAAGGGAACGATGAATTGAAATTCGGTTTACTGATCGGCTTGATCAAAGTAAATCAGGTGTCAAATAAGGATGTTGTCGATACCGTTCTTCACCTGGTAAGTAGTTCCAACTTAACTAGAGGATTGTTTGAAGGATGTTTCCGGAAAAAAACGTGCATGTTTGCGTGTCATTAATTGCCAGTATTTAAGCTTGCGAGGTAGAAATGTTATTGTATGGAAGCAGACGACAAGTCAGTGACGTGCAGTGGGCATGTCCATGCGCTACAGCCTGCGGGTCAATAAGCTGCGATGGTTATTGATTTCACCATGGTGCAACGTAAACGTTGGCAATTCAATCCAGTTGACAAAAGAAATTGTTGTCATTCAGTGTACAGATTGCCACAATTAGCTTATTTTTAAAGATTTAACCATTTAATTTATTATTCATGCTCTGATGCAGCATCTTGCAGTGCAATTTTAAGGAACAAATGTATAAACATGCACTGATTCATTGGATAATCTTGGTTGTGCACTGCTAATGACCGTGCAAAAACCAAAGAAAGGCATTTCAAAAAAAGTATTGTCATGTGCAGTTTCACTAGTTTCATGCCTGCTCAGCAAAGTAGAATAAGAATTAAGATAGGCCTACTACAATGTCTACAGTGGCTTGTGTATAATTGATTAACTAAGGAGAACACTACATTCTGTTTTCTTATCTCTTTTAGGTTTCATGAAGATAAAAATATACCCACAGCACATTTAATCAAATTCATGATAATGACCGATATCAGTGAATTGTAATGTTGAAAAGAAAGACTAAATATGAGCACACCATTGTTTGACCAAATCAACAAAGGCAGAGGGAGTAAGACTGATTGTGCTGTTGCACCTGTTGTACAAGACATCAAATTTAAAGACTAAGGGCGGTTAGGCCTGAGAGCATTCTCATGATCCTGATACTGATGGAGTGGTGATGTCAGAGCTATTGAATCCAAAATACAAAATATATGTGCACAATTTTTTGTGTTTTGATCACTAGAAATAGAATAAGTAAAATCCGTATGATTTGTTTAGAACTATCCAGTAGCTAGGGGTAAACTTCTCTGGATTCTCTTTATTGGCTTTAGAATTTGTGGTGTCTGAGGGTTTCAGCTGTTTGTTTTGATTGCAAGTACATTTCTGATTGTGAGTTTGCATAGACTTTTTTATTTTATTTTTTATTTTAAATCTGCCCATCCCTGTTTGTGCCATTCTCTTTTCATTTTCCATTTTCTTTCTCATCCATTGCTGAAATCACACATTTTTGTTTTTGGTGTTGAATTTTCACTTAAGCCAGTTACTTAAGGTCTTAGGGGTATGGAGGTTTTATATAAATGTGCTTTACTAATAATGTGCTATTCAATAATTCATGCATTATTTTAGAGAGGATTATCAATATCACAATTTTTGCTTATTAAGTCAGTCTATTGTGGGGAAGAAGAAGAGGCAGACCAAGGAAGAGCTGGGAGGACAACATCAGCGAATGGACAGGGCTAGAACTCAACAAAACCCTGAGAAAGGCAGAGCAGAGAGAGGAATGGAGGGAACTGGTTGTTGAGTCTTTGAGGGTGCCCCCACGGTCGTCAGACTACGGGACAGATAGATAGATAGATATTGTGGTGCATTGTGGTTCAGATCTATAAATCTATTGCTTTTCTTGAGTTTTTGTTTTTACACAGTATCGTTCAATATTCAATTATTCATATGGCCACAAATGCAGTGTTACTGTTATGTTTAAAAAATCAGAAAATTTTATCAAATGTATCAGTGTGTGTGTGAAAGTAAACTGTTTTTAATAAATTCCAGATAGTACCATTGAATTATTGCTTAAAATATCATTTATAAGCACTGAACAAGAACAGAAGCACTTTGCAAGAATTAATATATAGCAATTTCAGCAATAACCCCCCCCCCCTCCCTACCACAAACAAAACAAAACAAAAAGAACCCACCCAAAAAACCAACAACAACAAAAGCAAAAGCCCATACGAACAACAAAAACAGACAAAATATCTTAGAAACAAAAGCAAAATAAAAAAAACCCACACAGCCTCACACACACCACACACACACACACACACACACACACACACACACACACACACACACACACACACACACACACACACACACACACTCACTCACTCACTCACTCACACCCGCTCACTCACACAGAGTATACAATATACATGTATGCACTTTAGACACATGTTCATGTGTGCATGTTTGTTTTGTGGTCTTAATTCTAACATGTCTTCACAAAGAGACCTGTATGCTAGACACCCCCTCCCATGTGTATTATATATTCATTGCATACATGTGTATCTTTTTGTTATTTTTTTTATATCGAGGATAATGGAATAAGCACTTATGTGCTTTTTTACATCCATTCCCCGTGTGTATGCGGTTTTGTAAATTCTGTCTTCTGTTCCACTGGCACACAATGGCCTACTCTTATGAAAAGCGGAACATGATTTAACGTGTGCGCAAGATGTTCTGCGTGCATTCGCACACAGGGCCTCGGTTATCTAGATGTGTGTGTGTGTGTGTATGCATGTGTGTGTGTGCAAGTGTGTGCATGTGCATGTGTGTGTGCGTGTGTGTGTCTGCATGCATGCATGCCTGTGTGTGTTTGTGTGTTTGAGTGAGTGTTTATTTAAATTCATTTTCTTTCTTTCTTTATTTTCAAAATTATTTTATTTTGAGGATAATGGAATAAGACTCGTGTGGGTTTTTTTACATCCAATCCCTGAGTGTATGCAGTTCTGTAAATTTTGTCATCCATTCCCACAATGGCACACAATAGCCTACTCTTTCAAAAAGCGGAACGGGTTTTAACATGTGCACAAGATGTTCTGCGTATCTTCGCACATGGGACCTTGGTTTATAGTCTCATCCAAAGACTTTAGGGGGAGTGGAGTCAGCATTGATGTTAACTCCAGAGGAAAAATCCTCTTGAACAAGATTCAAACCTGAGTTAGCAGATCATGAGCGCATCACTCTAGTCTAACCTGTAACCACCAGGCTATCCCATACTCCCCAACATGTGTGTGAGACTGTGTGTGTAGGTCATTCTTTTGTTCATAACGAGGATAATGGAATAAGCACTCGTGCTTTTACATCCAGTCCCCATGTGTAAGCTGTTTTGTTTATTTTATCATCTGTTCTCACCAGCACACAATGGCTTACTCTTTCGAAAAGCGGAACAGGATTTAACATGTGCGCAAGGTGGTATGCATACGTTTGCACAGGGGGCCTCGGTTTATAGTCTCATCCAAAGGAGTTTTGGGGAGAGTGGAGTCTGCACTGATGTTAACTCCAGGGAAAAATCCCTTGATTGAGATTTGAACCCGGGTTGTCAGATTGTGAGCGCAATTTTCTAAGCACTAGGCTATCCTGTTCCCTCTGTGTGTGTGTGTGTGTGTGTGTTGGTGTGTGTGTGTGTGGTTAATTTAAACATCCTATGAGTATGATTATAAAACAAACCTTGGACAAAAATTACAGTTCAGCAAAGTAGAGCAAGGTTCTAGATTTTACCATTCCAAACTGTGTATGATGCATACGCAAAAGCATGTGTTGTGCAAAATTTGGTGGAGCCATTTTTACCATGATACTTACAACTTTTACAAGTTACATCTAGATCTATAGGTAGTAGATGCTTATAGAGGCATACTGCTATACCATATCAACTGTAGTTCTCTCAGATGGGGAGGGAAACCAAGTACTCATTTTTATAATAGGGATTTTTTCCTCTCAGAATGTTGTTGTTTTTTATTGGTGGATATTGTACACTTTATAATTTGATTTTATAATATGTGAACACAGTTTATGTTTGATCCTGAGTTAGTGAATAAATCCAAGAAGGGAAAATGATTTATATCAATTGTATTTGAAAACAAAACAAAAAGCAACTAATGATCGCATTATTTTTCATATTGCTAAGTACCTTGTCAGATCTGCACCCAGGCCTTGCCAGCTGAACAGAAATTTTACTAAAACATCCTTGGTTGTACACCGAGAAGCGGCTATCCGTTATGGAAAATTGAAGATTAAGCCCGGATTCTGTGACCCTAGGATCTTAAAGAGTGATGGCCTGCAGAGTCTAGATAGTTCTCTGAGGCCTCTTAACCTTCAGGTTGATGGATTGGTTGTTTAGCGGTTAGGGTTTCTTAACACACCTTTTTACTTTTAGAAAGTGAAAGGTCACATGTCTAATCTTGTCTGAAGCTGAACTTTCCTTCCATCTATAATCTACTAAATAAACTGAAGTCCCATATTTACAGTGGTACATTTGATACATTCATGAAGAGAAACCCATAGCAGCAAGAAAGCTGTTCCTGGCACAGTTCTGTATGGAATTTGGTCATACTCATACTCATAGAGAAATAATACTCATGCTGACTGAAGAAATTTCTGTTTTAGATAGGTAGGGATATACTTTTGTTGAAGTGCTCTTTCACTCAGGGAAGAGTAGGCAGAAGTTCTTGCATGCATTACAACAGTTTATAGTACTTACCTACAAACTCCACCAAACTAGGAATAGCAAAAAATTATTGGTGGTCTTTAGTGCTTTACATTGCTCAGTAATCATGTTTTAGCTTTGTTCTGTGCACCAACGTGTAAAATGGAAGCCTACCTGTTCTGCAGTACTAAACTAATTTTCAATCATGATATGGTAATGTCATGCATATGGTTGAAAGTGATCTGACAATGTGGGATATATATTATATACTTTTCCTGAGACAGTAAATGACTCCTCACCAGCTGTTGCATTTTTCTCAGCAAGGCTGCCATTCTTTGTGATCAGTGCGCACCACTTAACCATTTTTCAAACCTAGACAGTGTTAGGACACCTCACGATACTTGCTTGCAGAGTAGGATTAGCATTTAATTTAGCCATACAGAGGGAAGCTGAAAGTGAAAACTATGGATCCATGATTTACACTACAGATGAACTTGAAGATGTGTTTTGTAGCCGAGTCAACAGTTTCTTTTCCCCCCTAGTAATATGATCATTCAGGTGTCTGTTGGTATGATGAGTTTGAATCAGTCATATCATTGTATGGGTTTGCAGTTGTAACTTTGTTTTGATTCAGATTTTATCACTATTTTAAAGCCCCACTATTTTGCTTTAGGCATCCAGAGTAACATACTAACAAGCCTATGCCTGAATTACCGAGTCACTGCCTTGGATGTAATTAGAACCCTAGATTATGCCTATTAACAGTTCACCAGCTTCCCTGCATCTCCTTTGTCCATAAGAGGCTTCCATTTGCTCACCCATTTGAGATTCATCCTGAAACAGACTGTAATATAACTTCAGGAATAGAATGACGAGTTCTAAAGTTTTAGAATTGTCACTTCTGTCACTGCTGTCTGCATTGGTAATTGAAGGTGACACTAGTATAAAAAGTAGTATTACAGTAGCCACTGGTGCTTTGCATGTACTGCATAACAGCATACAAGTCATTCAGATTATATACATCTACATGTATGTGAAATAATTCTGATTCTTTAGTTTTGAATGAATGTTCAAATACAGACAGTATAATTTATAAAGGTGATAAAAAACCTCCACATCCATAATTGCATCTGTGTCATATCATGATTTCAGCTGTGAAAGAGAAGGAATCAAAACTGATAGATGGGTATGGGGAGGGGGTAGGTATAAAAATGTGCAAGCTACAAACTCACAGAAACAGAAATAGTAAACACAACACACATTTTGTGAAAAAGCATGCCCCCCCCCCCCCCCCAATCCACAAACACAGAACATCTTGCACAACATGTTAAAACCTGCTCCACCTTTCAGAAGAGTAGGCCATTTGTCCTGGTGGATGACAAAATTTTACAAAACCGCATGCACATGGGGACTATACATAAAAAACTGCTTGAGTTCTTATTCTATTATCCTCAGTGGTATACATATTATTGTCAGAATAACGTTAAGTTGTTCTGACTAACCTCATGCATGCACACATGCATTCACACACACGAGCGTGCATGCACACACACATACATACACACACACATGCACAAGTGCACACACACATGCACACACACACGCATGCGCACATTCATACTATCAGACTTCTGTGTATACGTGTACACTCACACGTGCGCGCGCATGTGTGTGAATGTGTGTGCGTGCACGCATACATTTTTGCCTTTATCAGTTTATGTAGGCATGGACATGCACATGTGTACATGTACACAAGAATCTGTGTGTGTATACAGTGAGTGTGTGTGTGTGTGCATGCATTATATCAGGCACACATTCATAATAGTATAGCCAAAAGGCACAGGCTTAAAGACATTGACATCAATCAAAATGTGGACACAGAGACTGAGAGAGAGAAAGACCTATCTTTTTTTTTGTTTGCTAAGTGCACTGTTGCCAGTGTTGGTGGGCTGGGACAGAGAATGGATGTGGATTGCTGGGTCATGGCTTGAGTTGTAACAGCATCTGACTGAGTGGTGGTATATGATACTTGGCTATTATCAAGACTGCTGAGATAAAGCTAATAGAAATCTATACTGAACACAATACCCATTATTTGCTTTTTTGGTGTGTTTTTGTGTGTCTCTCCCTCTCTGAGTCTCTCTCTGTGTCTCTGTCTGTCTTTCGCTCTCTCACTCTCTCTCACTCTGCTTTAAAAAAATATATTTTAATATGGGCAGGGTGGGGAGTGGGGATAAAAATGAAAGTAAAAAGATTGAGATGATCAATAGGATTGTTTATAAAACAGTTACTGATTAAGCCCAACTAGTAACTGTAGTACTAGTAAATAAATAGTTTCACTCTTCGGCTCATCTTGTGTTGATGAATTTGATCAAGAATAGCAGTTGCTGGTATTTTTTAGTTTAGTAAGACTGTCCTCTGTGGTGTGTGTGTGTGTGTGTGTGTGTGCGCGTTCTCTCTCTCTCTCTCTCACTCTCACTCTCTGTGCGTGTGTGTGTGTGTGTGTTGTGTGTGTGTGTGTGTGTGTGTGTGTGTGTGTGTGTGTGTGTGAGAGAGAGAGAGAGGAGAGAGAGAGAGGAGAGAGAGAGAAGAGAGGGGACTGTGTGTGAGACTGTGTGTAAGAATTTGACAGTCTAGGCATATCATTGACCAAGTTTTGAACTTGACTTTAATTAGATCTAGACTTGAGGCTAAACAATTACATTGGAGAGGGATGGGGAAGGGAGAGATGGGGGGAGAGAGGAGAGAGAGAGAGAGAGAGAGAGAGAGAGAGAGAGAGAGGGAGGAGTGGTGTGCACACACATGTGCATCTGTGTTTTAATGTCTTGACGTGAATGTCAGTGTCACAATGTCTGCATATGTGTAAACTATATTTTAGGCTGTATAATATATCATGTATGAATGGAAGCAGCTGATTATGAAGTAACTTAAAAGTGGTTTTGGGTGGTTTTTTTCGTGGCAGCTGGTTGGAGGAGAGTTCGACATTGAAAACAACTTCATCATCCAGAATGCTGGCAACATACTTCACATGTTGAAACTACTGGACGACTGCCCCCATACATTACAGGTAACTTATTTTGTCCCTTGAGAGTGAAAGTGAGGGAAGAATTTATTGAGTCATAAATACATAGTGACTGCAAAACAACAGAGTTAGGAAGAAATGGGGGAAAGGGGGGTGGGGGAGGTGAGCTGGGGGGGGGGGGGGGGGGGGGTGGAGGTGGTGGTTGTAAAAGGATGCTGCTCTATCCTTGAAAATTTGTTTTGTTTTGAGTCAACTCTGACTCTCTAGGCCAGTCTTCTTTGCTATGTTTATCCTTTGTGTTGTCGTTCTTCTTCCTGTTTTTGTTTCAATGTTGTTTTGTTTGCTTGTTTTTTTTAAATATTTTTAAGCAGGTCATCAAGTGTGCCTATCACATGTCATTTCAAACTGAGAAAAGGGAAAGTTATGGTTTTCTTAGATTACAGTTTCTTTTCTTGCTTCAGCACTGGGACAGAAATGGAGCATATTCACTGATGGAATTACTGTTTAGCATGAAGGGAAAAAACCTCTTTGAATAAATGATTACATGTCTCTCTGAAACATTTCGCATAGGTCAGCAATTCATAGCCCGCTCCCTCACCCCCTACCCCCCAACACACAGCTCTCTACTTATCCATACCAAAGCATCACACACACACACACACACACACACACACACACACACACACACACACACACACACACACACACACACACACAGACACACACACACACACACACACACACACACACTTTACACACTTTACACATGTAATCTCACGAATACTACTCAGTACTCTTCAAATTAATTTACCAGAAGTGCCATCTCTATTCATCATGTCCTTTTATGGTTTATGATGCATGTATTCATCTCAATTTCTTCATATCTTCTGTCATGTAAATTGTAATCTTGTAGACAGCTTTGCCATTTGTACACATCACATGCAGATAATCAGTCACTGTGTCAGTAATATTACAGAAATAATTATCTATCATGAAAACTGAGCAACTGGCACAGGCAGAAACACCGCCTCACAAAGACTTAACAACGGCAGGAAGAGAGTTACAGTAATTCGTAGTGACAGGCCGTTTTATAGGTTTTCATGAGCAGGTGACAATCAATAAACGGGCATTGTTGTCACAGCATTGACCGTCTGTCCATCACTAGGGCTGCGCTTTCCACCAGCATAACGTCTACATAACGTCCTCCCTCAGTGCCGCCTTAGAAAGTTACCAGTCAGGTTTTCTGTTTGATTCCTATTTCTGGGTTTGCTTTCCTTTTCTGTCTCTCTGCTTGTACTCTGTATGGCAAAGCAGATACTTATAGTTATACAAGATCAATTATGTAGCACTCTGTTTGATAGACATGCCTTACAAGCAAAAAACCACCCCCAGTGTTAGGTGCAAAAGTTTGATGTGAAATTATGTAGCAAGATTAGAGGACTCTCTAGTGTTCAAAGCCTCCACATGCAACAAACAAACAAAAAAATCCATCAAATTTCACACACATACATGCACACACACATACACACACGCTCGCACACACACACACATGCACACACACACATACACATACACACCCACACACACACTGTTACCTTTGGTTGAGTTTGTGTTGTGTTTTTCCCTCTGCCCTTGTCTTTTGCACCACTTCTGCCATTCTCCCCTCCTCCAATCTTCCCTTGTTAGTTATAGGTGGAAAGTTTTTCCAAATGATTTGAGGGAGTGCATGTTTCCACAGGCTGAGATATGGAGTGTGTTCACGGCGATGCTGAAGAAGAGTCGCAGGAACCTAGCTGCCTGCACGGACGTTGGGCTTATCGGGCTAGCCCTCAACCTGCTCAGCAAGGCAGAGGATATGGCAGCAGGTAAGCAGTATGGGACATCATGGCGCGCGGTTTCTTTGAAAACATTAATATTTTTTTAACGCTTTTGTTCATTTAATATTTAGCTGTGGGAGTGAGTGTATTATTACAATATAATAACCTGTTTGAAAATTATTGGCAAAGTACCCATTTTATTTGAAGAGATATCAGAAATCTGTTTGCTTACTGTTGGCTAAGATGGTGACAGTTTTTGATAATTTTTTTTTCTCTCACTTTTTTAACATTAAGTTGCTTTTGTGTTCCATTTTTTATTTTCCTTATTGTTTGAACTGACATCTGTGATTTTTAAAGTGTATACGTTGGGCATTTTCTGAATAGGACTATTTACCAACAGTGAACCGTTAGAGTGATACATGTGCATAATGTTTTTCATTCAGATGTCCCTTTCTGACTCGGTGTAACAATTTATTGTGTGTATATAATATACTACTTGCTAATTCTTTGCTAACCAATCAAAAACAACATTTAATTATAAAAAGAAACAAAACCAACTTATGCTGGTAGTTGGTACTTTATTGTTTTGGCTGCACATTATCATCTTTTTTTTGTTACGCTCACAGCAGCTAAAGTCGCCTAGTTCCTCTTTAAGTGTGCTTTGTAGTCTTAGCTCTCGCAGTCATTCTTACTGCTATCTTTTGTCCTTAATGTGCAGAATATACTTTTCACTGTATGATAATATGCAACTGTTTTTATTCGCAGAATGGTTTCAACTATTTCTATGGTTTATTTATTTATTTTTATTTTCATTTGTAGGTCGCTCTCACTCATATGATATTCTGTATGTTTGATGTTGTCTTCACTCTTTCTTCCTGTTTGAAGCCGACGCTGAAGAACTGAAAACCATTGATGGTAAAAATCACTTTGTTTTCCTTTCGTTTGGGATGGGACAGCACAGTGAAGAATGTTGAAGATATTCCTGCGTTCTTTTTTGCTTTTCTGTTTCCATCCTATTATTTCAATGTTTCATTGGAGTTTTTTGTGGTCCTGTTGGTTCTATTTTTTGTTTACCTTACCTTCCATAGTTTAGGGGTGAAATTGACATGACTTATGTATAAACTGTACACTTGTGGTTATGTACCTTGTGGTTTTTAAATGGAAATTCACGCACTTCCACAGTAATTACCCTCTACACACACACACCACTCAACACACACACACACACACACCACTCAGCACACACACACACCACTCAACACACACACACACACACACACACACACCACTCAACACACACACACACACACACACACACACACACACACACACCACTCAACACACACACACCACTGAGCGCACACGCGCACACACACACACACACCACACACACACACACGTGTGTGTGTCTGATATCAGTATTTAGTGGAAGGACGTTAAACTGAAGAAACGTTAAACTGAAGAACTAACACACACACGCGCACACACAATCATTAACAAAAATAATTTATTGATCTTGTAACAGCATATGTAAAAGAGAAGCTGAGACTTGCAACAGAACTACTGAAAGGAAAAACTGGAAGGATGGGATTGGAAAGGAAGAAAGCAACCCGGTGAAAGACACAGAGAGGGGGGGTGGGGGTTATGTCACAAGTGAATGATGATTCAGCAGCAGCAGGAAAGCTGTATTTGACGCTGGTATATCCACATTCCATCAGCAAACTTGCCTTTATATAAATTTATTTCATGGTTTTCCTGCCTCAGCAGGTCCTGTGTTTCTGTTGCAAGTTGTTCTGCCCCTCTTTTTTCACTTCAGCTGTTAGTGTTACCATATCTTTGTAAAATTGTATAGATTGAAATAGAGATTGGGGGGGGGGGGGGGGGGTTGAGTGGTGGAGAGAGAGAGAGATTGGTGGTGGAGAGAGAGAGGGAGGGAGGTGAGAAAGAGAGAGAAGGGGATGTGTAGGGATGTAATGTTATGATGTTTCAGTTGTGGGTTGAGTGAAAAGGGGGCAAACAGAGGGAAGTGTCTATGCTGGTGTTATGTATGAATTCAGATTACCATCGACTTGCCTTGATTTTTAAATTTTTTAATTCATGATGTTTCTTCCTCTGACCTCTGTGGGCCCTGTGGTTCTGGTAATGTGTTTCTGCCCCCTCTTTTTTCACTTCACTGCTACCATCTGACCTTTCTTATAGGCTGATTGTGTGTGTGTGTGTGTGTGTGTGTGTGTGTGGGGAGAGAGAGAGAGAGAGAGAGAGAGAGAGAGAGAGAGAGAGAGAGAGAGAGAGAGCAAGTGTGAATGGTTTATTCAGATTTTAGGCCATAGCCCCTTTATGAAGGGGTGGTTACAGGTAATCATGAACAACAAGAACCATAATTATATTATCAAGCTATCCACAAGCATTAGGAAGCTGTAAATAATAAGTATGCATTTCTCATGAGAGAGAGAGAGTCGGAGAGAGAGTGAAGGGTGATGGATATTTGTAATGAAGCTATGATGATCCAGCAGCAGAAAAGCTGTGTGTAATGTTGTTGGTTGTGTGAAAAGGAAAGGATGGATGGACGGAAAGTGTTCACACTATATTGGTGTGTCCAGATTCCACTGACCTAACTAGTCTTTATTCCTACTTCATGAATTCTTGTCCTTTTCCTGTGGGTCCTTTGTCACTGGTGGTAGTTTCTGTGCCTCTTTTTGCTTCAGCTGTTACCTGACCTTTTGTTTAAACAAACAAACAAACAAAAAAATGTGTGTGTGGGTGCCTCTGTGTTTGTGTGTGTGTGTGTGTGTGTTTGTGAAGTGTGTGTGTAATATGTGTGTAATATGTGTGTGTGTGTGTATGCATGCATGCATGCATACCTGTGTGTGTGTGTGTGTGTGTGTGTGTGTGTGTGTGTTTGGGGGGGAGGTAGTCAACATGTTTGTATGCAAAAAACAAGAGAACAGAAGAAGCAGAAGAATGAAGCAAATTGAGTTAAAGTGAGGGTAAGGTGGACAGGACCGTATCACTGGTTGTAGTAAAAAAAAAAAAAATTGTAGCTATATCATAGCTTATCAAGCAAATGAGGGCTGGGGTGGCATGGAGGGGGCCACATTGCCAAATGTAACAAAAAAGATCGTAACCTCATCATTGAGAAAGCTGCTATCGGGTGACAGTCTTAGTTGTGGGTGTGAAAGGAAGACATGGACTGAGTGTGTTGACTGTGTTGTATTCCGATTTATGAAAGACATGTGAATCCCTGTTATCGTGTGACAGTCTCATTTGTGTGTGATAGGAAGACATGTTTACTGCGGTGTATTCTTATTATGTAAGACATGTGAATCCCATCATCAGCTTGTCTATATATAGTTATTTTCATTTCATTACTAGGTAGGTCTGCTGTATCTCTTGTGGCAGGACTTGTTTCTTTTTGCTTTGGCTGTTCCTAGTATGAAGCATAGATAGTTTTCAGAGAGCTGGTTTGATTAGAGCAACTGTGAGTGTGTGTGTGAGGGGTGGGGGGAAGAAGAGTGTGTGTGAGAGAGAGAGAGTGAGAGAGACATATAAAGGAGAGAGACAGACAGACAGACAGACAGACAGACAGACAGACAGACAGAGAGACCATGCGCGCACACACACACAGTGACATACTCACACACACACATGTACACACACACACACACACACACACACACACACACACACACACACACACACACACACACACACTCACACAAAGAGGCAGGGAAGAAAGCAAGGGCTTCAGAGAAAGGTGGAAGGGAAGGGGAGGGGAGGCAACATTGTACTGAATGTAACAATGGCACGATAACTCCCACAGCCACAAAGCTTTTATTGTTGTGTGGCAGTGGTGGTGTTGTGGATAAAGAGTTGGTTATAATGGTAGGAAAGAAAGAGAAAAACAAAAGGTGGATTCCATCAACTACTTTCCTTTATTACTTTTTCATGGTTTTCCTCTTTGAGGGATCCAGTGCTTGTGGGCTAAACTGGTTCACTTCCCTCATTTAAAATTGATCCCATTCTCCCATTCTTTTTACTGCAGTTGTTTACTGGTGTTATTTATCTATCAGATAGATAGAATCTATCTATCTATCTATCTATCTATCTATCTATCTATCTATCTATCTATCTATCTATCTATCTATGTATCTATCTGTCTGTCTGTCTGTCTGTCTGTCTGTCTGTCTATCTATCTATCTATCTATCTATTTCTGTGTGTGTGTGTGTGTGTGTGTGTGTGTGTGTGTGTGTTACATGACATAACATGACAAGGAGAAAGACAAAAAAGCTGTCCAGTTGATTTCTCTGATGTATGGGTTTATTTTACCTTCCCCAGAGAGATTTATTGAAAGATTTATGTATACACAAACACATTCAAACCATCAATGTGAGAAATAAAATTAAATGTTAATAAGCACATCTAGGTGAGTGCCAGGTATGGTGTAACTTCAAGATGTCTAACCATAAAACTAAAGACACTTTATACATGGTCTGAAGTGTAATTAAACACATACCTGTAGTACATCCAGGAGAGGGGATGGCAGGCAGGTCCACATCTATACCTTGATGAACTGGAGGAGAAGATTTGTCAAGGAGATTAATCCAAGAAAACACAAAGAGACAGAAAAGTCAATGGAAATGAACATAGTATCAAGAGTGATTTTTATAAGGTGAGTAAAACTCACAGCTAAAAAATGATTGGAAGGGAAAAAGTAAGGGGGCAAAAAGGAAAGGAGAGAGAGGGGGGGGGGGGGGGGGGGAGGAAGAGGACATTCAGCCTCCAAGTCCAACATACAACCCTTCCAATACAGGCCTCCTTCACCCACCCACCCCTCCCTCCCCCCAAATATAAGTACTCATCTCACTACTCACACAAGTGTAACCATGATCACCCACTTTCACAAACAGAAACATGATAACCCAAACCTCTGACTACTGCACATGTATACACACTTTTGTTTCCTGTTCATGTGTGTGTTTGTGTGGTGATGTTAGTGTCTTCATTGCTTGTACATATCATCTTCTCTTCTTCCTTTTGGGGCACATTTTTGCATTAAAAATATTTCTTGTCAGTGTTAGCCCTTGGCAGCCCCCTCCCCCCCCCCCCCCTTCCAACACACACACACACACACACACACACACACACACACACACACACACACACACACACACACACACACACACACACATTCCTTTTATAAAGAAAGGAGACTGTCGTGACTTTCAATCTTTGTTTTTGATAATTAAATCTCACTCTCTGTGACACACAGTAATTGTAGTCTTCTACCTGTCTTGTCGTATTCAGTGTTTCCAGATCACCGTAGAAGATCAGGTCTAGTCATATGGTGTATATTGTTGTCCTTGAGTGACCAGGATCTGGGTATAGTGATGTCATAGAGAGTCACTTTGGTTTCATATGTGCTGATCTTGATTCTCAGCTATACTGTCCTCTGTAAGGAACAGTCCTCCATTATAATAATTATCAGACAGGTGCTTTGGATGGCATAATTTCAGTTATTTTTAGGAAAGTCTCTTACTGTTGTGATGGTTCTTTTACTGGTTTAGCTCCTCTTTTTTCCATTTTAGTTCCACCTTTTAGGGAATAAAGAAGAAGAGGAAGAGGAAGAAGAAGTAGTAGTAGTAGTCCTCAAGAATCACCCAAGAGTCTTTTCTGAGGAGGAGTAGTTGTAATAGTAGTAATAGTAGTAGTAGTGGTAGTGGTGGTACTAGTAGTAGTAGTTGCCGCCATCGTAGTAGTAGTAGTGGTAGTGGTGGTGGTAGTAGTAGTTGTCATCATCGTAGTAGTAGTAGTAGTAGTAGTTAGTAGTAGTACTAGTAGTAGTAGTAGTACTAGTACTAGTACTAGTACTACTACTACTACTACTACTACTACTACTACTGCTAGTCTATTAGTCTTGAAGTCCTCAGGAATTTCTCAAGAGTCTTTTCTTAGGAGTCAGTCCATGTCATTTTATTTCTGATTAATTTCAAATCCTTATATAAATATATGCCTCTCTCGTTTCCTTTACCAGATGTGAGGTGTCTGATTGACCGGGTTAGACCTGGCTGTAGGCTTTTGTGACGACCAGTGCTGTCTTTTAGTAGGGTGTGTAGGATTTTCTGCAGTCAAGTGTGCTAGAGAGGAGGAAGCGAGAAAGATTGCATTAGGATCCCACAGGAATTCCAGGATGGATGAAACCTGAAGGGAAAGTGACGGGACAGGAATAGAGGAGGGGTTTTGTCCCTCATGTTTGTCTTCATTTTCCTGCTCCTTGTAGAACGCAGGCCTCTGCTGTCTGTTTCTGCTTAATTTGTTTGCTTTGCTGATTATTGCTTGGTGCCTTCTGTGGAAAGGAAATGCCTTGTCAGTTTTGAAGGATGGTGGGAGAAAGAAAGTGGAGAGAGACAGAGATGAGAGACAGGGAAAGAGGGAGAGAGAGGGAGGGAGAGGGGAGAGAAGAAACAAAGGGACACACATACACACACAGAGTGAGTTGAGAGACAGAGAGAGAGAGGGAGGAAGAGAGAGGAGACAGACAGGGAGAGAAAGAGTGTCAGAGACAGGCAGCCTGACAGAGGGAAACAGAGACAGAAAGAGACAGAACTGCAGTAGTGGCAGTGGCAGCAGCAGCGGCAGCTGTTGTGATTGTCTCCTGATTAATTTATCTGACCTCTTTTGTCAGGAAACAGTAGTGGTATCAGCCTTTCTGACCCACACACAGACACTGACACAGCCACACACATACAACACAACTCACACACCCACACAACACACACACACGCACGCACATACACACACACACACACGCACACACACACACACACCACACACACACACACACACACACACACACACACACACAACACACACACACACACACACACAACACACACACAGAGCTAGAGCAACTACAAGCCCTTTCCTGTGCAGAGTGCCAGCACTGTGTACCAGAGTCTTGGTCAATGGAGTGGGGGGGGGGGGGGGGGGGGACTGGTCAAGAGAGGACTACTACTGTTACTAGGAGAAGTAGGGAGTGTACAGATCGAAAAGAAAGGGTGAGGGGGTCGTGTAACTCTTAATTGTACAAGTACAATTAGTCCTGTTGATTGGGAGGAGAAGAGTTGATTCAAGCAGCAGAACAGTGAGAGGTTGAGTGGGAAGGGGGATGATATAAGCCAAAGGCTGGTAGCTTAAAAAAAAAAAAAAGTTGGGTTTTTTTCATTCAGTCTTCCCCCCCCCCCCCTTCCCATGGGGATGCCAGAGGGTCTTTAAGTATAAAATAGCTTCCCCACTTTCTGGAAATGCTGGAAATTATGTGCCAGTAATTTTTACTATCCTATCACCCCATTTCTTTTTGGCTTTTCCCTTTCCTCTCTTTCCTTCCTTATTCTATGCCTACTCATTCCATTCTTCTGCCTTTTTCAAAGCCAATCTGAAATGTTTTCTTAGCAACCTTTTAATAAGCTGCCCTGAGGTTGGAATGTGTCAGCTGAGGCCAGCAGGCAGACCTCCTGCAGTGTCACAAGGGCAGGAGAAGACCAGGCACTGCGCATTCTGCCCACTATGGATGTGCAAAAATACATTCTTATGTAATGAGAATCTATGAACATAAAAAACTATCTTTTAAGGTTTTCACTTGTATCAATTTCTAAAAGCCATTAACATGTTGGACATGCCATTCATATGTACTTTCATATAAATACATACTGCTCTCCTCCATTCCTTTTCCCATTTCTTTTCTTTCCTAGCAAGAAGCCGCGCACATTCATTTCCTTTCAAGTCAGTGTGTATGCATGGTATAGGAAAGGAAGCACATGCTGTTGGGGTTGTCAGAGAATAGATGAAAGGCTTTGCTGGGACAGACAGCAATGTCATTTGTCAGTGAGGATAATGGAAGGAAGGAAGGATCACAGGCTGTACAGAGCTGCTTTAGTATTCAGACACTAATGATGCATAGAGGTGGAAAAACTGATGATGGATTTGGGAGGCAGCAGATGTAATGGGTTCTATGACTGTGGCTTCAAAAACTGCACATGTATGCTAAAGAAGTGTCAGTAGCCTGAGTAGGATTTCTTACCTGTTTTTTGAGTTGCATTGAGCTATTCCTAGCAGGTATTATATATATATATATATATAATATATATATATATATATATATATATATATATATATGTATGTGTGTGTATATATGTATATGTGTATGTGTGTATATATATTATAATATATATATATATATATATATATAAATGGTAGAAATAGTTTGATGACGGTCATTTTTGCATTGAATACAATATCATACTGGGAATCTGTGTTGTGGTGTGTGTGTGCGCATGCATGCGGACACACAAACGTTTGTTCCTACTCTCTGTCAGCCTCACCATCTCTCTCTGTCAGTCTCTCAGGGTCTATCTCTGCCTGCCCCTGATTACCAGCCTGTCTCTGCGTCTGTCTCTATCCCTCTGCTCTGCCTTTCTTTTTGTCTGCCTGTTTCTCCCCTTGCCTCCCCACCCCTACCGCCCGCATTCCATCATGCCTGTTCTCTCAGCTGTAGGACTCTGGCGGAAAAATTAATCAGAAATAGATTGACCAGGAGCAGTGTTCCCCTGGTGTCACTGACTACCAGTCTCCTAGGGCAGTGTAGGGAGAGAGAGAGTCAGCCCTGGAATCAGGGCAGTGTCGTTTTGCCCTCAATGGCTGGGTGCACATGATATTGACATTTACAGAGGACGGATGCTGCTGTGAAACACCCTTGACCTTTGCCCTTTTTCCCCCATGTTGGCTGGCTGGTGGTTGGTGGTTGGTTGGTGGTGGTGGTTGGGTGGTGGTTGGTGGGTGGTGGTGGTGGGGATAGTGGTGGTGGGGATGGTTGGGTGTGGGTTTACCTAAGGGGGTAGGTAAAAGAGGGACATGGTATGTGTGTGTGTGTGTGAGTGAGTGAGTGAGTGCGCACGTATGTGTGTGTGTGTGTGTGTGTGTGTGTGTGTGTGGTGTGTGTGTGTATGTATGTGTGTGAGTGTGTGTGTGACATGTATCTGTGCATGTTGCCTGGCTTACTTTACTCATTTTTGTTTTAAAACCAAAGAAAAAATGATTTAGCTGTAAAATAAATTGAAAATAGATTTCAAAGGAACTGGGTTTGATAAAATGTCAGTCCCATAAGAGAAAGGAATCAGGCTACGTAGCCATGATATTGACAGTTTGAACAGTTAGATAAAGGGTGCTGAGAAGTCACATCCTCCCCTTTGATCCTTTTCTCTACATGCGTGCATGTGCGCGTGCATGTGTGTGTGTGTGTGTGTGAGAGAGAGTGTACCTGCTGCAAGTCATGATCTTCTAAAGGACATTGTACAAGACTGTTTGATTATGATTAATGATTTCTTTGTATTTAAAAAAAAAATCTTTTTGTGTGTGGGATAGATGACATGTACCTTTATCTTCTGAGCATGGTACATGGAATACTAAACATGTGGTGAAGAATTACCTCAGAATTGATTTAATTAATTGCTTCTAACACAACAAAAGTAAGCAGTAACCAAATGATTACATATATGGAGATCTGTATGCAAGTTTTCACTGTGAAAGAAAATAATGTTCACCTTGCTGAGTGTTACAGGTTTTTCTAAATCTCTATAAATGAATGATTTTTAATGTGGTTTACAGTATTGCTGTATTAGTCAATTGTCCAGTATTAGGCAAATTGATTAGTTGAGATTGTTAAAAGAATCGCTTTGACTATGGAAGAACTATTCTGTACCCACAGACAACTTTCATGTCAAAAGTAGTTTTAAAATTTTTTTTGTTAGAAACAGTGGTGGTTTTTAAAATTTTTATTAATAACATCAAATCTTGTAATGTGTAGAGACACACCCATGTCTGTACAAAAAGCTATACAAGCGTAATTTTGACATTAAAAATTGCTTATTTTACAGGAAACCATTTCTTTCTTGTTATTTCTTGTTTCTGAATAAAATTGCCTCTTTGATTATGATAAATCATCCTTTTTATTTTAAAATTCATGCATTTTTCCCATGATTACATGTGTCATCAGTAACTAATCATGTCATAAGTGACAAAATATAACAGGACAAAGTAAACTTTCACTGCACACTTGCCTTCCCATACATGATTTTTAAAAATCAAGAAATGAACATTTGGTTTATGTTTGTATATCTGTGATAAAAAAAGAAAAGAAAAAATGATTATTAATTTTCATGGAGAATTTTTTTTTCGAAGTGAACATTATTCTTGGTTACCAGGAATAAGGGATTTCATTATTTGTTGAGATGGTAATGGTTAACATAAATATCGAGGCAGGGTTGACAAATTTTAATCAAGTACTGAAGCATAAATGAAAATAAAGAAAAAAAATTTCCAATCAATATTGTTTAATTTTGCAGAAATCCAATGAAATATTCAGTTTGAATATCAGAGGAATGCAATGAGATATCCCATTTGAATTATATATATCAGACTTTCAGTTTTCCCTCGAGACAAGTCACAAATCAATAATTTAATTTACCTCACAGAGAAAGGTTAGCAGGTTTTCTGACAGAAAATACATCCTGTAAGCCATGCCTTGCTATTGATGTAAACCTGTACCATTCAGTTAAAATCTGATAGAAGCATTCTTTTAATAAAAAAAATGCTGTCTTTTGTCCCATACTCTTGCCCTGCGGGAGCAGACTGTCACTCTGTCACTAGTAAGAGATATGTTTATCTGAGTACATGTTTGCTTCAGTCTGCAGACCCCTGTCTTTGCTCTGTTTATTTGGTTTGGCTTGAATTGTCATTATGTTCGATCCAGGTTGCCGTTCGTTTGCACTGAAATTGTCGGTAACCTTTGTTGTTAGTTTTGTCATCGTCTCTGATTGCTGTCTTGTTTGCAGGCAGCCTTGTCTTGTTTCTGTAAAAAAAAGAAAAAGTGTTTATTGAGTAACTGGGAAAAAAGGTCAAAACCAGTGACTGAAGAGGGGGTCAGAGACAGTTGGAATAGAGAAACCGTTAGGAACAAACAACAACAATAACCCTTATTTAACATGTAGCACCCTTATTTAACATGTAGCATGAGATTAATTGATATGCATGTCAGTTTGTTCCTTATTGTTAATGAATAATGGTGTTTATTGTTGGAATGTTATATCGTTTGGGTGTTATTTTTTGTTTTGTTTTTCTTTAGCATTTCATTGTGTAACTAATAAATGAAGGTTTTTAACTGGTATTTTGTAGCTGTGCAGAAAAATGGGGAGAGAAAACAAGTCATGCATGAATGTTGCCTGATATGAATGAATTGTTCATTTGTTTCTTGGTCTGTGGTACCTGAGTTTTTGGTGTTTAATTAAACCAGGATGTTTTAATCCAATACTATCAATTTCAAGAGTTTTTTTGTGGACAGGATATCAGAGACAGAGACATTTTAAACAATATCAAATGATTCAGCTTTTTTCTCTTTTTTTTTTTGGGGGGGGGGGGGGGGTAAACAAAAGTAAACATTTTCCCATTTCTAAAATATAGGATAGACTATCTTTTTGCAGAACCACTTATAAAAAAAACAACAACCTTTATAAAACCCTTGGTGCCTGTCAATTATTGATTATTCCCAACCGGTGCTTATTGGAATATCAATACATTTGCAAGTGAGAATCCTTTGGCATGAAAGAAATGATTCCCTGATGGTAGAGCTTTGCTTCTCCCAGGTGCTAAAGAGGTCCTCTGTTCCCATGCCAGGTTGCAGGTTTGAGGAGTCCTACACAGGAAGATACACAGTTTAGGTTGTTGCAAACTTCAAGTGTAGGACCTAGGTGGAAATATGTATCTGTTACCAGAGTATGGCATTGCACATAATCATGCACACACATACACTGTTGCAAGCAAGCATGCATGCTGTGATCCACAAACACACACACATGCACACACGCACACACACACACCCATGCATGCTCTCTCTGTCTCTGTCTGTCTCTCTGTCTCTGTCTCTGTCTGTCTGTCTGTCTGTTCTCTCTCTCTCTCTCTCTCTCTCTCTCTCTCTCTCTCTCTCTCTCTCTCTCTCTCTCTCTCTCTCTCTCTCTCTCTCTCTCTCTCTCCTTTTGCACTTTCTATATACATTTGCAACATCTGCAGGAATAGGATGCTCATCTTCCAATTGCAATGTCCAATAAACCAAGGTTCTTTGTGTTGCATGAAGAACATGTAAGAGAACCGTTGGTAATGCCTTAAGTACATTTCTTGAAAACAAACAAAAAATTTCCTTGTCCAAACACAGAAAATATAGAAGAGAAAAGGAAAGTGTGATGACTTACCATGCTGGGTTTCCGATTTACCCCCCAGAGACAGTAGTGTGAATTTTATGCAGGGAAAAGTGTAATAGTATGCATGTGCAATATATACAAGCTTTTTTCCTTTATTAAAGGTGAATTAAACAAATTCTATATTAAGGTAATAGAATGAATTCTTTATAACAGTGTTTAGAGCATATTATCTTTTCTGTTATCTATACATTTTGTGTTAACGGTATTGACATTGACAGTTTATGTGGAAAAAAAGACGTGCACTTATGCCAGGTAAAAAATGGATGTCATCTGTTCTCTTTTGGAGTTTTAGGTTTGAAATCATTAACCTGGGTTATCTCAGAACTATTGGATTTAGTTTCTGGATTTGTGTGTTATAGTTTAAAAAAAAAATTAAACGAGTTATTTCATAAATGGACGTGTGTTGACATATGTCTTGTTGCTGTGAAAAGCATGCACTTTTCTTGTTGATTTGTGATGATCACACTGGTGCATGTGTATATTTCTGTTGATAATCTGTTGTGTTGTCCATGTGTTGACTGGTTCTTTGTCTTTCACATGTCACATTACTGTGCATAGTATATAAACAGTTATTGGCAGTTTTCATCCCTTTCTCCCCACCTTTTTAACCAGCCATTTTACATTAGATAAAGAAATTTGAAGAAGAAGAAAAAGAAACAAGTACACTTGGGTTGTTTGAAAATAAGTTGCAATTCCTAATTGAGATTGATTAACCTCTTTACTACACAAATGGGTTTTTTTAACCCCTTCTTTGCCACATCAGTTTATACCCACTGACAGCTGTCTGTCAAGAGAAACTTAGTTCAGGTATGAGAAATAGGTTAAGAATCAACAGCAACAACAAAACCAAACAAACAAGGGGAAAAAACAACACCCCAGTGTTCACATCTGGAATGTGGTTGAATCCAGCAGCTCTTGTGTCTGTCCATGCAGACATGTTACTGAATGTCTTGAACTATTTTACAAACTCTGATCTAGAGAAAGAAAAAATTGTGTTCATGGTAATGATGGCTTTTCTTGTTATGGGGCACTTTGGAGCACACAGAAACATGGCAGCAGAAGCAAGTCATGGGGCACTGATGGGGTTAGAGATGTTTGTTTCTATGTCCTCTAAAGCTGACACTTGTGGCAGAATCAGGGTACAGGTATGATATAAATCTATATATTGATATAGTGATAACCCTGTCAGATCCAGAAAAGGTATGTTACTTGCTTTGGTTCTGTCACCAACTCCTCACATGGACAATGAGATCAAAAGGAATATTTTTTTGTGTGTGTGTGTGTGTGTGTTTGTGTGTGTGTGTGTGTGTGTGTGTGTGTGTGTTGTGTGTGTGTGTGTGTGTGGTGCATTGTAATTTAATTGACTGTCCAGTATTTTCTGTCTGTAATACATTGGGTGTATTGGCTTGAAATTTAATATATACATCTCTCAGTGATATTAGATCATTATGCATGCACATGTCTGGCATTATTGTTGACATACTGTTATGAAGTGTGCACACCTTCTCCTGTTTCTTCTGCTGAACATCAAACCATTACTTTAACTTGCAAGCTAAAGCAGGTGCTCCTTTGGTGTTTATGGGTATACTGGTTGGTACCATTGTACATTTTGTGAAATGATGGAGGGTATGTTATGCCAATGATGTAATGCTCTTGAGGAAAATAATAGAATCCAATGAGTTTGGAAAACTTGTGACATAAGGAATTGTCTGCCTTACTTGTTTGTTAAATTTAATTATGAAATTATAAGTTATGTTTCATATGTGTGTGTGTTGGGGGGGGGGGGGGGGGGGGAGTTGTGTGTGTATTGGGGAGAATACATATATGGCAAGCATAAATATTTTCTATCACCATTAGAAATAAAGAATGAGAGGTGAAAAAGAGGTGTACATCATTCTTCAATTTGAAAATGGGAGACTCTGAAATCAAATAATTACATGCTAACTTTATAACTTGTTTGATATTTTTCCTTTCCTGTTTTCAAGTTGTTAAGAGTTGAAATGTTTCAAAGAAAACATTAATATAAGAGAGGTTGGCATTATGGTAAATTGGTATTGATTCAGTACTCTTAACTGGTCTCGTTATTCTGTTATTTGAATTGAAATGCAAATGTATTGACACTGCTTTTAGATCATTGAGTAATGTATTAGTTTTCAGATATATGGGATATCAGTTTTGTGCAGTTGATTCTGAAAATGCTTGCTCTTTGTGACATTTTGATTATGCAATGCTTTCTTTGCATTAGAGAGAAACGGGGTTTGAAAGGGGAGTACAGTGGTGATGTTTTGCCTAAAGATTAGGATGAGGTTCATCATCACATGAAAGAATTTTCACCAAACTAGATGCCATATTAAGAACTTGACCATTGCAGATGTGCTACATTTATCCAGTTACATTTGCACTTCTGTCTGTTTCATTGAAATTGAAAATATCTTTATCATACATTTAGCAAGCAAGCAAGGTTGTAACATTATGTACAGGGTTGTAAGCTCCTATCTAAAAACAAAAGCAAACACTCATATTTCAGAAATAACATTGTTTTAAAGTTGGTGTTAGATATATTATTTCATGTACAAATCAGAAAATATATGTTTTGAATGTTTGGCTTAAGTCAGATGTGAAATGGTGGTGTTAGATTAATAAATTCTTATTGCTAAAAGGATTTTGTGCGTGTGTGCATGCGTGCACGCGTGTGTGTATGCACATGTGCGCACACACGTGCATGCGTACGCATACATATGCATGTGCATCCATGTATGTATATGTGCACGTGCTTGTACTCATGTATCTGTAATGCATTTGTGTACCTATGTGTGCATACACATGCATGTTTAACTACATATGTGGCTGTGTGTGTGTGTGTGTGTGTGTGTGTGTGGACAGACCTGATAGTGGAGATGCTGGGCGTGCTGGCCAGCTACAGCATCACGGTGAAGGAACTGCGATCTCTCTTCGCCTTCCTGAAGGCCAAGGAGGGCCAGTGGGTGAGTGGCCGGTTCCTCCTCCTCCTCCTCCTCCTCCTTCTCCTCCGCCATAGTTAATGATGGGGGTTGTCGTTGCCTCGAGCTCTGTCTTGTTGCGTCTGTCTCTTTTCTGTGTGTGTGTGTGTGTGTGTGTGTGTGTGTGTAACAGAGAGAGAGAGAGAGCTTGTGCATTTCATGTTGTGTGTGTTGTGTGTGTGTGTGTGTGTGTGTGTGTGTGGTGTGAGGTGTGTGTTTATGTGTGTCTAACTTGTAAGAGCAAGATGAGGAGAGAGATCTTGTGCATTGTGTGTGTGTGTGTGTGTGTAGCACACTCACAGCTTGTGGATTTGATGTGTGTGTATGTGTGTGTGTGTGTGTGTGAACATAATCTATGAAATGTTACACACTGTAATCCCATTTATCACTGAAAATAATAAAAGAATGGCATGTAGTCATTAGTCACATAATGAAATGAGCAGTGGAGTGTGCCAAAGAGGATCCAGATGGGTAGTCCAACTTCAATTGATGCAACATAACAGAGAGGAGAGAGAAGAGAAGAGAGAGACAGACAGAGAGAAGACAGACAGACAGAGAGAGAGAGAGACAGACAGACAGACACAGACAGACAGACAGACAGACAGAAAGCAGAGAGACGACAGATGACAGACAAACAATAGGGCAGACAATCCAGGCAGAAAAAGGAGAAACAGAGAGAGAGAGAGATGCATACGCAGAGACATAGAAATTGTGTGAAGCATATGTGCCCAATCCAGGCCTGTGTTAGCCATTTTGATGAAGTTGCCCTTTCACTGTGGAAAAATTGGCATGTCCTGTCGTCCTCATGAACAGTTGTTAATGATTGCTGTGGGCATTTAGAACTGCTTACAGCAGACACTCGCCATTGATCTGTGTACACTTCGATAACACTGGCTTCTGTGCTCTGCTTTCTATCTCTCCATCTACCTGTCTCTTTCTGCCCTTGTCATGCTCCCTTTGTGTCTTTCTTGTTTGTTTGTTTGTATTTTTCCTGTCCTATCCTTGGTCACAGTTGTAGATTATAAGGAAACCAGCCTAAGGATTTTAGGTCAGTCCCTAGTGATTTTTTTTGCCAGTCCCTGAATCGGAAATCTCTTCTGGGTTGTAAATGCAATTGCAACAATAAAACATGAGTTTAGGTCTGAGTTGGTTATAGTCAGCACTGCTTATGGCTTGAAAATAATGTAGAGAAGGAAGCATGTGTTCATAGTATTATATTTAAGAACAATTAGCAAATGAAAATAAAATGTTATAATTAAGTACTGCAACAACAACAACAGGCAAACAAAAATATTGTTTTGAGTCATGTTGTCTAATACCATTGCATAATACATCAGTAAACAGAAATACTGTGGGTGCTTTTTGTGTTTGTGTCTTTTATTAAACAAAAAGCAGTATGCTGTCAGTGTCACACAAACAAAAATCATAGTGTTGTGTTATGAATAATTCTACAATAAGATGTGAACAGTGTGCAAAGAACAAGTTACACACAAAACAAGTTTGTTATGAATACCATAAACAACAACACACTGTAAACATTTGAAACAACTAACAAAAAGAAACAAGTGAAATTAATGTACCTTAATCATTTACACAACAGCATATATATCACATACAAGCCCCAAGGCAAAAACAGACAATGAAAACTGTGCATTATGTACATTTTAATGCCAACTTGAGCAAATAAGATACAAAGGAAAAAATAGTGTTCTGAGTGCTCTAACACCATCATGATAAACAGCATACAAACAAGAACCAAAGGAGAAACAATGTATTCTAAGTACTCTAAGATCAACATATTATAAACAACAAACAAAGTAAAGGAAAACATGTTCTGAATACTGTAACACCAACATATATACAACATGTACATACAAACAAACAAGTTAAACAGTGAGTTCTGAGTATTCTAACATCAACAAACAAGCAGCAAGCAAAAGAAAACTGTGTTCTAAATACTCTTAACACCAGCATAATAAACAATAAAGAAAAAAACATATCTTTCTCTCAAACACAATAAACAACACATCAAAGAAAAAACACTCTGGTGTTTGGTTGATTTAAAAAAAAAACTATTCCATCACCCGATATATTAAAAGCAACTCATAAACAACAAAAGGAAAACAGTTTGTTCTCAGTAGCCTGTAACGAGTGTTTGTCATTGATGGGGGAGGTTTGTTGGGGCGGTGAGAAGATTGCTGGGCATTAGGCGAACACTGCCAATAGTTTGGTTTTTTATGGTCTCCCCTCCCAGCCTAGCGGGCTATTCTCTAAGTCCTCTTGACATCATAAGCTACTTGTCCGCAACTGCCTGCCTTCACTATATAGGGATGGGATCTTTCTCTTTTTTTATATTTCCCCCCTTAGCTTTAGTCTTCTCCATTTTTTTGCTTGTTAGGGATGGTGGAGGAGGGAGGGAGGAAGGACGAGAGAGAGAGAGAGAGAGGGGGGGGGGGGGGGGGGGGTGCTGAAAGTGCAGGAGAAAGGGAGAGGGTAGTTGATGAGAAATATAGTGTGCATGTGTGTATATATATACATGTGTGTGTGTGTGTAGAAAGATAAGAGAAAGAGGGAGATGGGGGGTGGGAGTAGGGAGGTAGCTACCAGTATACATTATGATATAATTGTAAGCAAACCTGAGAGGCATGTACAAAGATGAAGTTGATGTTGAAAGAAGTGGGTTATGAGCTTGTGGCTTTGGGACTTTTAAAATGTTTTAAATATATTTATTCTTTTTATTTTTTTAAAAAAACTTTGCTGAGAAAAGAAATGCACAGTCAAATTAAGAAAACACACTTTCTTGCAAATGTTTATGTTTATTGATCAGCTTTAGGTTTATGAAAGTTTTTCACAGTCTTAAACAAACAAACAAAAAATTGTGCTAAAATGTAATGAAGCTTTCAGCATAGCCTGAAGTACTTTCAGACAGTAGAATATCATTCAGTAAAGTGTTGCCATTCTTAAGAGTCCTTTTGATGGTTTACTGTTGGACTAGTGTTTTGTGTTTGTGTGCGTGTGTGTGTGTGTGAGCATGTGTGTGCGTGCGTGCATGTGTGTGTATACATGTTTATGTGAACGTGCTTGTACATGAGGTTTGGGATTTTCTTTCATTCCTCTTTTTTCTTAAAAAAAATGTTTTTTACTTTTGGGAAAATTGTTATAGATACTTCTGCATCAGTATGTTTTGCTGGTCTATTTGAAGGACACATTTTTTTTTTTTTTTTGGGGGGGGGGGGTATTCCTAGTGTATTGTCTGTCTATGTTTTGTGGCCTAAGTGGTACATAGTTTTTGTGGACATCAGCGATAGGGTACTTCCATTAGGGAAGTAATGCAGCACTTGACTAACTTAATTATTGCTTGATTAGTGTGTGGTGTAGTGTGGTGTAGTGGTGTGTGTGTGTGTGTGTGTATCTGTGCCCGTAGTCTTGTCATATGTTTTGGTCATGAAAGACTCAGAGAGAGAAAGAAACAGATGGACAGACAGACAGATTTGCAGAAATAACACACACACACACACACACACACACACACACACACACACACACACACACACACACACACACACACACACAGACACTTACACAGACACTTACACAGACACACACACACTTACACACACAGACACACACAGACACAGCACCACACACACACACACACACACACACACACACACACACACAACACACACACAACACACACTGTAGAAACTATATACAAAAACAAAACAAAGACAAAAAAGAAGAAAAAAGTTTTCAAAAAACACACACACCCAGAAATACCCACAATACACTCAAACAGAAAGTCAGGAGAGAAAAAAAAAAAGCCATGTTACTGCTACTGCATTAAAAAACCAAAACAAAAAAAAGAACGAAAGAGAGAAAAAAAACATCTTGGAAACCATAAACATGACTATTTTTGAAACCTGTGTGCAGCCGCGGCACTCAGTGAAGCTGATCAGCGTTCTGCGGCAGATGCCTCAGCGCTCCGGGCCCGACGAGTTCTTCAGCTTTCCCGGCAGGAAGGGCTCGGTAAGTGGCCGTCTGTCTGCAGGGCAGGCAGGGCTCCTCCACTTCTGTAAGCAGGCCAGGTAATGGCTTCCAAGGGTGGGACAAACTTCAATTTGGCTGCTTATTACTCCCCCTTGATTCAACTTTATGACTTCGGGAGGGGGGTAAAGGAGAGGGAGCCGGGGATTTTGCGAGGGACTAGAGAAGACAGGAAGAGGAGATAACTTTTGTTTTCTTTTTCTTTGAGTATTAAAAGTGTGGGTGGGAAGGGTTAGTGGTTTGCTGTTGATGATGAGATTTGGAAAGGGGAAATGTGGAGGGGGGGTGTCTTTTTCTACGTTGAAGAGATTGAATAGGGAATATTTTATGTTTATTTTTGTATATCAAACTAATTACTGCAGTTCGGTACAGAATATTGGGATTTTTTATGGTGAAAGGTGTAGTTAATGATGATTTATTTTTGTTTTTCTATACAAAACTCATTACATCAGTTCTGTACAGAATATTGGCAGTGAAAAGTGTAGTTAATTATTTTTAGATGATATAATGTTTTGATTTTTAAAAAAACCTAAAAGACAATTTTTAATGCAGAGTATGTGTGAAACACTGTTGGTTTTGATGGTCGACAGCATATAGCACTGCCTCCCATAAAGACCTGGCCCTCACAGAACGGCTGGACCTTCTCCTGCTGGCTCAGGCTGGACCCTGTCACTGGGGCCAACATCGAGCGGGAAAAGCCCTACATCTACTGGTGAGTAGCTCTCTGTGTGTGTGTGTGTGTAGATATATATATATATATATATATATATATAATCAGAAAACTGTCAGTTGGTTGCTATAGCTGAGTGGTTAAGACTGACTTCAGTCCCATGGGTCCATGAAGTCGAGGGTTTGAATCTTGGCAGTGTCTGGTGAATTCAGGTGGGGATTTTTTTTTTATATCTAGCCAGGTCAACTTCAAGTGCAGACTGCCTGTTCCTTAATTCCCCTTGTGTGTACATATGCATGCAGAAGATCGAATATGCATGTTAGTGATCCCATAATTCATGTCAACGTTGAGTGGATTATAGAGACAAGAATATACTCAGCATACATCCCTGACATCAGAATGCAGCTACCTTCATGATGGGCAAAAACGGTCGCATACGCAGAATCTCAACCATTGGTGAACCTCGGAGTTCTAGCTGAGGAGTGGAGAGAAGGAATAAAAAAGAAAGATTTCAGTACTAGTACATCAGAAATATTGCAGCAGTAGTGTATCCGAAGAACTCAGTTAATTAAAAAAAAAAATTGTATCAGTGTGTAGAGTGTTCTTGCTGCACCATATCTGTACAAAGGGCACCAGTTTTGTTGTTTGTTTTTTGCATGGTGCCGTTGTTGCCTGTGGGATATTTCAGAATGATATTGTACATCTACATAGCTACTTGACAGATGCTGCATCAACTGCACTGTTCACTGTCGTAGTGAAGCCAGGGACATGGACTGGGCATTTTATGTGTGTCCTGAGCTAAGTAACATGAATTGTGGGATCTTTTGCTTGCACTTTGCTGGTCTTCTGCATGTGTATTATCTTTGGCAGGATCAAAACTACATGACTTGGCTGGGATTTGCACTTTTCCTCAATGTATATCCTAGTATTATCCATGCCTGAAAGATTCAGGGTGACAAATGTGTATGTGTTATATATGTGTGTAAATGAGGGGGGCTGGGGGGGGTGTTAGGATTTTAACCCATAACATCCCATCAGACAGTGTGTATGCTAACAGCTGCACCAAGATTTCACATGCAATAGGTCAAGTTATTTCTGTCTTGCACACACACATTTTTTTTCTCTCAAAATGAGATGGGGTGCATACTGGTTGTGCTTTTCCCCGCCTATACTGTAGCAGCAAGGTATAAGTAGTCTCTTGTACTTGCTTCTGATCCCTGTACCTGTTAGTAGTGGATCAGGTTGGTGCCATGTTTCTGACTCCAGTACCTGTTTCATGTCTGATTGTGTCTTTACCTGTAACCTTGAAAAAATGCAGTTTGTTTTAGATCATTTTCATTGTTCTTTTTCAGTTTCCGGACCAGCAAAGGGGTAGGTTACTCTGCCCACTTCATGGGGGAAGCTCTGGTGATCACATCCATGAAGATCAAAGGCAAAGGGTTTCAGCACTGTGTCAAGTACGAGTTTCTGCCTCGCAAGGTGTGTCTCCTCTTTTTCATGTTTTGATTCTGATCACATCAATAATACACTTAGAAAATTAAACCCCCACCCTCCTATTTTTAAAGTTTTTGTTTCTAAAAGTCTACTTCATAACATCAAGCATATTGATATTAAGATGTGTTAAATTGGAGTTGCATGTTAACAATTCCCCCCCCCCACTTAAATTTTTTTTTTTAAGTCTTACTTCGTAACATCAAGCATATTGATATTAAAAAAAAAAAAAGTATGTTCATTCGAGCCAGAAGGCCCATAGAGCCGGAGCTTATCCCGGTTTCTGTAGCGTTAAGCGAACTGATGGTTTTTCACCACCCCTGTGACAGGACGCTAGTCTGTCGCATATTGATATTAAGATGTGTTAAATTGGAGTTGCATGTTACAACACCCCCCCCCCCCACCCCCCCCCCCCCCCCCCCCTCCACTTAAATTTTTATTTTCTTAAAGTCTTACTTCTTAACATCAAGCATATTGATATTAAGATTTGTTAAATTGGAGTTGTGTGTTTTTAATTATATTCTAAGGAAAGCTGTTTTAAAAGTAATCTTACATAAGATCAGTTAATTTCTATCATCTGTCATTTGGTTTTTGCCATGTTTTTTTGATGATAAGAAGACGGCCATTTGCTACCTTTTAGTGGTGTAAAAATAAGCATCATCTTAATTATTGATTGATGTGAGCTACTTTCAGTGCGGTCGAAGAAAACCTTGTGATGATTATTTAAAAAACAAATATTGGTGTGAATGATTTTTTATGTACATATTCTGACAAGCATCTGTTTGTCTATTCATTCGTCAATGTGTTGGACTGTCAGTGGTACATGGTGACGCTGGTTTATTCATTCATCAATGTGTTTGTCTATTCATTCATCAATGTGTTTGTCTATTCATTCATCAATGTGTTGGACTGTCAGTGGTACATGGTGACGCTGGTTTATTCATTCATCAATGTGTTTGTCTATTCATTCATCAATGTGTTTGTCTATTCATTCATCAATGTGTTGGACTGTCAGTGGTACATGGTGACGCTGGTTTATTCATTCATCAATGTGTTTGTCTATTCATTCATCAATGTGTTTGTCTATTCATTCATCAATGTGTTGGACTGTCAGTGGTACATGGTGACGCTGGTTTATTCATTCATCAATGTGTTTGTCTATTCATTCATCAATGTGTTTGTCTATTCATTTGTCAATGTGTTGGACTGTCAGTGGTACATGGTGACGCTGGTCTATTCATTCGTCAATGTGTTTGTCTATTCATTCATCAATGTGTTTGTCTATTCATTTGTCAATGTGTTGGACTGTCAGTGGTACATGGTGACGCTGGTCTATTCATTCGTCAATGTGTTTGTCTATTCATTCATCAATGTGTTTGTCTATTCATTCGTCAATGTGTTGGACTGTCAGTGGTACATGGTGACGCTGGTCTATTCATTCGTCAATGTGTTTGTCTATTCATTCGTCAATGTGTTGGACTGTCAGTTGTACATGGTGACGCTGGTCTATTCATTCGTCAATGTGTTGGACTGTCAGCGGTGTCGCTGGTTTATTCATTGATCAATGTGTTGGACTGTCAGTGGTACATGGTGACGCTGGTTTATTCATGTATCAATGTGTTGGACTGTCAGTGGTGCATGGTGACGCTGGTTTATTCATTGATCAATGTGTTGGACTGTCAGTGGTACATGGTGACGCTGGTTTATTCATTCGTCAATGTGTTGGACTGTCAGTAGTACATGGTGACGCTGGTCTTTTCATTCATCAATGTGTTGGACTGTCAGTGGTACATGGTGACGCTGGTTTATTCATTGATCAATGTGTTGGACTGTCAGTGGTACATGGTGACGCTGGTCTATTCATTCGTCAATGTGTTGGACTGTCAGTGGTACATGGTGACGCTGGTCTATTCATTCGTCAATGTGTTGGACTGTCAGTGGTACATGGTGACGCTGGTTTATTCATTCGTCAATGTGTTGGACTGTCATTGGTACATGGTGACGCTGGTTTATTCATTCATCAATGTGTTGGACTGTCAGTGGTACATGGTGACGCTGGTGCACGTGTACAACCGGTGGAGTCGCTCGGAGATCCGGGCCTACGTGGACGGGCAGTTGGTGTCCTCCACTGACATGTCCTGGCTGGTGTCCACCAGTGACGTCAGTAGTCGTGCCTCGTGTCTCCTTCTGTTCTTTTGTTGTCCTCATTCTTGTTATCATCCTCATTGCCATTAAAGGTCATGACACACACACACACATGTACACACATACACACGCATGCATGCCCACACGCACACGTGCATGCATACATACTGGCTGGTGTCCACCAGTGACGTCAGTACTCCTGCCTCGTGTCTCCTTCTGTTCTTTTTTTGTCCTCGTTTTTGTTATCATCCTCTTTGCCATTAAAGGTCATGACACCACACACACACACATGTACACACGTACGCACGTATGCATGCCCAACACACACACATGCATGTATGCATGCACACACCCACCCACACACACAAAGTCTGCCTATCAACAGAGTGGAGGGTGGGGGGTACGAGGGGGTGGAAACAAACAGTCAGAGACACAGACAGGCAGAGATCAAAACAAACAAACAGAGAGCGAGAAAGATACAGAAGAATAGAGAAAGAAAGGGGTAGGGAGAAAATGAATGAACAAACAAATTAGATTAACATTGATTTTTGTTTGATGTTCCTAAAGTCTGCTTTTAGCAGTGGGGTCATTGATTGATTCTTCAAAAAGTTGCTTTAATAAATAAATTATGAGCTCAGTGTTCCATCACTTTGACCACAAAAAATATTTTACAGCAATGTCAGCATTTCCGATATGATGTTCATTGTTGAACAAGACTCGCAGTACTTTTTAAACTACCACTTATGATATACACCATCTTGAATTGAAAGCTGACAGAAGTGTTCAGCATCTCCCCAAAATAATGCTGTGGTCAAAAGCAGCTTATCGTTTTCGGTCAGATCAAAGTAAGCTTTTGCTGTAATTTTGCAAGAAACTGTGCTCAGAATTAATGGACAGAAGCAGCAGATATGTTGCACAGAAATAATTGCAGCTGGGATTGATAATTCAATGGCCAGTTTGTTTTGTTTTTGTCATTATTTAGTTTGTAACCTGAGTGTGGCTTACAGTAAATCTTTTACATATTTGTTCTTCTATAATCTATGATACTTTTTTTTATTTTATAATTTTAATTCTTTTATTTTAAGGGTAATGCATTAAGCAGTCATGTGTTTTTTGCATCCAGTCCACGTGTGAATGTGGTTTTTTAAATTTTGTCATGTTAACTGTTCATCCTTTCTGATACAGCTTTCTGAGCTGTATGCTTCTTAACCCGAAACTAATGATGACGTGTCCAGTGATTCAGAAGTGCAGTTTTCTCAGTGTGTGTGTGTGTTGTTTGTGCAGCCCTTTGACAAGTGTTTCCTGGGCTCCAGTATGGATGGGGATGCAGAGAACATGTTCTGTGGTCAGATGTCCACGGTCTATCTGTTCAGTGAAGCCCTCCTGCCCCAGCAGATACAGGCTGCCTACCAGCTGGGCCCTGGATACAAGGTACTCTGCACTTGTTTTGTCAAGCACACTTGTGGCCAGAAAATACTCCTGTAAAACAGCTTGGCTTACACTTTCAATTTTGATTGCCTTCTTTGTCAGGCTCTCGTGGGCTCTGAGATTTATTTAAGCTATACAGTTCAAGTGCTTGATATATAAATGATAAATATGACATAGTATAAATATGTCAGCTGTGAGTGGACCAAAGAAAAGGTTATATTGATGGATAGCGTATGACAGAAATGTTATGGAAAAAACATGCTAACTTTAAAGTATTTACTGTGATGAAAGTGAAAAGTTTAATCAGTATTTATTCTTAAAGGTTTTTTTATTTGTTAGTTTTTCTGTCAAAAGCAGATACTGCGTATGACTTGTAGCACATTTCAGTGTTTCAAACTGGCTTTCAAGTCTGCTTTGTTTGGTGTGTTCATGTTGAAGGCATTGTTAATGCAGCACTAGTTCTTGATAACACAGTATGTGCAGATGTTTCGGTTTTGTGGGCTTTTAGAACAAAATTGCAATTGTCACCCTCCCCCCCCTCTCCCCCTCCCCTTCCAAATAAAAGGAAAAAAAAAAAAGAGAGCTGTTCTATGGGCTGAGTGCATTTAGAACAGAATCCTTAGGCAGCAGCGATGGTAAAGAAGATTTTTTTCCTTCAGGATTTTGCTACTGGCTTATAGTCAGAAAAAATGAAGTTCTCTGCATTTCTGTCCGAATAGAAAATTACTGCAAAGCGAAAGGTGAGCAGGAGAAAAAGGCTTGTTTTTCAGATCAGCCTCAAGCGTAATTTGGTTTGCTTGACTTCATGCCTCTGTGCTCATGTACAAACTGTTTTCTTTTCTTACGTTGTCAAGAATACCCTCTTCAGAACAAAGACCTGTCTGTACATTTTTTCTTGGTCATATATTTGTAGTCTTTAATATGGGTTACAGGGCAGGTGTGGTTTGATATGTTCAGACAAATTGCACCTATCACCATAGCCTAAGCACTTATTTGCTTTGTATAAATGAAACATACTCTCTTCCGCTAACATTTTGTGAAACCTGCTCGCTCTCTCGCTCTGTCTGTCTTCGACATTTTCTGAACATATTTCCAAATAAATTGATACTACACATTTTTCTCACAGAAGATGGCTGGAGCTGACTGTCATTTGTTCTGGTCAAGTCCCCACCTCTTCTTTTTTTTGTTATTGTTGTCTGATCACGTTTATATCTCCCTTCATTATATTTCTTCTTTACTAGATCATGTCTTATTTCTCATTCCTGTGTCTTCATCTTACCATTTGCTACTCCATGCCTCTCAACTGTTCAGTTTGCAAATACAGTTATTTTGGGGGAGCAGTATTGCTTGGAGTTTCATTCTTTTGCATCTTAAATATCTGCATTAACTTAGATTTTAAAGCCTTTTATTTTATTGTAATACTACTCCTGCTTAATTCAGGACAGTATTTTTAAGTTTTAAAGAATAACCACCTCGGAATCAACCAGCTTTCTTATCAAAAGTAGGAGTTTGGAAAAGTTAGGAAGTTTGGTGGGTGTAAACATTACTAGGGGTGAGATAGAAGGGAATAGATAAGGGGGGAGGACAAGGTTAGACAGACTATTCATTCAAACTTAAGATCAAAAGCGACGATACTTTTGAAGCTTTTGCTTAACACTAAGCTTGTTTGTGGGTGCCATTTTGCAGTCCATGTTTCTGATCAAATATGGGTGAAATATGTTTTTGACTCGTTCGCTCTTCTCGGTTCATGGTCTTGAGCACATTGCTAAGCTCATTGAAAAGAGAAGGTGCTGTACATTGATTTGGAATAAACTGCTTATTTGACCTCCTGCTCAGCTCTGCCCTTTAACTCTTTCTACCCCATATGTGCAGCCTGAGTTTTCTCCTCCTGCCCAGCTGTGTAGCCAGTTGTACATAAAAACAAAGTTATGCTGAGAAAATAATTGCTTACATCTGAACTATTAAATGGATGGCTTTAAAATTTCACAGTGTTGACCTCATGTAAATAAACTACCCATGGTCCAGTTTTCATAGCTACGGAGTCAAAAATAGGTGTTTATTTGAAGTAAATAACATAGTAAACAACCAAAGAAATGCATCATTTTGAACCACCTACATCGATCACTCGATAGAGAGAGGTCAATCTGCCAGTCTTCATCACTTCCCGTGCCACTCTGGTTACTGATATTAGCATCGTATTCAGCAGAATCCTCAGAGTCATTGCTATTGTAGTCCATAATCTACTCACAAACCTGCTGAATGGCTTCTTTAGCTAAGACTATGAGACATGAGCACTTACTCATATTGATTGATAGCCAACAGATCAATGAAAACTCCACTCAGAACAGAAAGTGCCATCATGGCATGTAAACAAACCATTTGAGAATGAGTTTAAGCTATCAACTTGGGTAATTTACTGCTCTGTTACGAGTATCCTCATGAATGGGGCGATAAGGATGGACAAAGTTTACGAGAATATTCGTAAATGGGGTAGAAAGAGTTAATGTCAGGGTGAATTGTGCATTGGAAGCTAAGAATACAATATGCCCAACTTTGCTACCAGTTTAATTCATAAATGTTGACGAAGCCTTTAAGATTTTGTTGGGTTTTTTTTTTTTTGGTGGACTTAAGGTGCTTCATTTTTCAGCTTTATTCCCATCACCTAAAAAATGTGTCAACATTTATGATAAAAAGGCTTTGAATAAACTGTTGATTGTTTATGCTAGTGTCAAAATATGATTTGTTTATAGAGACCAAATATGATTTGTAAGCAGTTTACCCATTTTGCTTTGACTGCTTTGTTTAAACTGTTGCTAGATTCTATGCTGTCACATTAGGTCTGCCATTCTACAAAGTTTTTTTTTGTTTTTTTTAAATTGTCTTTCCTTTTTTGATAGTATTAACTAATTGTCATTTTAAACTCTCGTCAGTATCACAAAACTATTTTGAATAAAGACTGAACATTTATATTCTATTGAGTAGTATTTTCATTCATTCTTTGGTTATCCTTTTGATAAAAGGATTGTAAAATATATTCTGCTTACATGTTTACCATTTTGTATTGTATATTTTTGTTCAATATTTTGGGAGATGTGCACTGTGCTGTAAGGATATCTATGTTAATATTGCACACTGGAACTGGTAATGTGTTGGATCTGTCTCTCTGTTTGTCTCACACCATAGTTTATTGAAAAAGTATATGTTTGTGTATGTGTCTGTATGCTCATGTGTAACACATGGTGAGTGTGTGTGTGTATGTTTGTGTGTGTGTGTGTATGTGTGTGTGTGTGTGTGTGTGTATGTATGTGTGTGTGCACACGTGCCCAGCTGTATATGTACAGGGATGCGTGAATGCTTGTACAAGTGTGACGAGTGCATGCATTTCAGTTCATCATAAATATACACATACCATGGCTTCTTACAGCCATTGCATTTCAGGAAGCCACAAAACACTATTCCAGGATTTAGAGAACCCATTTGATGTCATGAATAGTCTTGTTGTTGGAACCAGCTGGCCACAAAATCCACATAAAAACCCCAGACAGATCTGAACAGAAAACAGACAGAAAAGAGCAGCCAGAGAAACATCTGCCAGAGGCAGCCCCTGAACTTCAAAACCAAGCTTAGGGCATTAAGTTCACATCAGGGAAGTGAAGGAATGGGGAAACATACGTAAAACCTGCATCAGCCAATGAGATAAGACAAAAATACATATAACATGTATCAGCCAATGAGATTCGACAACCATACATAAAGTATGTATCGGCCAGTCAGATCAGACCAAGCAACAAAAATTAAATTCAGTTAGCCATTGGTAGACAGAAGCAAGGGCAAAAGGATTGCAGTAATGCTAGTAGTAGCACAGCAAGAAAAGTAAGCAACAGAACGCAGATAGATTAAAGATGAATGCATGTTTGAAGACAGTCATGAGAGTAGAATGAAAATGTGTGTAGTGTCATGTGTGTTGGTATGTGGATGTATCCCAACAAACGAAAAGACTGTTGAACAAGTGTGTATATATTTGCATTACTGTAGAGATGTGTGCGTCAGTGTGTGTGGTGTGTGTGTGGTGTGTGTGTATGGTGTGTGTGGTGTATGTGGTGTTGTGTGTGTGTGTGTGTGGTGTTGTGTGTGTGTGGTTGTGTGGTGTGTGTGTGATGTGTGTGTGTGGTTTGTGTGTATGTGTGCATGAGACTGCGGTGAAAGGATATGTGTGTTTATAATGTAGGTGTATACTTAAATGTTTGGGTGTGTACATGAGAGGGCAATTGAGTGAGTGTGTATGAGCTTTTATATTTTGGCGTGCATTCAACACATGGCTGTGTGCATGAGAAGACAGATGAAGGAAAGTGTGTATATGTGCGTTTACATGCTCAGCAGATTGGTATGTATACAGGAGACCCCAGTGGCGGTATGTGTATATGTTTTATATGCGAATGTACATACAAGTGTCTGTACAGCAGTGAACAGTCGTGCCTATATTAGATGTGCGTTTCAACATATAGGGGTGTGGTGTACCCTACGTGAGATGGCGAGCCCAGTGTTGATAGCAGTGCTGTGTTTTACTCCCACAGAGCCAGTTTAGGTTTGACAATGAGAGTGTAGCCACACTGGGGGAGACTGCAGCAAGGGTAAACACCGCTCACCTCTTTCCTCACCACCTCACTTGGCATGCTTTCTGGCCTTGTAGTTTCCTTTCTCTTTCTTTTTTACCTGTTTTTAAATCCTGACGTCTGTTGTGGGTTTGCGGTTGTTTAGTAACTCTTTGTCTGGTGTTGTAGTAACTCTGTGTCGCATGGGTGCAAGTCCTCTGTTCTTTGAATAAAATTGTTGAAATCAGTGAAAAGTGAGCCGCTATTTTCAGACCAGTCAAGGATTTCGTCTTGTAAAAATAAATTCTTATAACAGAAAATAGTAAAAACAAGCAAGAAATCTCCCCTCCCACCCCAAAGAAACAAAAAGTAAAACCAAACCACGATTTCGCTTTAAAAAAAAACGAAAAACAACTTCACTTTTTTTTCTTTAAATTTTCCTTAAATTTTTTTATTTTTACCCCATCACTCTGCCAGGAATGTAGCTATTCCCTGCTTGTTATTGGGATTCTTTGTGATTGTGTGGGAGGTTTTTGTTGCTGTTTTTTCTGTTAGTCAGAGGTTGCATCCATGTGTACCATGTGTATGGTCGTAAAGAAACCATTTTTAACTGTCGGGTGTGTTGCTTCCTGTGATCTTTCAGGTCTGTTGTGACACTTTCAACAGGTTGGCACAAAAGTTCTGTGATGGGGATGAAAGCTTGGGAGAAATGTTAAATGCTGACTGTTAAATGTTGACTGTTAAGGATGGAGAGATTTTTTTTTCTTCTTTATGTATGGAAGGGTAAAGAAAGTGTTTTTTCTTGGTTTTTTGTTTTTTAAACCTGCATAATGAGTTGGTGTTTGGATTTTTCTTGGCAAGTGTGTGTGTGTGTGTGTGGGGGGGGGGGGGGGGGGGGGTGGTGTTGGATTTATTTAAAAAATGAATGTAGCTTAGACTGATTGTTCATAACAAGAAGGAGATACTATCAGATTGTTAGCTGCTGCATCATACATTTGTTTCTCTTTCACTGAAAGAATAGTTATGTGGAAAATCATGTGGAAAAAGGTACAAAAGGATTTTTTATAGAAGATGTGGTCTTTTTTGTAGGTGGTTGCTTTTTTGTCTTTCCTTTTTGGTTTAATTTTTTGTGGATTTTTTGGTTGGGATCATTCACTTTTGATTGTTTAATGTTTTTGAAAAACATGTTTTTTTGTGTAAACATGATATATATGCATGCGTTCTTCATAATGGGTTATTTTTCAGTTTGTTTTTAGTTGCTTGCGAGATTTATAGTATTCATATATATTTTGTTGTTTTCATTTATTCTTGTATTGTGGTAGAGGGTGTACATAATTTCTGCATGCTGGGTTTTTTTGTTTGTTTTTAAAATTTTTATTTTCAAGTTGTTATAGAGATTGCATGTCACTTGCGGACTGTCTCTGAATGTGTGTGTTTGTGTGTGTGTGTGTGTGTGTGTGTCTGGATAAATGATTTTTTAAATGCTTTATTGTATATCTAGTACATATGTATCATGGTTGTACCTGTGTGATTTTTTGGGTGTTTTTTTTATTTTTTAGTCTGTGTTTTAAAGAAAAGGCAGATGGCCACAAAAAAAAAAGGTCCAGAGATACTTATATTTTCAACTAAAGATAGTTGCACTGTAATCATTTAAGTGTTTAGAAGTTGAAAAGTAAAGAGAAGAATATATCATCATGACTATGTGGAGACTATGTATGGATCAGAGGCGGTAATAGAATTATAGAAATGAAAACGATGAGAAAATATCACTGGCTTCAAAAGGAAGATTCACCTGTGAAAGAAAGAACAAAAGCCAGCAAATCAGTTCTAATTCTCCTGTATTGGAATCGGAAGATTTTGCTAATAATATGAAAAACAAAATGCTTTAAAGAAAAGAAGTGTGAAAAGAAAATGATAGAAATTTGAGATTGTTGATGAAAGTGATGAAAGTCAAAGTCAGGCAAATTTACTTTGTTGTGTTGTAAGTACCAATACATAGCACTGATGCAAACTCAATCCTGATTTAACATATTCATTCTCATAATGAAGGACAAAGAGGATTTGTTGTCCTATTAACCAAGGACTGACAAGGAAAGCAATTAATGCATTTGTTCTGTTAGCAATGTTTTACATAATGACTAGTAGGGACACTTCTGGTTTTTTGTTTTTTTTTCAATTTGAAAAAGAGAGAAGTATTGGTTGTCAGGTGTGCCTGTTATGTTTGATTTACAGAACACTGCTTGAGTGTGACTGTCCCCTAACTTGCACTGTGACTGTGTTGTTCTTTTGGGAAGCATTCAGAATTCTGATGTGTTTGATCGTTTGTCATGAAGGGATATAAGTGATACACCTTTTTAAGACTTCAGCAAATGATTGATAGAGTAGATGCTGGTAATTTGTTTTACTATGTGTAGTGGAAGAGATGTCTCAAGTGGGATTGAATCCACAATCTTCTATCTGATTCTTCTTTGTGTTTATCACAATCTTACAGTGGTTGATGTATATTAAAGATTTGTAGAGTAGTTTCTTGAAAGACTCGGGAGAAAATTATTGAGCAACCTTTAAAAGAAAATCTAAGAGAGATTCTTCTGATACTTGTGCTTATCACAATCCTGAAGTGGCTGATATACTTTGGAACATTGTGGGGTGGTTTCTTGTAAGACTTACGGGAAAACTATTCAGAAATATTTTTAAAAAAACAAAGAAACAAAGAGCACCCCCCAAAAAAAAAAAAAAAAAAAAAAAGCAGAGAAGGATTCATAAAAGAAATGTTGAGGAGGATTGTGGTTTTAGGTGTTTGGTCGTTAGAAAAGCTTGCAATAGTTATGGAAGCTGTAGTGATCAATGTTTATCTATCTGATATGCCTTTTGTTCTAGAGTAGGTTATTAGTATATTTCTCTATAGATATGAAGGTGTGCATACATTCAAGCAGATTTGCCTCCAGAACTGTTTTTTAAAGTTTTGTCCCAACTCATTTTTTGAATTTTTTTCCTGATAGATGCAGATATTACTCTAGACTGATCAAGAAATTGAATAACATTATAGCAGATAGTTCTACTCTGCATCATGGCCTCTGTAAAGAACCTGGTCCATACCAAACAATACCTCATCACTTCCCATTGCATCACATCACCCCACATCACAGCACATCACATTACCATGTGATACTATACCACATCATATTACATAACACCACATCATACCTCCCTACACTACACCACACTATACCACACCTTACCATTCTGTGATATACCATGCCATGCTACATTACCCCACTCTAGGCCTTATCCTGTCATGCAACGCCACATAATTACACCTCACTTCACCACACCACACCATGCCATTCTGTGTCACCACATAACCCAACACCATCAACATCGGTGCTGTGTTTCAAGTATGTCTTGTACTTGAAGAGCAGAATATGATATCTGTGTGTAACAAAGCGTAGAGAGAGCAAGAGCGAGCCAGGAAGTTAATTATTCCCCAAGCTGAGGGGATCAAAGGAAAGACCCTTTTTCTTCCTGCCTTTGTCTTTGATCACAGCACAAATATTGATGTCTCCATTGCCCCCCCCCCACCTCTTCTCCTTCTGGCTGTCTGTCAGTCTGTTTCTCTTTTGTAGTGTTGATGTCTCTCCTCTCTCTCCCCTTCCCCTCTTTCTTCCCATCTCTCTGTCTCACACTTGACTATGTCTGTCTGTCTGTTTCTTTTTTCTCTGTGTGTGTGTGTGTCTCTCTCTCTTTCTCTCTCTCTCTCTTGTATAGGGATGTGTCCATCACTCTGAGTGTGTGTGAATGTGTGCGTATGTGTGTGTGTGTGCTGCATATTTGTGCTTCAGGTTATGGTAATAGTTTTTTTGGCTGTGTGGGAAAATTGAAGATGTATAAAGCTGCTTTATGATGGGGGGGGGGGGGGGGCAACAATGATCTTGAATAGAAAATATATCCATGCCTTTTTCTTCTTTTTTTCTTTTTCTTTTTTATTTAGTATATGGAAAGAAACCATTGGTGCTGGGAGTTCTGTTTTATTGGTTTGGTGGTAGTACATGATCATTGTTTGCATTGTGAATGGCCATATACACCGTTATGACTTTTACTTGCTTGAAAACTATGTCACATTGGAAGTTGTTTCAGTATAAACCATCAAAAGTATTGATTTTGAGATGAATGTTTTTGGTTGTCTGCATTGAAATTTACTTCTTATATTTTGCATTTGCATGTTTGGAAGAGTTGTTGTCTTATCTTTTGCCTGTTTACATGTGTCTGTGTCTGGTAACTCCTTTTATCTGTGGTCTTTCTTGTTAGTTTTGTGTTTAATCTGTATGTGTCCTAAAAGTTTTACATGATGTTCTCTTCTCTCTTTTACTAATATTTTTTCTCTCTTTTTAGTGGGTTTTTTTGCTGAAATCTACAGAGATAGATTCCTTAAAATGAATCAAGTAAGAAAGGGTGGTTATTTGTGCAACTTAAGGGGGAAAAAAGGACTGTAGTTGTTATTCGGCTTATTACTTTTATCGGTGGGTGTTTATAGAAATCTCATTTATTTAAAAATATTTCATTGATTTTGAATCAATAGGGAGGAAAACTAGTAAGATAGGTTTTTAACCATTTTGTTTTAAAGGAAAATGTTGTGTTTCATAACATTTGCTCAACATTGAATTGTTCAGTGATATCTCAGATACAAAAACAACTTCCTTTCATAAATACACACTTTTTGCCAGCAACATATTGATTTTAACACTTGCAACAGTACAAAAGTGACAGACAGGACAAGAGTTTAATAGCCGTCAGTACAAAAGTGATAGAACAATTTTTTTGCTTTTTCAGCTAAGACAAATTTTACTTTTTCAGCTAAGACAAGTGTTTAACCATTAGTTAAGTGACAGAACAATGTTTTTACTTTTTCAGCTAAGACAAGTGTTTAACCATCACTTAAAAAGTGACAGAACAATTTTTTACTTTTTCAGCTAAGACAAGTATTTAACCATCACTTAAAAAGTGACAGAACAATTTTTACTTTTTCAGCTAAGACAAGTGTTTAACCATCAGTTAAAAAGTGACAGAACAATTTTTTACTTTTTCAGCTAAGACAAGTGTTTAACCATCACTTAAAAAGTGACAGAACAATTTTTTACTTTTTCAGCTAAGACAATTGTTTAACCATCAGTTAAAAAGTGACAGAACAATGTTTTACTTTTTCAGCTAAGACAAGTGTTTAACCATCAGTTAAAAAGAGGTGACAGAACAATGTTTTACTTTTTCAGCTAAGACAAGTGTTTAACTATCAGTTAAAAAGTGACAGAACAATTTCTTTACTTTCTGAGCTAAGACAAGGGATTGGTTAACCATGAACGCTGTGTTACGTTACAGATTCTGTATGACGGTCGCCTGACCAGCTCCATCGTGTTCATGTACAACCCCATCGCCTGTGATAGTCAGCTGTGCCTGGAGTCCTCGCCCAAAGGCAACCCCTCCTACTTCGTCCACTCCCCACACGCCATGATGTGTCAGGTCAGAAGGGTTTAGTGTGCACTGAAAAGAAGAAAATGAAAAACAACAGCAGTAAAATCATTTACAAAATAGGTCAGAATGTATGAGTTATTGTTAGGGAATATTAAAAAAAAATGTAATGGAAAGTTTATTTTTTCATGAGTAGACATGTAACAAAGAAATATAAAATGAAAGATGTATGCATGTGTACTCATATATTTGCATGTATGTGCATGCTTGCAGGCACACACATAAAACACATGCACACAGACATGCGCATGCACACACACACACACACACACACACACACACGCACACACACACACACAAGCAGAGTATTTTTTCACACATAATGAAGTATTCACAGAAAAGTGGGTCCATATTTGTGCTGTTCATAGTCACTATTTCAGTCCTAATGAAAGTTGCTTCTTGATAGTTTTTCACTTTGAACTGTGTATGTTTACTATATGACACTTATATATGTGGTTCTGGATCAGTTAATTGGTAATTATTTTTCCATCCACTTAAGAGATTTTAACAAATTGTCAAGAAAAAAACCTTGTTCAATACTAAAAGTTGTGTGTGCTTACTTATATATTGTTTGTTTATTAACTTGCAGCCATTTCTTTTTTTTTTTAATAGAAAGGATAGTGTGGAGAAACAGTAACCTGTTTTGTTTTGTTGTTGTTTATTTGTGTTAATTTTCTATTAGCATCAAAGAAGCGAATGATTTATTGATTTTGTTGTTGTTGTTGCTGACTTTGTTCCAGGAGGTGAAAGCTGTGATTACTCATTCCATACACAGTGTGCTGCATTCTCTGGGAGGGGTTCAGGTATGGAGTGCAACTTTGTTTGTTGTTTATCTGTTTGATTCGCATGAAATATGAAATGGGGAATGTGTGTGTGGTTGTGTGTGTGTGTGTGTGTGTGTGTGTATGTGTAGTGTGTGTGTGTGTACATGTGTACGTGTGTGTGTGTGTGTGTACATGTGTGTGTGTGTATGTGTGTGTGTGTGTTTGTTGTGTGTGTGTGTGCATGCATGCATACATGCGTGCTGTATCCGTTTGCATATTGTTTTCAATATTTGTCCATACTGTTGTATATATATATATATATGTGTATGCATCATTGCTGTGTTGTGTGGGCCAGATCCTGTTCCCGCTGTTCAGTCAGCTGGACCTGCCTGTGGACCAGGGCCCAGAGAAGGAGAGCTCTGTTGACTTCACCACCTGGTCAGTCCATGCCTCTGACTCTTTGTTGGTCATCTCAACTCGTCACCCATTGT
>CM054144.1:17542043-17577043 GCA_028751875.1 Rapana venosa | reverse complement strand
CTGTTGGTGGAGCTGATGGCCCAGCACCCTGCCTCCATGGTGCCCGCCTTCGACAGAAAGAACGGCGTCAGCACCGTCTTCAAACTGCTGGCCTCGCAAAAAGAGGACATTCGTCTCCTGGCCCTGCGACTGCTGGGCTTCTTCCTCATGAGAAGCACATACAGGTACACTGCAATGTACAGAGTAGTGTCTACCACTTTCAGCCACGGCAGATTACTGAAAGATCGGGTTTTGAAATTTGTAAAAAAAATTTTCATTGGATATTACTTTGAAATACGCTTTGAAAATGGTACAACATATTCCACTATATCTCTAAAGACAAAATATGGCCATATATCAATGTAAGGGTTCAAAATTGTTAGCATATAAAAAATCAAATCTCTCTGATAGAGAACCTACTTGGAGTTGCTATCTGAGGATAATAATAATAATAAAAAAAAAGAAATGTTCATTGTGTACATTTTATCTATGCTCACTGAATCATTGGAAGTATTTAGCAAGTTTTTGATTCGCAATCTGAGAGCAACCTAGAATGTACTTTTTTTGGTTGTGAAATTGAACATTTTCTCTTTCTGTTGTTGTTGTTGTTGTTTTACAAAGTTGATGTGCATCTTGAGAGCAGTGTGGCATGATGGTGTTGTGTTGTGCAGACGGAAGCAGGACGCCATGACGCCCCACAACCTGTTCAGTTTACTGGCAGAACGTCTGATGCTTCACTCCAACACCATCACCATGAACACCTACAACGTCCTCTTTGAGGTACAGCCATTGTAGTTGAGGATTTTGGGGGTGGTTCTGTCTTTGTGTTGCGTTTGGTGGGGCGTGTTTGTGTTGTGTGTGAGAGAGAGAGAGAGAGAGAGAGAGAGAGGAGAGATGAGAGAGAGAGAGAGAGAGAGAGAGAGAGAGAGAGAGAGAAGACGAGAGAGAGAGGAGAGAGAGAGAAAAAAAAAAAAAGAGAAAATGAGTGCATGTGTGCATATGTGTATGCATGGAAAATAAGGCAGCATATGAAATGAAAGAAAAGATAAAGAAGAAAAATCAGTACATTTCAAATGAATGGTAGTGAAACAGGGATGTGCACAACACAAAATACAAGAGCAAAATATTTATTTATTTATTTTATTTATTCTTTTATATCGAGGATAATGGAATAAGCGCTCATGTGCTTTTTTATATCCAGTCCCCATGTGTATGTGGTTTTGTAAATTTTGTCATCTGTTCCCACTGGCACACAATGGCCTACTCTTTTGAAAAGCGGAACATGATTTAACGTGTGCACAAGATGTTCTGCATGCGTTCGCACACGGGGCCTCATGTACGTCATACAGTTACATGACAGTGAATAGAAACTGCTTCAAGTCAGCGTATTATCAAATCATATCCTGTAAAAGGGAACTACAGACTACAACACTGGCAGGCACAAAGTACAGTGAGCATAGACAGGTAACATGACTTGCTGACAGAAAGAGAGTGGAACGGAGGAACTGATGCATGTTTCAGATTCTGTCAGAGAGGATGAGTCTGGAGAAACCCAAAGGTCTGGAGCCTGAGTCTACTCACAGGATAGAAAACTCAGGTAAGGGGCCCGTGTAGAGCAGACAGCTTGGGTAAAGGTGTGCGTATGAGAGTGTCTGTCACAAGATAGCCATGTCTGCTGTGCTTGGAGCATAGTGTGTTTTTGTGTGTGTGTGTGTGTTTTATTTTAATTTTTAATTTTATTTTTTTAATTTTTCTATCGAGTGTGTATCTTTTGTGTGTGTGTGTGTGTGTTTGTGTGTGTGTGTGTTTGGAGGGATGGGGATGAAAGGGTGGTGTTAATATATTAATCTTATTTTGGTTTTTTATTTTCAGCCATATTAAAGGTGATAGCGACAATGATCCGGCAGTCCAAGGGGACAGGGGAGGTGGTGGAGGTGAAGAAGAAGTTTCTGTCAGACCTGACCATTCTGTGCAACAACAACAAGGACAACCGCAGGTGTGTGGCCTGATCTCTATTTGATCCTTGAGTTTGTCATGTATTGGGATAGCAGGAAAATTGCTGTTACTAGTGTACTTGGAATTTGGCACTGTTCATCTCTTTCTTTGTTTCAGGTTATCTTAGAATTTGAACTCAAGGAGTTCATTGTTTTACTTAAGATTCACTATTTAAGAATGCTTATTGTATCAAATGACCAATTCAGAGTGACCAAAAACACACATATCACAGTGCCTTGTTTCATCTCTACTGTCCTTTGTGTTCCCGTATTGGGTGGGATGTGTAGTGCCTGGTCTTCTCCTGTGCTTGTAACTCTGCAGGAGGTCTGCCTGCTGACCTCAGCCTGCACATTCTTCTAGAATTGGCCTGTGCTCGTGGTAGCGCGTGTACGTGTGTGCCGTGAAGAGATCGAAGTTAGCTGTTAATATTCTACCCACAATTCCATGTGTGTATCTCAGTCACCTTAGTTACGGTATGAGAGTTATGGCCCTTACAGAAGCGTCTGCAATACTAGATCTATATTGAGCTAATCCTACAACTCCCCCTTTTTTAGGTGAAATATAATATCAATTAAATGTGGAAAGCTGAGTTTTTAACTTGTCCATTATTCTGTACTATTTTCTCTTTTTTTTTTTTTTTTTTTTTTTTACAAATCAAGGCGCTGTGGTTTTTTTGATTACTCTGCTTGATCTGCGAAGCATTTGGGGGGGTGTCTGAATGTGTGTATATTGGAGCAGGGTTTGAAGAGGAAACCGGCGATGAATGTTGAGCTGTGGAAGGAACGCGCTGAGGTGATGGTTGTGGCGATGAAGGCAAGGGTGATGATGACGTTCTCACAGCTGTTGTAGTGGCTGGTTGCAGAGGTTGATTTTCCCTTGGAGTTGCCACAAGGTGTGTTCTGTTCCGTCTGATGGTGCCTGATTCCGTAGACACAATGTAGGAACGTGGATTGGGGTGTTTCGCCAAGATCTCTCCTGACTTGTTCATGTCCTTAATGAAGACGGTGTCCCCGAGTTTCAGCGCTGGAGCTTCTTTAGCAGCATGACGATTGTTGAAGTTGACACGTTGCTTTTGCTTCATGCACTCCTCTTTCTGCTTGACGAGAGAGTGGTCAGGAGTTTGGGGCTGTAGATGGGATGGAAGTATGGGGACTTTGGTTTTTAATTTTCTCCCCATCAGTAGTTCACTGGGTGATAGACCATTTTGCAAAGGGCTTGCTCTGTATAGGAGTAGTGCAATGTAGGGATCCTTTGCTTTTTTGAGAAGATTTTTGACGGTCTGTACTGCTCTTTCAGCTTCCCCATTGCTCTGAGGATAGTTTGGAGAGCTCGTCGTGTGGGTGAAGCCGAAGTCTGAAGCAAAATTGCGGAAGTCAGCACTGGCAAACTGAGGTCCGTTGTCAGACATCACTACATCAGGTATGCCGTGAACAGCAAAGATGCTTTTCAGTTTGGCGATGAGGCTACTGCTAGTCTGGTTGTCAAGACGACGTAGTTCTGTCCAGCGGGAGTAATAGTCGACTACAACGATGTAAGTCTTCCCGTGTAGCTCGAACAGATCCATTCCCAGTCTAGACCATGGTCGATCAGGAAAGGAAGAGGGAAGTAGAGGTTCCTTTCGTGTCAGTCTGTGTTTGTCACAAATAGCACATTTGTTGACAAGGTCTTCAATCTGAGAAGATATGTATGGCCACCAAACTGAGGATGAAGCAAGAGCTCTGCATTTTGTGATTCCGAGGTGCCCTTCGTGAATACGATTTAGAATGTCCATTCTCATCTCCCTGGGGATAACGATTCTGTCATCAAACAGTAGCAGATCATTGATGATGGTCAAGTGTTCTCTGTTTGTCCAGTACTGCTTGAGAAGTGGTGACTCTGGCATGTAGGTGGGCCATCCACTGATGCAGTATTCTCAGATTTGTGTCGTTTCAGGGTCTGATTTTTGTACTTCCTTGATTTCATGCAGCTTGTTTGCTGAAGCTGGCAGATTATCGATGACCTGATTACAATAGACTGTTGCATCATCGATGAGACTGTTGTCCGCTTTTTTTGGCTGAGCATGTGGTGCACGTGACAGTGCGTCCGCTGTTGTCTGATTTTTTCCAGCGACGTGCACAACATTTGGAGAGAAACGCATGAGTCGTAGTCGAAACCGCTGAATGCGAGGTGGCATTTTGGAAAGTTCTGTAGATGAGAGCAGTGGTACCAGGGGCTTGTGATCAGTCTCTACAGTGAAGCTGAGGCCAAGGATATATTCACTCAGTCTCTCACAGGCCCAAGTGACTGCTAATGCCTCTTTTTCTATTACAGCGTAGTTATGCTCAGCGTCTGAGAGAGAGCGTGAAATATAGCAGACTGGACGTCGTGATTTGTTCTCTTGAGTTTGGAACAAGACAGCACCAATGCCTGCGTTGGATGCGTCAGCTGCTATAAAAGTCTCTCGTCTGGGGCTGTAGTGAGCGAGAACAGGAGGTGAAATCAAGAGATTTTTGATTTGCTGGAAAGCTGTTTCCTGTTGATCGCTCCATATCCATTGAGTGTTCTTGTGTAGAAGACAGCGTAGAGGGGCTGTGAGATTGGCAAGATTGGGCATGAACTTGGCCAGTTGGTTTGCCATGCCCATGAAGCGTTGAAGCTCAGTGATGTTTGTGGGCGAAGGAAAATTGTTGATGGCCTCCACTTTTGCTGGATCTGGGCGAATGCCAGAGGTGTCGATGATGTGGCCCAAAAATCGAATAGAGTCTTTGGAAAATTCACATTTTTCATTGAGAGTGAGATCAGCTTCTTGTAGTCGATTCAGGACTGTTCGAAGACGTTGATCATGAGTGGCTTGGTCTTCAGCATGGACAAGAATATCATCCATGTGGCATATAACGCCTTCCAAGTCGACAAGGATTGTTGAGATGGCTCGCTGAAATACCTCACTTGCTGAACTGATCCCGAAGGGAAGTCGGTTGAAACAATATCGTCCAAAAGGTGTGATGAACGTTGTGTACGGCTTTGATTCTTCACTGAGAGGTATCTGCCAAAAGCCGCTTCGAGCATCTAGCTTCGAGAAAACTTTGGAATTGGCCAGTTTAGCCAGGCTTTCATCAACTGAAGCTATAGGATGAATCTCCCGTTGAACGGATTTGTTCAGTTGAGTGAGATCTACACAGAGACGTATAGATCCATTGGTCTTTGGGACTACCACTATTCCAGAGCACCAACTGGTTGGTTCTGTGACAGGTGAGATAACACTTCCTTGAGCATACGGTCAATCTCAGTTTTGACTTTTGGAATTAGAGGGTGTGCTATTTTTCTTGGAGCATAAATGCACACAGGTTTTGCACAATCTTTGAGAGTGATGTTGTAAGGTTTGTCCAATTTACCTAGGCGTACTTGAAAAAGTTTGGGAAACTCACTTTTGAAGTCAGGTGTCTTTGGATAGTTGACTTGGTTGACACGTGAGATCAATCCCAACTTGACACAGGCTGCCCTACTGAGGAGAGAGCATGACTGGCCTTTCAGAACGTAGAGAGTTTCTGTCATTTGTTTGTCTCCGTGGCGCAGCTGTGCTTGAATTATGCCCAGTGTCGTAAGAGTAGTGTTGCCTGGACCTTTCAGTGATTTCCGAGACTTGATTAGCTGGTGTGTCCTAGCCCAGCTTTCCCCCACCACTGAAACTGATGCACCCGTATCTAGTTTGAAGATATGAGGTTTGCCATTTGTTGTTATTTCTGCTGTCCAGCAGTCATCATCCTGGAGATGGAAGACATGGCCTAAAAATTCGTCATCTAGTTCGTGTGAAGCATCATCTTCATCTGATAATTCATGAACTGATTTGTGTCCATATTGTCGTTTGTAATGGCCAGTACTTCGGCAAACAACCTGATAATGTCCTTTCTTGTGGCAAGATGAACAAATAGCTGTGCGCGCAGGACATTTGTCTCTTGGATGAGATTCCTTGCCGCAATATCCGCAAGATTTGAAATTGTAGTTGGCTCTACTGGTGATGGAAACTGTGGCTGATACTGTTCTTTCAATGCAGAACATTGTTTGACAACGTTGATAGAAGCGTCGCCTCTGATCACTGGTTGACTCTCTTTTCTCTCTTCAGCTTGTCTGCTAGACTGGACTGCTTGAGTAAGAGTTAAGTCAGCTTTAGCTTGGGGTTCGTTGGAGAGTGCATCATCGAGTACACCAACAACTATTCGGTCTCTTATCAGTTCCTCTTTTAATTGACATATTCACATTCTTCAGCCAATTTGAATAAATCTTGAATAAAATTTTCAACTGTCTCTCCAGGCCTTTGTATTCTTTTGTTGAACTTGGCTCTCTCAACAATCGTATTTTCCGAGCACCAAAGTATTGATCAAAAGCAGTGACGATCTCATCCTGTTGAACAGTGTCTTCATCAATGTTCATGGTTGACATTATATCGTCTGCCACATCTCCCATAGTGTATAAAAAATACACTCACCTGTTCTTCTCTAGTTTTGTTCATAAGACCTGAACCTGTTCTGTAACGAAGGAAACGTTGCTTCCATTTTGGCCAGCTGGCTGCTGTGCCGTCGAATGGTTTTGGAGCTGGGAGACTTATCGGACGTCGAACAGCTTCGTCTGTCCTTGCTGCTACTTCTTCCATCTTCGTGTCAGCAATCTTGGTTCATAAAAGACCGCTGCCACCATCTAGAATTGGCCTGTGCTCGTGGTAGCGCGTGTACGTGTGTGCCGTGAAGAGATCGAAGTTAGCTGTTAATATTCTACCCACAATTCCATGTGTGTATCTCAGTCACCTTAGTTACGGTATGAGAGTTATGGCCCTTACAGAAGCGTCTGCAATACTAGATCTATATTGAGCTAATCCTACAATTCTGACTTCAGAGCAGCTCATTTTATTAGTAATGGAGGCATGCTGTGTATGTTCCTATTTCCATAACCCACCAGATATTGTCATGCATTATGGGATCTTTAACATGCATATTTAAGGCACTGGCAGGTCTGCACTTAAAGTTGGCCTGGGAGATAGTAAAATTTCCCACCCTTAATTCACCAGACATTGCTGTTGAGATTCAAACCCATTACTCCTTGGACCTAAAAGATTGACTACAGAAGGGTCTTCACCACTCAGCTGTAGCATCCATCAGTGCCTCATAGGATGCCAGCTGACAAATATTAAGAAACCGTACATCACTGATCTTTGTGTATATTTGTTTGCTTTACAAGATTCTGCACTTTAAAAACTCCATATATCATTATCATTATTATATGTGTGTATCTCCATATATTATTATCATTATTATATGTGTATGTGTGTGTGTGTGTGTGTGTACAGGACGGTGCTGCAGATGTCAGTGTGGCAGGACTGGCTGTTCTCCATGTCCTACATCTACCCCAGCACCACGGAGCAGCAGAAGATCACAGACATGGTCATGGCTCTCTTCCGCATGCTGCTGCACCACGCCATCAAGTACGAGTTTGGAGGCTGGCGGGTCTGGATCGACACCCTGGCCATTCTGCACTCCAAGGTCAGCTGTAGGCCTTAGTGCGGTGCTGTGTTGTACTCTTGCCTTTGTCCTGGATACCACTTTCAGTCACGGCAGAGCTCTCTGTGAGAAATTGGGGTTGCTCTCCTCGGTAGAGTGCATCATCACAAGAGCAATCTGAAGTGTTCCATTCTTTAACCCTAGTAGCGCTGAATATGCAGCAACAAGCCTCACTTCTATTGGCTGAATTAACATTGGCTAGCATTGTTTTGGAGGAGGGTGGGCTCAAACAACCCTTGATATTGATATATAAAACTGAATTAAATGTGTTAAGCTATATATCACTGGAAAGAACAGATAATATGCTTTTAAATGAGTGTAATTTTATAATAATGTGTAGTGATTATGATTATGTAAAAAAAATCAACAAAAAAAATTCGTGTGCGCACTACTGATCACTGTTCCATTGTCAGGGCCCCAGATCGATTTTAACACGATAAGCAAAGTTCTTGCGGTGTATAAATGTCATGATTAGGTAAACACTATTTCTTGACATATTTTCAAAAAATAAGGAGTTTGTATCGCTTATAACGGTCACCAAATACTCGGAAAAGTTCAGCGAAAGGATCGACGCCATCGCGACCGTCATAGGCGAATGTGCGAAGTGGTGGCATTCTATGACGAAAATAACAAAGATCGCTTGAATTTCATGTGATGCAAGTATTCAGCAGCATAGCGATTGACTCAGCAACATTATTTCGAAGCCTCGTGCGTCAAAATAAAGTAAAACAATCTGTGAACGTCGATATCGCCGAGTACGAAGATTCCATCCAGCAAAAACTACACCGCTTCGATTCAGTCCGATCGCGATCGATTTTTACCAAGTTTTTCAAAAAATTCCAACAATCCTTACCTCATCATCTCTCTCATGTTTATTTCAACCAAATCCAGCCTCTAAACTCCTCCTCGCTGTCAATATTGTAAAAAAGCTCGAAAAAACGCTTGAAGAAATTCTAGTGCAAAACACTGGCCGCCATTTTTGTTTGAAGACAGATCTCGGCTGTCCCGAAAAAAAATAAAAATACACTCTTACCAATCAGATTCATCGTTGCTTGTGTGTGTCAAACGACCTTCACCCCTTTCTGCGGGCCTACAACGGCCTTAACATTCATTGGCTGACCTTTTAAAGCGAAAGTAAGCTTTCAACTATGACCACCCACGTCATCCCGGAATATTCCGGGATCCGCCACACAGCCTAGACCCGCCTTTACCGGAATATTCCGGGAACCGCGCTACTAGGGTTAACATTGTTGTAAAAAGATGTGAGAGTTTTTGTGTATGTTTTCATTTGTGCATGCACACACACACATGCAGGCATGCATGCACAAACATGAGCACTCATAGAAACAAATAAGCAGAGACAGTCAGATGAGCACACATGCACAATCATGCAGGCTTAAAGCTTTTGTGTTCATGTAGGTATTTAATTCTGTATGGCTGGGAAGAGCAGTCTGAATGTCTCTCAGAGAAATCTACCATGACTATAAATTCAAAACAGCACAGAACATTGTGGTACAGTACAATACAGCAGAGCGCAATACTGAACTGATAGTTTTTCACAGTACAAACCACTGCAGTACAGTACAGTAGTAGAACAAAGTACAGAACTCCACAGCATAGCACAACACAGAATAGGACAGTTAAGTACTATGCAGTATGGTACAGTACAGTAAGTATGAAACAGTCCAGTACAAGATGATTCATTATGAGACAGTACAGTGGAGTGCCGTGCAAGATAACTAAATACAACACAATGCAATGTGGATGCATGGATTGATTGAAAAAAGCTGTTGAGTTGCTTATTTAATGCACTATCTGGAAGTAGAATTTGACTGACAACATATCACAACACAACACAGTTCTATATTGGTATTGCAAACTCGCAGGTTGCTTTCGAGGACTTCAGCAAGCACATGTCCAAGATGTACCACCAGTACGAACAGCAGCGTACAGATGACATTGTGGATCCCAGTGAGCGCCAGCAGCGACCCATCAGCACCATTTCCGGCATCGACACGCCGGAAAAACCTCTCCCCAAATCCTCCGTCCAGATTTCAGAACTCAGTGAAGATGAAGCAGCTGCAATGGAAAAGTCAGGTTTGTTGGTTTAAGCAAATTTGGTTCATTAGAGGGAATGTGATGTACGCAAACAGCAATGCATCAGGGGTGGAGTGTCAAACTATAATGTATAATGTCGGATTTTTTTTTGGGGGGGTGGGGGTGGGGGTAGGAGGTTGGTAGATTTGTCAGTTGCTAGATCTTGAGCAGAAATGTTCTTTGCTCTGGGTTATATATATTACATGAACTGATGAATATCACATGGCTTAAATGATAGGTATATAATTTGTATGTTAGCATTCTTGAGTGATTTTCTTCGTACGTCTAAAATTACTTCTTTCTCATAGCTTTTTAAAACTCTCCGTATGATTTCTTGTGAATTTTTCAAAGATTGCCATACAGATCTTGAAAAAGTTTGAAGAATATACCTCCACTTCCTTTTTTTTTTTGGTTTGTGTTACTCACAAGTAGCTCCTCTTTATTCCCAGATGAAAAAGGCAAAGAGAAGAAGGAAGGAGGTGAACAAGCAGAGGCGGCAGCAACATCAGAATCTGCTAGCAAAGACAGTGCAGAGTCCACAGCAGAAGAACCAGAGCAGACCAAGGCCAAAGCAGATGACAAGGAAGCTGCAGCCACCGATGATAGCTCCAAAAAGAAGGAGGAACAAGCAGTGGAAGGTGCAGAAGGAGGCGCAGAACCTTCAGCAGCAGCGTCTTCATCAGAAGCCCCAGAAAAGGCCTCCGCAGCCCCAGCTGACAGTGCCTCGGCCAAGGCAGCAGAGTCCCAGAAGTCCTCACCGGGCAGTGCAGGACGCAGCCAACACCAGACAGCCAAGGGACACCACAAACCTTCAGGGGCCGGTCGCTCTGGAGAAGAGCGTCAAGGAAGGGCTATTTTTAGCCCGGGTCCCCGCGCCCCTCCTTTCCGCATCCCGGAGTTCCGTTGGTCGTACCTGCATCAGAAGCTGTTGTCCGATTTGTTGTTTGCTGTGGAAACGGACGTGCAGGTGTGGAAGAGGTGAGTGGTGTTGACGTCTGTAGTTTAGGTCTGATTTCCCAGTTTGGTTGGGAAAAGTTTTAAGAATACAAGTGTGGATTTTCAGGATACTTCCTGTTCTTATGTCTGTGTAGAATTGTGATAACAATTGCTCTGAAACACACCTGGACTCATGTGTGTGGGCCATACCCAGTGGACAAGGCTGACAAAATGAGCATGTCCTTACACACCTAAAAAATTAAGGATATGTGATGTTTTTGTCCTCCAGCAAGGTGGGCACATTCAACTTCAGGGATGATGTCTAAACATGACATCAGTGTGTATGCATTAAAAAAAAAATTTCTGTACCAGCATGCAATGGCCTATTCTTCTGAAAGGTGGAACACGTTCGTTGTTCTGCATGTTTTTGCTCATGGAATCTTAGTTTATTATCTTATTCAAAGGATTTTGGGGGATAGGGGGTTGGGGGAATGAAGTCAGTACTGATGTTAACACCACAAAAGAAAACCAAAAAAACCCCTTAAAGTGGTTGCTCAATTCCAGGCTATCAGATCATGAGTGCAAAACTCTAACCACTAGGCTATCCCGCCTCCTTCAGGACTTTGAATCTGCATGCTTGCTAACTTTGCCATATTTGAGAAAGATATTTGGACATGAATTGTAAAGTGAAGCCTTTAAGTGTGTAGTGTCTCTAATTTGCAGCTGTTTTGTTCTAGATATTTCAGGTGATTTTATGTGCTGAAGTAGAAAGATGTGAACCAAAGCACATGCGTGGAATGAATCATTATAACACTCTCAGATATTCCACATGAACCGTAGTGTCTCAGTTATTTGTGAGGCTTTATTTCTTCCAGTCACAGCTCCAAGAATGTGATCGACTTTGTGAACGCCAGTGAGAACCACATCTATGTGGTCAATGTGACCCACATGATCTCTCAGCTGGCCGACAACCTCATCACGTCCTGTGGAGGTCTGCTGCCACTGCTGGCTGCCGCCACTTCCCCCAATGTGAGTCAGGTCCAGTGCTGTGCGCTTAAGGGTGCAAGGTTTCTCCTTATGTTGTGAACATTTTAGCTTGAGTTAATGAAGGGGTTTTGTTGTTGTTTTTTATTGTTGTCAGATTATTGAAACTTGTGTGTTCTGGTTTCAGAAGTTAGGACATGTTTATGAATAATCTGTGTGTGTGTAGGTGTGTGTGTGTAGGGTTTGGGGGTGTGTGTGTGTGCGTGTGCATGAGTGAAATTGCATGCACATGCGTGAACATGTGTTTTTATGCTTAGTTGTTATCATTGACACTCCTGACCCCATTCTCTACCACCTCTCTTCAGTTTACCTCCTCACCTAGTGTACCAATCACTATATCAGGTGTGGATACTTTTGTGAAATTCATTCATTCATTTATTCATTCATTCATTCATTTACTCACTCATTCTCTCACTCACACACTCACCTCACTCATATAAGAGTGACCTACACTAAAACCAGGGAACATACAGCATGTAGGTGACGCTAAAGGAAGGAGTATTTTGTCATTCCCTTCAGGGGGAGATTGACATTCTGGAGCCTAACCAAGGCCTGAGCATCGAGCAGGCGGTGTCCATCCTGCAGCGCATCATGGCCATGACCGACATCCTGGTCTTTGCCTCCTCCACCAACTTCGCTGAGCTGGAGCAGGAGAAGAACATGCCCTCAGGGGGCATCCTGCGACAGTGCCTCCGCCTGGGTGAGCATGCAGGGGGGGGGGGGATAGGCTGTGTCGCACACGTCATGGTTTGTATTGGTGTTTGTACAGTTTGTATATTAGTCAAGGGGGATTTTCTCTGTGTGAAATGTAGGCTGCTCTCCCTGGGAGTGACCACAAGAGCAGCGTCGCCCATTTTTGTTTTTCTTTTCCTGCCAGCATGTGTATTTGTTTCTCTATCAGAGTGGCTTTAAAAAAAAAAATTTCAAACAGAATATTATTGCTGGGGTCAGCTGTTTGGGTCATTGGAGATGTCTGCTTTTATGGGGTGTACAGATGATCTGAAGTATGTCTGTTTTGTTAAGTCTTTTGTATGAAAGGTGTGTGTGGATTTGGTGGGGGTTTTGTGTTGGTATTGTTGATGGGTTTTTAAAAAAAATTATATAGAATAGTAATTTTATTGTCCTCCCTAATGCTGCCTGATTTTATTTAAAGATCATCTGAAATATGTCTGTCTTGTCAATATTTTATATGTGTTTGGATTTTTTGGAGGGGTTGTTTGTCAGTGTTTGGTGGGTTGCAGAAACATGAACATATCCAGCACACACACTCCGAAGTCAGAATGCAGCTATCTTCATGGTAGGCACAAAAATCACAATACGCAAAATCTCACCATTGGTAAACCCCGGAGCTCTAGCTGAGAAACAAAAAAAAGAAAAAAAAAGAAACTTCGGATGAGACTATAAACCGAGGCCCCGTGTTCGAACGCATGCAGAACATCTTGCGCACACGTTAAATCCTGTTCCGCTTTTCGGAAGAGTAGGCCATTGTGTGCCGGTGGAAACAGAAGACAAAATTTACAAAGCCGCATATACACAGGGACTGGATGTAAAAAAGCATGAGTGCTTATTCCATTATCCTTGATATAAAAGAATAAATAAATAAAAGAATAATTTAAAAAAAAGGAATAAATAAATTATTGACATGTTGTGTATGTGATTGCAGTGTGCACAGCAGCGGTGCGGAATTGCCTGGAGTGCAGGCATCGGTATTCCCGTCCATCTTCTGAGCCCCCATCCCCAGGGGGCAGTTCAGCCTCAGGGGCCTCTGGAGGCAAACCCATCAACGGGGTGGATCCTATACAGTCCCTCATCGGGGGATCCCATCCCTCCACCAAGGTGGGTTGTTGCCTGTGTTCCTCTTTCATGCGGAATAACTTGGGGGGGAGGGGGGGGGGGGGGGGTCTTTCTTTTTTCTTTAAAAAATTCTTTTTTACTAGAGTCGATACACTTACAGTATCATGAAACTAAAGAAGTAAGTGAGTGAAAGAAATGTAATGATGAAATATTGACTTACTATCCTTTTTATGTTTGCATACACACAAACACCACCACCACCACACCACCACATACACAGCCACATCACACATAACACACACACATACCACACCACACCACACCACACACGTACACACACAGAGAAGAAGAAAAAACCAATCATGACTACCAGTAGTTCAGACATCCCTGCAAACTTTTCTGTAATATTACTCATGGATGCCTTAATTACAGATTGTACAGTAAATGAATCCTTAATTTTTCTCTGGGTGTTGACAGAACAGGGGGTAGTTTAGATGTGTTATTCCTGCAGAATTTTTAGTGACAGTACACACGGATGCCTGCATTACAGATGGAACAGTCTGTTGAGTCCTTAATGTCTGTCCTGGTGGTGGTGTTGACAGAACATTGTGGAGAACCTGGCCGGCCAGGTGGCTCCCATCAAGGACCCTGAAAAACTGCTGCAGGACATGGACATCAACCGGCTGAGGGCTGTCGTCTACAGAGACGTGGTGAGCTGATGATGCCTCTGTGTGGATGTGGGTGGGTGTGGATGTATATATGGGTGTGTGTGTGGTGGGTGGATAGGTGGTTGTGTGTGTGTGTGTTGTGTGTATGTGAGAGAGAGAGGATGGGTGATGGAGAGTGACAGATTTCTTTTTTTCCTTCCTTGACTACAGCTCCAAGGTTTATTTATTTATTTATTCTTTTATATCAGGGTTAATGGAATAAGCATTCATGTGCTTTTTTGTTCACCAATGGTGAGATATTGCGTATGTGACCATTTTTACCCACCATGAAAGTAGCCGCATTCCAACTTTAGAAGTGAACGCTGGGCATGTTTGAGTTTCCATACCCCACCAAACACTGACATGAAGTATGGGATCTTTAGCCTGCATGCTTGATCTTCTACGTGTCTATATACACAAAGGGAATTAAGGCACTGGCATGTCTGCACTTGAAGTACACCTGGGAGATCGTAAGAATCCCCACCCTTAATTCACCAGATGCTGCTGAGATTTGAACCAATGACTTCATGGATCTATGGAATTGAAGGTGAATAGTCTTGACAACTTGGCTAAAGCGTCGCTCTGAGGGAGATGATGTGAGGTGTGTAGTGGTGTGTTGTGCACCAGGAGGAGACCAAGCAGGCGCAGTTCCTGGCCCTGGCCATCGTGTACTTCACCTCCGTGCTGATGGTGTCCAAGTACCGCGACATTCTGGAGCCTCCCACCCCCACCACCACTGCCACCCCCTCCGCTGGAGCAGTCAGGCCCAGTCGCCGTGACAGCACAGGTAAGAGGATGCAGTGCATGCAACGTGTTTTACTACCATCGATTTGGGTTGCTGTGGATCTGACTGTGTCTTTCTCGGAGATGGTCAAATATTTGTTTCTGTTAGTATGTGAGAGTGGTAGATATAGGTGGCGGAGGATATGGGATTTAGCTTTTTTTGTGTGTTTTTGGCTGGTGAAAATGAAGGGTTGTGTATTTATGTCTGTTTAAACATTATGTGGTGAAGGAAGTCAGTGGTGGATTCGGCTTTGGTTTTGGGGGTGTTTTTTAAAAAAAACCACCTCATATTCTGACAAAGAGATTATTTGTAAATGGTGAAGGGTTCTTTTTGGTGGAGGTGCAATTTTTATTATCTTGTATAAAGGCCAGTAGCTCTCCAGCAAACTGTCAATACCTGCAGGTCTGCACAAGAGATGAACTTTAATGATGTTGTTGAACAGATGCGAGAAGGGCTGCTTGATTCCTAAGCTTTAAAATATCATTAAAAAAACCAGCAAGCGATAAAAAAACCCTGGAGACTGCCATGATTGGTATGGTTTTATTTGTATAGCTGTACAGGATGGTTTCATCAAAGAGTGAATCCAGTGAGATTAGAATCATATGAAACTGTGATGCACAAGAAGTCTTTATTTTCTGACTCAACACAAAGTGAACCTGAATGCAAGCACTTTCATCTAAAAGAAGCAACAAACTTTGTTGTGAATGCCATGAATTTTCATTTGCCAGGTACCAGTATTCAGTGTCAATAGCCACATCAGGAAAGGCAAATATTCAATCAGTTTTAAGTTTTTTACTGACAAAGAGTTGGGTATTTTTCTTCTCACTAATGTGTTTTTGATTTTACAAAAGTTTTTTATGCAAAGACTTATTTAAAAAAAAAAAAGTGCTGACACCGATTGTATTATGAGTGTTTAGTTTTCAGTGAGAAAGCAATGAGTAGTTTGTGGTGGTGGTGGTGGTTGGTTGGTTGGTGGGTGGGTTGGGTTGGGTTGGGTTGGGTTGGTTGGTGTGTTGGTTGGTGGGTTGGGTTGGGTTGGGTTGGTGTGTGTGTGGGCGCATGCGCGCGTGTGCTCATGAACATGTGTATGTCGAGTGCATGCAGTTATTCACACTAAATCATATCTCCATTTTGCTGTGCATGCTGTTCATAAGAATAATTACATAAATATTTTAAAATTCCACTCTTTATTCTTTCACCAGAACAGTTTGTACAAATTGAAATAGATGTTGACAGTAGTGATCAAAGATACTTCCTATCTTTCCCTCTGCTGCTGGCACACTTGGTTCGATCCTCAGCATGGCAGAAGCTGAGCACCTCGGCCATACCACTCCTGCCAGACAGCACCTCCTCCGCCTCCCTCATCACTAACGGCGCTAGCACCAAAAACGGGGAGAAAGGCGACGAAAAGGACAAAGAAGGAAACGGGACCGCTAAAGACAGCAGCGCCAAAACCAAACCCGTCAAAGAAAAGAAAGACGGAAACAAAAAGAACGACGGCAAAACGGACGATGCGAACAAGAAGACTGGAGACACCAAGAATGAGGAAAAGGCCAAGGAAAAGGGGGAAGACCAAGTTTGTGAGAAGGACGATGTGAGTGAGAAAGCAAAATCAGACAGTGAGGTATGTTCCTCTACTGACAAGGGTACCAGCAACAGTGAAGCTAACAAAGAGGGGAAGAAAGAAAGTGGAGATGGCGGTGCCTCAAGTAAACCCGAGGAGGGTGGCGCACCTCCAGAATCTGCAACAGACAAGTCAGAAGTGTCCGGCAAGGAGCAGTCAGAGTCTGACCAGAATAAAGCACAGTCAGATGTTAGCAGCTCTTCAGATGGAAAAGACGCAAATGCTAAGATCAAGGATAACAAGGACGCGTCAGTGGATGAGAAAGGAGAGCCGGCAGGGGACAAAGAGAAACCTGACGAAAAGAAAGAGGAGAAGTCTTCTGAAGAGAAAGAGAAAACCGACAAAGACAAAGAAAACCCTGTTGAGAAGAAAGAGAACCTGGCTGAAAAGGCGGAGGAGAAACCTGCTGAGGAGAAGAAAGGTGCGGAGAGCAGTGATAAAGAGAAATCTGACCAGAACAAAGAAAATCCACCCGAGGATGACAAAGTCAACAAGAAAGAAGGAGAAGAAGAAGGGCCAGCAGAAGGAGAAACTTCAAAAGAACAGAACAAACCCAGTCAAGACAAACAGGAATCTGCTGACGACCAAAAGAAACCAGAAAAAGAATGAAGAAAATATCGTGGAAAACAAACCAAACTCTATGAAAGAAGGTTCTGAAAAGGCAAAAGAAGAGGAGAAAGACAAAGAAGAGGAGAAAGACAAAAAAGAGGAGAAAGACAAAGAAGAGGAAAAGACAAAAAAGAGAGAAAGACAAAAAAAGAGGAGAAAGACAAAGAGGAGAAAGACAAAAAAGAGGAGAAAGACAAAGAAGAGAAGAAAGACAAAGAAGAGGAGAAAGACAAAGAAGAAGTGAAAGGAAAGGAGGAAAAGAAAGAAGACAGCGAAAAAGATGAAGCCCAAGCTGTGGCTAAGCCCCCAGAAGCAGGGACGGCGGGTGGAGAGAAGGGTGAGAGACTGGGTGTGGATGGTGCACAGGCTTACCCTGTCGTCACGTCGTGGCCTAGCACTGAGTGTCGTGCCTCCTTGGTTGCCGAGGACAACCTGTGCGGCAGCATCCTCGCTCAAATGGCTGCTAGCAGCAGCTGCGAGGGCCTGGATGTGTACCCTGTCTCAGGTTGTCCGCCCCTCGTGCTTTGCGCATGCCTGCTTTCTGTGTTGTCGTTCCCTTCTTTCTTCATTTTGATGTTGTCGTTCTTTGTGTTTTAACTTTGTTTTTGTTGTTGTATGTATTATGCACATCAGTGTTGTTGTTTTTTGGTATTGAATAGATTGTATGTTACAGTTGTTTTCAGCAGTCTTACTAAATTTGAATTTCGGTGTCTGTTTTAAGTTGGCAAGTCTTCACTTTGTTGGGTTTTTTGTAAAAATGTTTTTAATGATTTGGGTTAATTTTGATATCCTTATTCAGGTTTAGCTGATTATAATATTTGGAGAGCATAGACAAGCTTTTTATGAGTTTTTTTAAAGTTTGTTTTTTATATTTTGTAGAAATTGTTTCATTTTGATGGAAAGGAATTTACAAACATGTGAAAAGGCTAAGTTATGGAATGATTGAAATAAATGCTACTTTTTGTTTTAATTTTGTATCTACTGAGAAATCATGTAACTGCCATAACTTGAGGTACATCCAGTTGCAAAAAATTATGTGAGCAATAAGTACACTTTTAAATCCAGGCTTTCTTTCTTTCTTTCTTTTTCTCTTTATTTATTTATTTATTTTTTATAGAGCAGAGAAAGTTTTTAGTATTCTATTTGATAGTTATATTTGTTTTTATTCAATGTCAGTATGGTAGAGCTTTTTCTGTTGTTGATTTCAATCAGTGTTGTTGCATTGCAATATTTGTTTATTACACTGTGAACATGGATTAGAGCCTGTTATTTGAAAATAATGAGGAGCACAGGATATTCAATTATGCAAATGTTAAGCGGTCATGGCACTTCAAAATGAACGTGTGTATATGTGTTCGTGTAGAAGATGCAGTAATGTACAGTAAGTGGATCAGTGGCCTAGAGGTAATGCGCCTGCCTTGAAAGCAAAAAGTCCGGGTCGGAAGTGTGTGGTGGTTGGATCCCAGTTCAAGCCAAAAACTTTTCCCCCATCCATTACACCATGGATGAGGAGATAAACTGAGGTGCTGTGTGTTACATAAAATTATTTAGCGCACCTAAAAGAACCCATGGCAACTAGAGAGTTGTTGCTGGCAAAATTCTGAAGAGAAAATCCACTCTGATAGGAAAACAATTACAGTAGCAAAGAAGTTAAAAAAAAAAAGACAAAGAAAAAAGGGTAGCGCTGTTCTTGTGGTGACGCACTCTCCCTGGGGAGAGCAGCCCGAATTTCATGCAGAGAAATCTGCTTTGACTTAAAGTGGTATGAAAAAATAAAATAATTGTTTATACCCCACCCCCTCCAAAGAAAGTATATTCACAATACCAATATTCTTTAAAATGTACCGTAATGCGCTGAAATCACTTAACAGTGAAAAAAAAGAGAGAGGGGGGGGGGGGGGAGGGGGGGGGGGGGGGGAGGGGAGAGAGAGAGATGGAGGGAGATCAGAGAGAGAAGGCAAGGCGTGGGTTGTTATGTGAAAGCACATAATCAGCTGTGGTGTGTATATTCATGCACCATTCCGTGAGCTGTCAGTAGAAGCTGGGATTGGTTTCTTGACAGTGTCAACTGGCTCACAGTCACCTGTGAAATAGTTGAAAGATGCTCATCATTTGATTTTAGTTCATCATTCAGTACATCTTTATAACTATGTATAGAGAGTGTGCAGTAGTATAAGCAAATGCTTGGTGTGCTTATCACTTGATGCATTGCTGAATGAATCCAGTTTTATTAGAACAAAAATAAAAGCAAACAACAAACAAACCAACAACAACAAAAGATGGTACCAATGTTGCTTGTTCAGTACCATCACAATTACATCTGAACGTGTGGGCAAAAACAGTGACATATGCAAAAAATCTCACCATTGGTGAACTTCAGGGCTCTAGCCCAGGAATTGAGGGGGGGGGGATCTGAACATAACCTTTTACTCTTTTTTTTCCCCCATCTGTACTCCTTAGTCTATAGATGTGATCTTATCACTTTGTAGTTGCACAATGGAAAAACTTAAAATCTGATCTATAAAAAAAAAACCCAAAATGAAAAAAACAAAAAACTTTTTTTTTCATCCACTTGTGAAGACATTTTTCTGTGAAGAAAGTTGATCGAGGACTGCTGTGAAAAGTTGAATTTAAAACTTCTTTAAAATCAGCAAGTTGCCATCTTGTTATTCACAGTATCTGTTGTAACTGTATTTATCTGTCTTCATTTGTTGCTTTTTTTCCCCTCATATGACTGTCTTTGTTTGATGGCTATGTTTTTGCATATGGGGTAAAATAAATTTGATAAACAGACAATGATAAGGTCTTAAAATTTTCTTTGAGTGAAATTATTCATTTGACATACAGACTTATTGCTAGGTGAGCCCCATGGTAGACTTATGGAGGGTAATTTTTGGTGTAATTGTTTATCAATATAATGCCACGTAGATTGAAAGAAAGGCAAAGACCAGCATGAAACGTATGATGTACTCTGCTTCTTGTCTTGAGTACTGTTCCTTTCTATCCCCATAGTCTCTCCTCTTGTGTTCACTTTGATAGTAACGTGTTTTTTGTTTAGGGTTTTTGTTGTTCAAGCTGTGTTGACACTGTTTTTTGCTGTACTTTGGTGTCACATTTTACTGTTATGTTATACTGTATTGTTGAATTGAAAAGTGTTAAATTGTCCATCTTATCTTGTCATATTCTTTGATATTTATATCTCTTAAAAGTGTTATGAAACACAGCAAAGTGATTCAGATAATTTCTACAATAAGATCTTCAACATTTACTCACACAGACATACAGAACCACACACACACACACACACACACACACACACACACACACACACACAAGATTAGATAAACTGTAGAATGTCTTGGTATATTGAATTTTAATAGTTATTTACCATTGGGATTCATAGTTCACTGTATCAGTAATCCTAAATGAATGAATAATGAAAGGCTATGTTCAGAATCATATGGACCCAGATATTGATAAAAAGTGTACAAGAAGAGCATTGACTCTAGGATTGAAATTCAAACTATGTGTTCATCTGCTTAGATCGTATCAGTAAAGGTGGTTTTTTTTTTTTTTTTTTTTTTTTTTTTTTTTAAAGAAATCATATCTTTAGGTTTTGAAAAGAATGTAACAGCTAATCTAGATAAAAATATGCCCCCACAATTGGTTGCACTGAATTTTGAAGAAAGCATTTTTTATTATTTTAACCTGTTCAAGTCAAAGTGTGTGAGTCTTAGTTGAAATATTTTATGCATAGCTCATTTTTCATGCTGAGTTTATTCTTCTTTGTGTTTATGTTAAATCATTACAATTTCATGAGTTTTATGTCCAGGCATGTTTTCATTTGGTGATTTGTTTGCCTGATTTGCATTGTTATTAGGGTACTTATTCTTCATATTTTTTTCAGCGTGTCAATATTTGGATGGCAATAGAATGCAAATGGATTTTTGTCATTGTTGAATGACTGGATTATAAAATAGTATATGTGACATTTGATTGATGGCTCTCAAAAGTCGGAGGTTTTATTGGAGTTTTTGTCTTATCCTTTATTTTTCTTTCTTTGTTTTTTTCTGTCTCCTAGTCTTCCTTCCTCTCTTTCTTTATGCCTGTCTGTCTTTCTGTGTGTGTGTGTGTTTTTTCTTCTTTTTTTGTGTTTATGAATATCACTCGAGTGATTGAATAAATGAAGTAAATGTCTAGGGTTGGTCTCTGTGAAGAGCTACTTTGAGAACAAAGATATCCATAGTAACAGCTATAGTCCTAGGAAGAAGGAAGTGTAAACATGAAAGCATCATATTTTGATCATATGCATCCTTTTGCAGTATGTGTGCGTGTGTACATGCGTGTGCTTGCCCATGCATGCATGAACATGCGCATACACGTATGGTTTTGTTTTTGTTTACTCATGTTGAATATTGTTGGCTTAGTGAGCAGTTTATATTATGCTTGATCACAAATTCAGCTCTCACTATCAGCCACTATATTGGAAGACTTTGGAGTGAACATTTGCACAGACTCCAGTTCCCTTCTAGTCCTCTTCAACCAGAGGGTCCATGAGTGAACACTTGTATCTGTGGACAATCTTGCACACGTGTGAAGTATTCCATTTCATTTTTCAGAGAAGAGTAAGCCATGTCACGCTGGTTGCAGTGGAAGACAAAATAAATGATAAAACATATGTACATTGATGCCATGGTTAGACGTCATCTCTGAAGTCAGAATGTGGTGACCTTAATGGGAGAGTCACTTACACAAAAATATCACCAATGATGAACCCAGGAGTTCTAGTGAAGAAACAAAGAAAAAGAAGAAGCACAAGCATATAGATGTCTTTAAATATATGCATTCATATGTGTTGTAATATACCTGAGTGAATATATATATAAATACGTACATTACTTTATACAATTGTGTATTTGACTGTTTGAACTAACTCAGTCAAAGCTGCTGCTGACTATGCAATGGGCATAAGATGTTATGCTGAGAAAATGTATCTGCTCAGATGTTAACCATCCATTTTATTTCTTCACACAGAGGACAGAAAGAGGACAAAGAAGACGCAGAGGCAGCAGCTGAAAAGAAAGAGACAGTTGCTGAGCAAAAGAAGGCAGACGCAGAGCAGAAGGAAGCAGAGAAGACGGAGACAGAGGCAGGGAAAGTGGAGACAGAGGCAGGGAAAGTGGATGCAGACAAGAAAGAAACAGAGACAGAAGAGAAGGAAGCGGAGAAAACAGATGGCGATGCACCAGCAGAAAATGGCTCAGCCAGTCTTGAAGAGGGTAGGTGCTGACTGTTGATGATAAAGGTACAGTTTATGTCAGACCAGAAAGTGTTTATATAGATTGCAATAAAGCTACCAATATGATTTTAGATAAAGAGTTAAGAAAATAACAGCAATAGCAGTAATCAAGACATGGAGTGTATTGATTTCAAATTTTGCATTTGATTTCTAAGGAAGCTATGTTTGTGTGTGTGTCTAATAGATATAATGGTGTGTGTGTGTGTTTGTGTGTGTGTGTGTGTGTGTGGTGGAGAGAGAGAGACACGGAGAGAGAGATTAATTTTGTTACAGGATCTGTTTAAGATATGAGTTGAAAATCATGAAAAATGTTTTTTTTAGCAGAATGTTAGAAGTGTCATAATATGTTGTATCATTGTCTTAACATTTTCTCCATTTGCACAAAGCTGTGTTGCCTGATGCCTACATAAAGGAAACGGAATGATTTTTGCAGAAGACAAAGAAGGGAAGGAGGGGCAGGGGGATGGAGAGGACCAGAGTGAGAAGACAGGGGAAGACCAGGCAGCAGCGGATGATAAAGGGGACGCCAAGGCCGCTGCCCCTGCTGCTGCTGCTGCTGCTGCTGATGGGGACAAGCTGGAGGACAAAGCTGATAGTGCTGATGGTAATGTCATGTCAAGTTAAAACACTTTAACCATCCATCCTATGAAGGGCAGTTACAATTATGGGGAAAAGGATGGAGAAATTGAGATTGTTTTAGGTTTGGAAAAAGAGAGAGAGTACAGTGTTTATATATCTTATATAAAAGAAAAGTGAAAGAAGTTATGTAAAACTAAAACTACTTTTATTCATAGCAGTTTAAATAGATTTTTTACCCCCTCAGTAAATTTTTATAACCAGTATCAAGTAGATTCGTTCATTAAAAGAGTTGTTTTGGAGAAAGTTCCAACTTCATGCTGAAGAATATTGTTAAAAAGTATGATACAACTCTTCAGTCATTTCATGAGAACTTGTCATAGGATATTAATTAAGCTGTGAGAAAATTTCTGTCCATGGGGAACTTCACCTCATAGATGTATATTTAAAAAAAAAATGAAATTGCTTTCAGTTCCTCTATTTTTAGTCTCTCTGCTTTGCAAGGAATGTGGATGATTCATATTCCCCTGCCTGCCTGCTTTTATCTTTCTTCTTTTTTTTTTTTAACCATATTGTTTTTCTCTGCATCTACAAGAAAGTTATTTTTTACTGATTACTCCTATGTGTTAAATAATTTGAATCTTCATTTGGGTGTTTAGTTGTGTTTTGTATTCTGTTCTGTTTTGTTTTGTTTTGATTTTGTGTGTGTGTAGAAATAAAAACAGAAAATTTTTTTTTTTTTTTTTTGAAAAATGGTTTTACTATTACAATGTCTTCAAAGTACGATAATATATGAGCATCTGAAATAATGAATGTGCCTTCAGAATGAAAGTCCCATTTTTTTTCTTTTTTTCAGAAGAGACCCCCCAAACAGACAATGATATATCGGAATCCACAACGACCGATGATCCATCCAGCACGACGGAAACAGCCGGGGAGACAGAATCAAAAGACGAATCAAAAGAAACCTCCGATGACCAGGCACCAAAAGCACCGAAGAAGGACGACAAAGCGGGCGAGAAAACAAAGGAGGATGAAGACAAAGAAGGAGAAGAGGATGAAGACAGCAGCATTGTGAAAGACAGACTGGAGGAGCGGGAAGAAGCAGAAGGCAGCAGCAACCAGCCCATTGCCTCCATCTCCGTCAGTCAGAAGGCTGCAGAGGGGACCACCCACACCGACACCCCCAAACCAGCCCACCTGGATCTAACTCACCCTGACATCCCCGACCACCTGCACACTCTGCCTGTGGATGGGGGATCACTCACGCAGCGTCTGGAGAGGGCGCTGGGGTCTGTGGCGCCACTGCTGCGTGAAGTGTTTGTGGACTTTGCGCCGTTCTTGTCCAAGACTCTGATTGGTTCCCATGGCCAGGAACTGTTGATAGGAGGTGAGAGCTTTGTCTTGTGACTGCTGTACTGGTCTGTTTTGTTGCCATGAGTTGTATTGGCTGTTTTGGAGGTTTTTTGGCATTATTTTTTCTGAGTCGCCTTGTGTTTAAGGATATATAACTGCATTACTTTACACTGAGTAAGATTAAATTGTGTAACACTGTATCCTAACACATGATACTGTGAATACAATCTGAAGGCCAATCCCATTGAGTATGCTACTGTTCAGTGTTCCATCATTTTACATGTTGCGGCAGTGCGTTGAACTCCTACTGTTGACAAAGGCATTTTAATGACAGATGAGTTAACCTTTACAGGCCAGGCCATTCAGCAATCTGCTGGTCATATAAACCAGAAGGAAACAAAAGGTCGTGAGAGGGGGTATCAATGTTGTTGGCAGGTCTGGTGACGCTGAAGCAGAGCACCTCGGTGGTGGAGCTGGTGATGTTGCTGTGTTCCCAGGAGTGGCAGAACTCCCTGCAGAAACACGCCGGCCTGGCCTTCATCGAGCTGGTCAATGAGGGCAGGTAGGGAGGGAGTGAGGAGGGGTGGGAACTGGGCAGCATTGTTCTGATCTGTGGTCATTTTGTCTGTGTGTGTGGGTTTAGCTCTTTAAAATTCTTTCTAAGCTATTCCATAAAAACCACCTATTGTCTTTTTGGGGAAGCCAAAGCCTAGAAATTTTCTTGTTGATTAGTTAAAGGTTTCAGACCTATTTTCAAGAATCTTGGAGAAAATACCAAAGAGAAAGATTTCTTAAACTAAATGACTGGCTCTGCAGTATGCTATAATACAGAGACATAGCAGAAGAAGCTCCTTGTGGTTTATGCAGAAAAGATCAGAAAGGGAAGAAAAGACTTGAAGCAGACATCTGTGTAAAGTGTTCCTATGGCTGCTCCTTTTGGAAATTATTTCTTATTGAAATTATTTCTTTTAAGTTTTCGTAAGTATGAACCAAGGTCCTATACACTTTCCAAACTTTGACACAAAACTACACATCAAGATCCCATCGTCTTTTTGAAGAATATGTGGGTTAGATGGCAGAAACATACCCACCATGCATGCACCCTGTGAGGTGAAGAGGGATAGGCTCCAGTAGGTTCAACTAAATTAATCTTATTCATTGAACACTCGGACAGCGACTAGTGTTGTGTGTCACATGAGGTAAAGTGCGTTGCGCTGCTGTTAAGCACCTGGCAAGTCGGGCCCAGCGCATTCAACTTCTTTAACTAAATTAGTCTAGACACACTCACTGCCTGAAAACTTCAGGCCAGTGACTCCTCAAGGAGTTTGGAAGAAGTCAGAGGACGTGTTAGCACTGACTGTGTATGTTTCAGGTTGTTGGCCCATGCCACAAGAGACCACATAGTGCGGGTGGCTAACGAAGCGGAGTTCATTCTGAACCGCATGCGGGCTGAAGATGTGCAGAAACATGCCGACTTTGAGGTAGGTGTCTGACTGACCGTGTTTTTCTCTGTTAGTGTCATTCTGTCTGTCTGTCTGTCTATTTGTCTGTCTCTCGTCCCCTTTGTCACCTTCTCCTTTTGTTTTTTGCTCTCTCTGTTTGTGTTTTTGTTTCTCCTTTCTGCCTCACTCTCTTCCTTTGTTTTGTATCACACTTTCATTTGTGTATGCACACATTCACTCACTCACATGTATATATATACACACACGCACACACACTGTCACCACCATTATCATTACCATGACTGCCATCATCATTATCGTGTAATGTTTTCAGCAAATGAAGCTCAAGATGTTTGTTCACTTTTCTCCCACCTCAACAACCCCCAACCCCCCCCCCCCCCCCCCCCCCCCCTTTTTTTTTTCTTCTACTCTTTCTTTCCTATCACCATCACAATCACTGCCATCACCCATGTAATCATCTCTAACCAGATTGTGTTTTGGAAGTAATGAAGGAATTGTGTGTGCATGTGTGTGTGCACGTGCATGTGTTTATGTATGTGTGCGCGCATCTGTATTATATTATTTATTGTTTATTTATTCTTTTATATTGAGGATAATGGAATAAGCGTGTGCGTGCGTGTATGTGTGTGTGTGCATACATTTATGTATGTGTTTGTGTTTGTGAGCGTTGTGCATGTATGTGTTTGTGTGTGTTGTGGATATATGTGTATATATTATGTGTGTGCGTGCACTAATCTGTGTGTGTGTGTGTGTGACAGTCTCTGTCAGCCCAGCTGATGCTGGAGAGGAGGGAGGAGGAGAAGCTGTGTGACCACCTGATCAAGTCGGCCAAGCGCAGGGACCACACGGTGGCCTACAAGCTGAAGGAGAAGGTCATCAACATCCTCACCAACAAACACGGCGCCTGGGGCATGGCTGGAAAGAGGTGGGTCCGTCACCTGGCCCTGTGAGAGGGTTTTTTGTGTGTGTATGGTTGATCGTGATTTTTTGAAACTTTTTTTTTTTTTTTAGGGTGGTTTTGTTGTTTGTCCTTATTTTGAGGTGGGGGTGGGAGGGGGTTCGTGCTTTTTGAAAAAAAATTGATTTTTTTTTTTTCAGGGGGGGGGAGGTGATGTTTGGTTTGGGTGGGTTTTTTCTGATTTTTGGTGGTTTTCGTTTCCTTGGTTAGAGCTCTGAAGTTCACCATTGGTAAGATTTTGCATATGAGACCATTTTTACCCAGCATTTAGGTAGCTTCATTCTGACTTCAGGGATGTTTGGGTTATTTTCATTGGTTGAGTTTGTTGGTTTGTTTTTTTTACTCTATTTTTATTGTGATTGTTTTCGTGTTGTTATTGAGAAATGTTTCTGTACCTTAGTGTGGACAGCGATTTCTGGAAACTGGATGTGTGGGAAGATGACTCTCGCCGGCGCAGACGCCTGGTACGAAATCCACTGGGGTCCACCCATCCCCAGGCCACCCTGAAGGCAGCCATTGAACATGGTTAGTCATGGCTTTGCGTCTTTGTTTCTGTTTGAGCTGGCTAACTGGGAGAGAAAGGAAATGGAAAATCTGTGGAAAAGTAGACAGATCATAAGAGATGTAGAGGGCATGATTATTTAAGTTATCATTTTTTGGTATTTTTTCCTTAAAACAGATATGGCAATAGATAATAAATGGTGATCTATTTATTTATATATTTATTTATCTTTTTGAAAAACTCAAACCTTTTAAGCCAAGCAAAGAAAAAAAAATCATGTAAAGCAAACAAAAACCATTAAAAACAAAAAGACAGCAAATTAGCAGCATTATTGCATTTACAAATACTGATTGTTGTGTCACTGTTTATGTGTGTGTGTGTGTGGAGGAGGGGGGTATTTGTGTTTGTGTGTGCATGCGTGTGTGTGTTTTCCCATTTGTGTGCATGTGTGTGTTTCTGAGTCTATCTGTAAGTGTGTTTGAACATCTCATATACCACCACTTCACACATACCACTCTGGCATAAGGCAGTATTGTGCCATGTATCACCAGGATAGCTCAGTGGTCAGAGCTCTCACTTTCCCCAAGCTAAGGTTAAGCAGCATTGAATGTGGTTACCACTTGGATGGGTGACTGTTTGCACACCTTGGCTTCAGTACAGTCCCCCAGTTCACCCAGCTGTAAGTGAGTAGCTGCCTCTTTAGGGTCAGGGAAGGTAAAGCAGCGAGGGAGAGGAGATGGGCGCCACTCTCAATATGCTGGCCCCTTGAGAAGTTGAGGTCTCTGATGCCTCACTCCCCTACAACCCTATAGGTTATGGGACACCTTTGCCTTCATCACCATGGTGTATAACTGGACCTGTGCAGGTGCTACAGAGGATGCCATCAACCAGGCCCGGGAAGCTTTTCACGCTCATCTGACCAACATGCGCAAAGTGCAGAAGGAAATCACCGACTACACCGATGAAGAGCTGATGATGGAGGAGAAGGACTTTGAACAGGAATTCTCAGGTAGGATGGTATGGTAGTGTAGAGAGTTTTGCACCTTGATGATGTGATTTTCTTTTGATTTGGGACTGTGAATGCTTTTTGAGTTACTGTCGTTTTGGGGGTTGGGTTTTTTTCAGGCATATTTGAAAAGAACCTCTTTGTGTGTGTGTATATATATATATATATATTTAATATGTGTGTGTGTGTGTTCATACTGCTTGGTTTGATGTTGTTGCATTTTTCATTTGTTTGTTTGATTTATTTTTTGTTACCATTGTCATTGCTCTTTTGTCTCTCATCCTGCATTGATTATGATCAGCCCCATACAGGTCTATCTATCTATCTATCTGTCCCATAGTCTGACGACCGTGGGGGCACCCTCAAAGACTCAGCAACCAGTTCCCTCCATTCCTCTCTCTGTTCTGCCTTTCTCAGGGTTTTGTTGAGTTCTAGGCCTGTCCATTCACTGATGTTATCCTCCCAGCTCTTCCTTGGTCTGCCTCTTCTTCTTCCTCCTTGGACAGTGCCTTGCAAAACTGTCTTTGTAATTCCTTGGGATCTTGTGACATGCCCATACCACTTAAGTTTACGCTTTTTCACGATCGTTAGAAGGTTCTCATAGGGTCCAATGGTTTGCTGGATTCTGTTATGCACGCTTTCGTTGCTTATGTGGTCTTTGTAGGAGATGCCAAGGAGTCTCCGAAAGCATCTCATCTCCACTGCCTGTACTCTTCTCTCCAAATCTGCAGTCAGGGTCCATGATTCACAGGCATACAGAAATATGGATATGACAAGGGAGCGCATTAGTCTGATCTTGGAGATAAGTGAGATATTCTTATCTCTCCAGATGGTGTTTAGTTTTGACAAAGCTGTTATTGTCTGTGCAGTCCTGCATACTACTTCTGGCTTGGATCCCTGGTCGGATACAATGGCTCCCAGGTACTTGAAGCTTTGAACTGTTTCCAGCTTCTGGTCATTAACCCTGATAACAGTGCTAATGCCGTTGGTGTTATTAGTCATCAGTTTGGTCTTCTCTGCACTGATTTCCATGCCGTATGTTTTGGAGGCCTTATCCAAGTGTTCTATTAGGCTGGCAAGCTCTTTTTCTGATCCTGCTATTCCATCAATGTCATCTGCGAAAGGAGGTTTGTGATCGTTCTGCCACCAATGCTGACTGATCCTTCATGATGTTCCAGTGCATCAGCCATGATTCTCTCAAGGAAGATGTTGAAAAGAGTGGGTGAGAGTAGACAGCCCTGCCTTACTCCAACTGTTGTTCGAAACCATTCTCCAATGTTGTTGTTGTAGTACACTGCACTGGTGGCCTCGCTGTACAGCTGTTTGATGACTCTGATCAGGTTTGCATTGATGCTGTACAAATTCATGGTTGCCCACAAAGCTGCATGCCACACCCTGTCAAATGCCTTCTTAAAATCGATAAATACGTGGTAAAGGTCTTGTTGATGTTGAAGGTACCGCTCACATAGTATTCTGAGGTTGAATATCTGTTCTGTTGTGCTGCGCCCTGCTCTGAAACCTGCTTGTTCCTCAGCAATGATGGTCTCTGCTTGTGGCTTCAGTCTATTCAATATTATCTGCAGCATGACCTTGCTTGGGTGACATATGAGGCTGATTGTGCGGTAATTATGGCATTGTTGTAGATTTCCTTTCTTGGGGAGGGTGATGATGAGTGACTGCGTCCATGGTGTTGGCCATTTTCCTGTCTGCCAGATCTTGTTGCAGATTCTTAGTAGGGCGCTGATCATGGCTTCCCCTCCAGCTTGGACCAACTCAGCTGGAATGTTGTCAGCCCCTGCTGACTTCCCTTTTTCAGCGATCTGACTGCTGTTTCCACTTCTTCTCGGAGGATAGGGTGACTGTCTGTGTCTTTGCTTTCGGGTACATTAAGGACTTCTGGATCTCCTGCGGTTCTATAGTTATACAGGTCGGAGCAGTATTCTGTCCATCTGTTCAGAATATCCTGGTCGTCAGTGAGACACTTCCCATTTTTGTCTTGGATTGTTAAACCTTTTCTCTGTTTCGTGCTAGTCAGGTCTTTCACCAGCTGATATGCTTTCTTGCTATTGTTTTTCTTGATGTTCTCTTCAATGTCTTGGCACTGTTCACCGATCCATTTCTCTTTTGCCTCCGTCATGGACTTCCTGATTCTTTTGTTGACTGCCCGATATTGTTCTGCTCTTTCTTTTGTTTCATTTTTCTTTTTCTTCAACTCTCTACGCTTGTCGCATAGTTGTAGGATGTTAGGTGTGACCCATGGTTTTTTGACTGGTCGGCGTTTGCCAAGAAGCTCGTTTGCTGTTTCAGTCACCGCTGTATTGAAACTATTCGTCAGTGTATCTATGTCTGAGTCTATCACAGTGAGTGCTGCAAACTTTCCACCTATCCTTGCTTGAAAAATTTCTAATACCTCTGGGTCCTTCAGCTTCTCAAGGTCAAATTTGATCCTGATGTTGTTCCATACAGGTACATTCGCTTATAATTCTAAAGCCTTTGACTTTTTGATGTCAATAGTTTTTTCACCAGGTTCCAGCGGTCCCCTCCAGTTTTTATCTGTGTAGTCTGTCACACCTATCACATAACATGTGGTACATATCAGGGTATTTTTTGTGTGTGATCTGGGATGTATTTCTGTTTTTTTTTCAAATGAACCGGAAAGGATGACAGTCCTCTGAATGGACTTTTTGCTTTGAGTTTTCTGAGTATTTTTATTTGTGTCTGGGACATGCCTTTTACATAATGAGAATGGTTGAGGGTGTATAATGCGAAGATTCAGTGTCTACATAAAATCCCCCTGGAAACCATGTTATGAGTTCTAAGTAACTACTAAAGGGTGGTGATGGATGATGTGAAGACACCACAGATCTATCTGAATGTGTAGCAGCTGATCCAGGACATCTGCTGCACCTCATCACTTGGAGACCAGAAAGACTGAAAAGATAACAGTTCTCTCCCATGCCGAAGTAGGATGCGCTGGGCCTGACTTGTCAGGCGCTTAATGGCATCATTTTCGCTTGTATGACAGATGGTAGTTGCTGTGTGAGCTTTGGAAGAAGCAGAAGAAATTTTGTATGGCAGTGGCAGGAAACAAGTTTTCATGTAAAGGGGGTTAGAAGGGGAGAGCGTTCAGTTATGTCCCTTCCATGTAGCAACCATTTCCCACTCACCCCTTTTTTTAAAAAAAGAATTTTTTAATTTTTCAAAATTTCATGTTATTTATTTATTTTCAACTCTATTCTATTCATTTTTCTTTTTTTTTTTTTAATCACCAGAGGCATTGAAGAGGGTTGGTGGTGTTCTGACCTTTGTATCAGGTCATTACTGTACAGGTCCAGTGGCCCTGTCCACCAGCTGCACGCTGATCGCCCCGGGGGTGACGGTCAAGGGCACCGTGTCCATCACCAAGACTGAGCTCTACTTTGAAATGGACGATGAAGACCCTGAAAACAGGAAACTGGATCCCAATGTAAGTCAGCTTTTGGTTGTTTGTGGTTTGTTTTTGTTTGTTTGTGGTTTGTTGTTTTGTTTGCTTGTTGTTTGTTTTGCTTGTGTGTTGTTTGTTTGGTGTGGGCTTTTTTCTGTAAGGTGAAGCTGTGCACTCTTACCTGTGTTCTGGGGGGGGGAAAAAAGCCATTTTGTGATTTTCCTTTTAAATGGTGATATAGTATTCTTGCATGAATACTGGTATACAGGTGCATATTCTTGCATGCATACATGCACACACATACATACACATATACGCACAGGCACAAACACCCATTCGTCACTTTAAGTGAACAGACGTAAAATTGAAGACACACAAACACCCATGGTGCAGAATTGTCTAGTTGCGTTGGACATCTGCTTTTATAAACTTTGGATGCAAATATGAGGAATTGAGTGCATATCTTTATCTTCTGTGTGTTGTGTGTGTGTGTGTGTGTCTTGGTTGGTGGGTTGGTTGTTGGATGGATTGCTTGTTGGTGGGTGGGTTGGTTGGTTGGTTGTAATAATCATCTTTTCAAAAAAAAATTCGGGTCTTCTTCCTGCTAAAAGATATGGGGTGGTTATTTGGAGAGAAAGTCCATTCAGACAAGGAAACCTTTGCTGTATCCTTATAAGGATGACAGATGTTAGTAATTAATTTTTCCCCCAAAAGAACAAAGACAAACAAAACAAAAATCAAACCAAAAAAAGGAAAAACTTGAATATTCCGAGATAATGAAGAGGAAACAACTGTTGTCAACTTCAGTTCAAGGTCTCTTTAATCTTTATATGATAATGAGTAATGACAGTCATAAACATTAATTACCATGGTGGCATTGCAACTTGAGCATTGCTTGTTTGGATTTGTATAAAGCATAAGTAAATAAAACAAACTTTAAAAAAAGAAAAAAGAAATGAATTAGATAACAAAATTGTTCAAGCAGCTGCATACGGCATGATTATATTTTGCATGATTTATTAAACTGATTCAGGTAGGTGTACGGATGTAAGCAGCTTTTTGGGAGGAGAAAATCCTTGTAAATGTGCAAGCTCTCCCTTTACTCCGTTGAATGATAAATTGAAATGTCAGGCGCCCGCAAGGGTGCTAGCTTAGGGAAGGTATGTAGCTTCATTATAATCTTGCGTTAATTTCCTTGTCAGGAGGGACTTTTTCAACCTTGGACTCCTGTTATTTTCTTGTGCTCATTTGTCAGGTCTCTGAATTCTTGTAGGTATGGTTTTGTGTCTTAGTTGCTGAGTGTCTTTTTCTTCCATCTGTGTTCTGCTTGGTCTTCTTTAACTGACCGGTACTTTTTATCTGTTTCTTTGTTCTGTCCTTTTGTTCTTTCTTTTTTCTTTCTTTTAGTGTTTCTTTTTGCCTTTTCTGTTTGTCCCCCTTTCTTTTCTTTTTTTCTTCTTCTCCTTTTGTTCCTTTCTTTCTGTCTTTGTCATAACTGCCAGTCAAAGGCTTTGGTATTTTTTATTTTGTTTTTATCTACTTACTACAAGTTTCAGAAGAATATTGCCACTTTCATATCAAGTTCTATTTTGGTTTTTTTAAATGAAAATTGAAAGAAAGGGAAAAAGAAAAAGCTATTAAAAAAACACACAAAAAACTTTTTAGTTTCCAAAATGGACAGACCCACCCGAAAAAAGAAAAATGGTATGGTTTTGTTTTCGATTAATATATTTTAAAGAAAGCATTTTCTTTGCATATTTATCACCAACTGCATTATATCTTCCACAAAATTGCTGTGCATTATTCACTGGTTTTGTACTGTCCATCTTTTCCCAGCAACATCATGAATTTTACACTTAGGGAATGGCAGTTATACCCTTTTCCTCTTTTTTTATGTGCTTTTGTTTTATTTTCCTCTTTCTCTCTTTAGAATGAGAAAAAAAAGATATTATATATATATATATATATACATACATATATATATTCTAATTCTTTCTTCTCAGTGTTTATTTTCTTTCAGTGTTTTGTTTAAACTGTCCCTGCCAGGTTTTCTTTTCATTTTCTCATTCCTTCTCTCTGTATTTTTTATGTTTCTGTTGGCTTTTTTTAAAAACATGTGCATCAAGAATTTATGCACTCATCATTTTTGTTTATATTCCTTTCTGTACAATCGGTGTATCAGCATTTCATTGTTGGCCAAGAGGGAGAAAAGGCACAAGTCAAAGATTGTGAAAGACTTATGCCGTTTTATCCAGGTCAGCAATGATTTGTGGCATAAGAGCTGCATGTTGTGGAAGACATTTGCACGCACTTAGTATTGTAAGCATAACTTAAGCCTGCAGCGTGGTGACAGCTCCAGCGAAGATGTGTGCCAGCCTTCGAGCGTTAGGCAGGTAAGGGCAATAGGTCAAGTAGACACATGTACACACACAGACTGTTGGTGATGTTTGGATTTTTGTGGATTTTTTTTTTTTGCCTTGCTAGATCTTTGATTAACTATTGTACAGGCAGATTGTTCCCAGTTTGTCTTGCCTCATCCTTGTGTTGTTTTTTCAAAAAGTATTTTTGTCCTTTTTTTTCCCCCTTTCTCTCTGTCTGTCTGTCTGTCTGTCTGTCTGTCTCTTTGGGGGGTGGGGGGGAGAGAGAGAGAGAGCATAATTATTTGATGAGCATGAACCTGTTCACTTGCGCGTGCTTTTATTTTCTTTTAGTTATATATGTGCAGACCCCACACAAAGGTGTGTTTGTGCACACATTGGCACGTTCAGTCAGTACATGCTTATGCATGCATGCACTCTCCTTAAAAAAACTGATAGTAATAATAGTAACATACATACTGGAAAGGGAGCGGGCAGCTGACGAAAAATATAGAATTGGAAGGTGAGGGGAGGGCAGGAGAGAGGAGGAAGGGATGGGGGAGAGGAGCAAACAGTTCATGATATTTTCATCAGACATCTTCCTTCATACGGATGATGGATGGCCCACGCTCCTACATCACAACTACATAGATTTGGATTTTGGGGGGTGGAGGGGGGAGGTGGTGAGGGAGGTGGTGGAGGGAGATAATGGTGGAAGAAGATGAGTGGGGGGGGGAAGGGAGGATTTAGTGGTGAGGGTGGTGAGATCACCATCTTTTTTTTAAACCTTTTTTCTGTTTTTGGTCGTTTAAATTTTTATTTATTTTAAATTTCCTCCAAACACTCCCTGCTTTGTTCTAAAACCTCAGGTTGCCCTGTCCCTTGAGGGCTGACTACTTTGTTTCTGTCTCCCTCTCTCCCCTCTCTGCCTGTGTGTCTGTCTGTTTCTCTCTCTCTCTCTC
>CM054144.1:17532043-17539543 GCA_028751875.1 Rapana venosa | reverse complement strand
GTGATAAATATATTCACTTTTGTCGACAGATGTTCGTAAATCAGTTTCCCTTTTTTGTCCTTTCCTTCCCAAACTTCACACACTCCCTTAGTTGTTTTAAAAAAAAATCACTTTTGGAATTGCCTTTGACGATGTTCACGGTCACATACATTAATTACAATGAAGTTCAGTGGATGAACTTGGAGTTGCAGAAAGCGCTATTGTGAGTGACTGACTGATTCACAGGGAAGTAAAGGACGCCGATGTACTACTTATGTGTGTGTGAAGAAGGCAGGTAGTGTAGGGCCCGGCCGGCCGGCCACGCCTTTGTTTCGTCAGTTAGGAGGCCGTTTAAATTTGCACACAGATCTATCCATATGCATGAGCCCCGGGAGGTTGTGCACTCTGCGACACTCCTTGCTCGCAGCCAGGCCTTCATTTCTCCTGTCCATCACCCGTCGCCGCTTGCATACATTTCAGTTCGTGGAGACAGACGTGCGATTTTTAAAAATATAAAACACACTAAAAAAATTGTGGGTCAGTGTATGTTTTTTTAGTACGTGTGTGCGTGCGTGAGTGGTGTGTGTTGTGTGTGTGTGTGTGTGCATGCAGACTGTGTCGTCAGGTTTAAGTCATTTAAAAAGGAAAGATTTGATATACGAAAGTCATTGATATGCTTGTAATGTTCTTTGTGGTGAAGATAAGGTAATGTTCCGAGTATGTGTACGCTTGTATTCGGTTGTTTAGGATGACTTAAAAGTACGTGAGATGGGGGAAAAACAACTGCTGCAGTTGTTCTGTTATTAGAGCCATGATGCGTGTGTTGTATTATTTTCATTAGTTTAATTCATGTCCAAGTATTAATCAAAATTCCACCACATTAACTACAATTCTTGTTTCATAGTAAGACGCAAGGCACTGTACATGACTCATGGAACTTAATGGCAGTCTGCTTGTTTCACGTGCACTGCAGTGTTTGACGCTGTCAATTGTCGCGATATACTCCACTTGATGCTGAATATAGCCTATAGTATAATCATACAATGAAGAGATCTCCCCCACCCCCACCCCCCACCACCCAAAAAAAGAAAAAAGAAGAAAAAACGAAAAGAAAAGCAGACAAAACAAATAGAAAACTCTAATTATAACCACACACAAACACACACACACACACACACACACACACACACACACACACACACACACACCAAACAAAATACTACAGTAATCAAACAAACAAAACCTCCAGCGTAGCTTAAGTAAGATAAATAGTTTAAAAGATCATTAAAAACAAAAGCTACTTGATATACGGTTACGTAAGGCAGTCTGTATCTCTACTCGTCCCATTTTGTTTGGGTGAAACTGTAGCATACCACGTGTTGCCACTGGTATCATTAATTTCATACCGATCAAGAAAAATATGACACAGAATAATATAATCTAATAATATGCTATATCATACCATAGCACAACACAGCAAGGTCACACTTCAACAGAGACATATATATCAGCTGCTGCATTATTAATTGATGCCAGCAAAAATGGGAAAAGGAAAACAAAACAAAGAAAAAGAAGAAAACAAATATAAAGGAAAGAAAAAGACATTCCCAGCCTCATCAGTATTCTGGACGGTAGGGCGCGGTTGCCGAAGAATGGGGAAGACAGGGGGGGAGAAAATTGTCACGATGGGAGGAAAAGGGGGGGGGGGGGGGGAGGGGGGGGGGGGGGGGGGGGGGGGGGGGGGGGGGGGGGGGGGGGGGGGGGGGGGGGGGGGGGGGGGGGGGGTGGGGGGGGGGGGGGGGGGGGGGGGGGGGGGGGGGGGAGACGGTGGGGGACGGTGAGAGGGGAAGGGGTGAGGACGGAGGATAGACGGACATGACGGATGACGGCACGGATTGCACCTGATGCCTGAAGCTCTTTTTATGGATTGGCCATGTGCAACAACCCTCCCTGTCTCGCCTCGCTCTGCCCGTCCGTTCGTCCTTCTGTCTAGTCTGTGTGCTTGTGTCTTTGTCTGTCTGTATATATTATATCTGTATCTCCCCATATACCTGTGCAAAATACAAACAAGCATAAAAACATCCGACTTACGTACTAATGATTATGCATATCATATAGTACTAACTAAAAGCAGTGAATCATACATACGGTACTGGCCGAGCACAATGAAGACTTTTCGTAAGGAGACTGGCCTTATTTAACCAACAGGGAATACACTACATTATTCATGAATTCATTATTCACGAACAAATATGGACAGCCGCCGTGAGATGATGACGTCAAAATGAACGAGAGGGGGAAAAAAAGGGGTGCTGGGCAAATTGCCAACAGGCCTTCATACAGGACATGGCACAAAATGGCAAGGCACGGCACAGACAGAACACCTTGTTGTAGATGCTTTCACGAACATTTTCGCGGGCGTTTTCCATCCTAGCACGGTATGAACGACCTATACAAAACAGTACTGTAGCATGTTTTGATTGAGAGTACCAGTTCTGTTTAGAAGTCTATCGGATTCAACCATATTGTTTATAACCACCGCCGTCCCCAGAGGCCACAATTATCAGGGTTATCATCTTGTTAGTGACTAAGGCTTGGATTTCAACTGTGCAACTATGTACAGAGTAAATAATATACCAATTTTTCTGTCGTTCCTCGTATCAACACCGTAGCCAACCATCCGTAAGAGCCAGTTAGAATGGTCCCTGCATTGTGGGTGATGGCGGCCTTATGAGCATGGCCAACCAGGGCTGCTGAGAAAGTAGTACTCTGTCTTGTTGAGAAAGTGACTAACCACACTGGAAATCACGCCGTGAAAGTGACCTATCTCACTTATAGGCTTTATCAAAATGGCAGCATAATTGTAACTGAGAGTGACAACTGTCAGATTGGCAAAGCAGTGTGATAGTTTAAAAACAAACCATATCCGTCTTGTGAAGAAGTTGGCCCCAAAATGGGAACAAATTGCAGCAGAAAAATTGTTGTTGAGACTATAACATGTTATAGTGACTAGTTTTGACCTATTTTGTAAGGTAGCGACACTGAAAATTGCCTTTTCTTCACAACCCTAAACCATTGCAATTGGCAGTAACTTCATGTATTCTGCCCTACTACTCAAATGGCAACATACACCAAGTTCTGTATTTGAGGCCATACCTTTACAAACATAGATGATATTACTAATTATCAACGTTTTACAGTATTTCAGTTTTAAAAAAACAACCCAACCCAACAACAACAACAGCAAAAACCCCAAACATGTACAATTTAATAAAATAAAAAGGTACAGGTGTCCATTAACCTATAAGGTCGTAGGGGAGCGAGGCATCAGAGACCTCACTTCTCTAGGGCCAACATATTGAGGGCGGCGTCCATCTCCTCTCCTTTGCTGCTTTACCTTCCCTGACCCTAAAGAGGCAGGTGCCGCTTTACAGCTGGGTGAACTGGGGGACTGTACTGAAGCCAAGGTGCGCTAACGGTCACCCATCCAAGTGGTAACCACGCTTGATTCTGCTTAACCTTGGCTGAGGGAAAGCGAGTGTTCCGACCACTGAACTATCCTGTGCCCCAGTAATACAACCAATAATACGCAGCAATACTGAAATTGCCCCTTTCTACACAACCCTAACCCATTGCCAGTGACAGTATTTTGATGTATTGTGACCTACTACTCAAATGGCAACATAATCAAGTTCTTTGAGGCCATTCCTTTATAGACATAGATGATTTTACTGATCATCAACGTTTTATAGTATTTCAAACAACCCAACAACAAAGAACCAAACACGTACAGTAATTTATAACAGAGAAACGACTGAACAGTCACAGATACAGTAACATTTAGTCACTCCATAAGATTGCATAAATCTTAACTGGTTTTTAGAATCGTGTATACACATAACTTTTAGCATTTATTCCAGTGTGAAATTTCACATCGCTTCGAATAATATAGATCAGGTGGATCAACTTCCAAAGTGTAATAACAAAAACAGAGAGAAACGAGGTCATTGCCAGTACATTTCTCAATGACAGTTTACACCCAGACCTTCACCGAAAAAAAACACAGTCTGGTTTGATCGACGCTATTTTGATGTTTTTTGGGCCCGTTTACCTCACATGGGGACATTTAAAAAAGCATATGGAGATTTCCCACGTGACATTTAAAAAAAAAAGGTTGAAGGGAAAAAAAGGGAAAGGCATATATCATGCAGGCTGACAGAAACTAGGCGCGAAACAGTATCACGGAGTCGCCCTTTTCATGAAACGTCGGGCACTTCATGCGGGCACTTCTCTCTCTCCCCCTCTCCCCATTTTCCTCTCTCCCCCCTCTCTTCCCCCTTCTCTTTTCCCCTCCCCCCCCCCCCCTTCTCTCTCTCCCCCCCCCCCCCCTTCGCTCGGGTGTCTCCCTTGGATTAGGAGGGCGAAATTTTGCTGTGTAAATTTTTGTTTTTAAAATTGCCAAAAAAAACCAGCACCATGCCAGTTTGGGGTTTACCAACAACGCGGGAAGTGACCTAGGTCCCCTGCGAAACAACACTGCTACCTCATGGAAGGTTGTGGAGAAGGCGAGCAAAGGGTTTGTGCTTCGACTGAAGGCTGGCCAGTGAGGGGAACGGCGGTAACAAACACTGTGTATTCCCAGAAACCCCCCCCACAGACCAAAACGGGGACCGACGAAGGCAGGGAAGGAGGGCGGGCAGAGGAGAGGGGGCGGGCAGAGAAGGGGAGGCGGGCGGGGAAAGGGGAAACAACAGAGGAAAGGGCAAGAAAAAAGGGCAAGTGCATTTTCCCCATTCGAAACTTCGCCAAGTTTGTTTATCCCAACACCCCCCATCCCCCATCTTCTCCACACCAACCCCCACCTCCCCAAACCAACGCCTTCGCAATGGTTGCTTCCCACCGATTATCGCCGTCCCGTCAGGTGCTGTCACAGTGTTGGAAGCTGACACGTCCGAACAACGGTGGAATTGACCGGGTTGAGGTCCTTACCTGACAACGATGGAGGGGGGGGATTTGGACAAATATTAGATCGATTCGGATGCAAGGTACAGTGGGAACTATAAAAAACTTGGGGTGGGCTGGAAACGACCCCTGCAGAAAATCTCAGGGACGTTTCTAGAACAAGACTTTCTATGTGTAAAACCTCTAAAGTCCCCTGTTTTCATTTGTAAAAGGAAAATATGTTTTTCGTTTTTTGGACAATGACACCACAACCCTGTATACTTTTGGTTTCAAAAAAAAACCCCAGGCAACTGACTCAGGGGGAAAAAAGAATTTTTCCAAGCGCGGGCTGGAAAAACCTGCCGATCGTACAGAATCAAAGACAAATTTAGTGCTGGACTGGATTTTTTACATGTTTTTGGGGATCTATCAGATTTTTTTGGTAGAAGTGACTGTGTTGCCTGTATATGTGGTGTGTGAGTGTGTGTGTGTGTGTGTGTGGTGGGCATGCGCACCCCTTGTGCGTGGGGCGCGCGGTTGTATGTGTGTTTTGTTTTTTTGTCAGTGTTTTGGCGTGCGTGTTTTGTGCGTGCTGGTGGTGTGTTTGTGCGTGGTTGTGGTGTTCGGCTTGGGTGTGTTGTGCTGTGTTTGCGTGGTGCATCATATTTTGTGCATAGGGTGGGGTTGTGGTGTGAAAAGGAGAGAGAGAGGAGAGAGAGAGAAAAGAGAGGAAAAGGAGAGAGAGAGAAGAGAAGCAAAACAGGAGGGTTGGGCATATTGTGATTAGGTTTTTCACGTGTTGGAAGAGCATGAGTTACCGATCAGACGGATTGTGGGACAAACCCCTGTCACAGACCGGTTTTTTAAATGATGTTTGGGGTTGTTGCTCCCCTCCCCCCCCCTTTCCCCTTAGAAAGGGGCAAAAGTGTGGCCCCAAATTCACTGAATCGAATGTAAAAACTTCACCATGTCGGGGAAATCCATGCCATGTCGCCCATTGGGCGAAAATGAACATCTGTATTCTAAAAATACGGTTTTTTGCCCAGTCCCCTTCCCACTGTCCCCTTTAAATGGGCTTTAACAGCTTATTACAATAAAAATATTTCATTGTCATTGTCCCCCCCTCCCTCCCCCCCCTCCCCCCCCCCCCCCCCCCCCCCCCCTCTCTCTTCTCTCTCTCTCCCTTTCCCCTCTCTCTCCCAAATTGGGGGTACACCGGCTTTTATTCAGGAACGTCTACAAAAAGTGAAAATCGTTTTTGGTACGTGAAAAAAAAAATCAAATATGAAACTTCATTTCTTTGTTTTCTCTTTTTCGGGTTTTTTTTTTTTTTTTTTTTTTTTTTTTGGGGGGGGGGGGGTAATTTTGTGTGTGTTTTTAATAGGCATTCGGCTGTCCTCGCTTTAACACTCGTAAAAGACTTAATGGCAAACCTTTCTCGAAGAATTATCATTTTTCTTTTTTTTCTTTTTTTATCCGTTATCATCTGTTTATTTTGCCAAAGTTAATGACATAGGTTACGTCCTATGGTTTTTCTATTTCATGTTTTTAAAAATCCCTTGTATGTTCCCAGAATATTTTTGGGCCTTTCAGACTTTTCAGTGTTCTGGTTCAGCAAGGGGGGGGGGGGGGGGGGGGGGGGGGGGAGAGAGAAGAGAGAAGAGAGAGAGAAAAAACATGAAGATGCCAAAAAAATATTTTTAAGGGGATATGTAATTCGCAACAAAGGGAAAAACAGTATAACCGAGGGAGGAAAGAGGGCAGGGGGAAGAGTTGCAAACAAAAATGGGTCATGCTCGCAAAACCCCAGATGAGTATCTCAAAGGAACCCAAATTGTTGACATTGTGAAAACATATCCTAATTTTCTGTGCGTTCCTTGGGCCTCTAACATTTTCGACTATCCGGGATGGCGAAGGTCATTTACGGCAGCGCCCACACCCCCACGGGCCCTTGAGCTTTACGGAGGGTGGGGGAAAATCTGTAAAAAACAAGATAGTCTTTTGAATAAAATTGCTTTTGTTTATTTTTAAAAAAAAAAAATTTTTTTCCCGTTTGTTTATTGATCTATTAATTTAATTTTAAACCCAATCGGGAGGATGTTGAGGAACAAGACTACTTGTGAGAACTGCAAGAAGCTTGCTTTTCTCTGAAAATTGGGGAAGTTTTTTTGAAGTTGTTTCCTTCACGAACCCCTGTCATGAACCCAGTCATATTAAACCAAAAACCCTGTGATACACCACATTCAAATGAAAAATTGCTTTTTGACCCCCGGTTTGGCAAGGTTTTGGGGGGGGATAGTGGGTAGGGATATACAAAATTTTACAAGCAGCTGAAAATTCGGGTTTTTTAGATGAATTTTTTTTTTAATAGATAAAATTGTGGTTAAAAAAGTAACCGCGCGCTTGCTTACACCCACACACACAAACACACACACACACACACACACACAAACCCTATAAAGACTTCCTAAATTCACTTCGTTACGCATTCAAATCAACAATGATTTTTTAAATTAATTTTTTTAACATAACAAGGGTGGGATCCCAGCCGAAACACTTTGTCGACTGTCGCTGTCTCTC
>CM054144.1:17497043-17529543 GCA_028751875.1 Rapana venosa | reverse complement strand
AGCCTAACAATAGGACGAAGGTTTCATAACTATCGTTTATTTTCTCACAGTCGTCTCTGCTACCCGTTCTGTAAGGATAGTAACACCCACAATCAGTTCCAACGGAAAGATTAAAAAGAAAAAAGAAAGAAACCCCGAATATATAAGCAACAGACATAATAAGGACAAAACAAAAGGTGTAGTGGAAGAATAATACGGGGAAAACATACACACTTGAGAACACCCCCTCATCACTCAACAAGCCCCCCTCCTGCCTCTCCAAACCAGATGAAATAAGCCGGTATAGCCTTGCCTAGCGTAGTGTAGTGTAGTGTAGTGCCCGCGATGTTCTCTTCCAAAGAGCTTGACAAAAGAGGGCGACGACATCAAAGAGAGCAGAGTAGGGGAAAGAGAAAGGTCGTTAGTTTGAAAGTTGTGTGGCGGATGGAGGCTTTTGGTCATTGGACAAGGAGAGGGGGAAGGGAAAGATGAGGTCGTCAGATACCCTCACAGAACAGCCAGGCTAACGAGCTTGTTCTGGTCCTCCTCCTCCTCCTCCTCCTCCTCCTCCACCCTACCAACCCGCCAGGAGCTGGTGGGGGCTTGGCTGATTGCTGTCTGTTGTGTGTGTTTGTTGTGCTCTCTCTTTCTTCCCCCTTGTCTCTCTCTACTATCTGCAAGGACGTGTTGAGTTGTGAGCTTGCCTCTGTACCCAGTGCCGCCCGAGGTGAGCCGGTGGAGAGGTTTTCAGCTGCCTGATTTGTAGCCTGGATGAGATAGATGACATGACATCTCTCTCTCTCTCTCTCTCTCTCTCTCTCTCTCTCTCTCTCTCTCTCTCTCTCTCTCTCTCTCTCTCTCTCTCTCCCCTCTCTCCTCCTCTCCCCCCCCCCCCCCCATTCCCCCTCTCACACACACTATCACGCATACTCATTGCACATGACCTTTGGCACTTGCATAATTCATAAAGAGCGAACTTTGCGAGCGCGCGGGCGCACACACGCACGCACACACACGCACGCACACACACACCACACACACACACACACACACACACACACAAGCTTGATTCTGTTGATCCATAAACACCAAAACATCGTTGCTTGTAATACTAACGAGTATTAATACAAAAATTGCTAGTAGCTTACATTGCTGGGGAGGGGCGGGGGATGGGGGGGTTGGGGGGATGTGGATGATTGTGTGCGAACACGCTGACCTTACGGCAACGGTTGGTTACAATCTCCTGGTGTACGTGATCTTCTTGGCAGAGGATGCATCTTACATCGAGTTGGCAGCACCTTGTGTAACATGTTCCCACGTTGCGTTTTTCTTCTTTTTCTTTCCATTTTTTTCTTGGGTGGGGGTGTGTTTTGTTTGTTTCTTTGTTTTGTTGTTATTGGGTTGTTTTTGTTTTTGTTGGCCGGTTGTTGTTTTATAGGGGGAGGGGGGTTAGTAATGTTACATCCTTTTTGGGGTGGAATAATAATTATCATGTAGCTTTTCATTTTGTATTTTGAAAGCTCATGTTTACCTCTCTCTATCTTTCTTCCGTTAACTCCAGTCCACACAAACGTGGGCAATGAATTTCTTGCTGGCAGATTATGTAGTACTCAAAACCTAGACACAGCATGGAATTCTTTTATTCATAATGTTTGTTCGGTGGCAGTGTGTGTGTGTCATAATATTTATTCGGTGGCAGTGTGTGTGTATGTGTGTGCGCTTGCTTGCTTGCTCAAACCATTGCTTGGAGGGGAAAGAATGTTAAGAAGGTGGGAGGAGGAGGGGGTGGGGTTGAACACACAGTCAAAAACTGCAGAGAGTTAGCAATTCCTGCAAGACAGTAATGTAAACAAGTTGTTAAAAGAAATAATTCACACTAATAATTATCAGAAAGAACTTCACACTCTATAGCAGCTCCTATTCTTGCTGGTTGGTTGTGGTTGTGACGTTGGACGCTGCTGTCTATCGTCAGCATGTCTAAACGGGGAGCGCTGCCCCTCTTTATATTACAGGGAGGGAGGGAGGGAGGGGGTGGCTGCTTAGTTGGGGGCTATACTACTAGTAGCTCAGGCTGCTTTGATGACACGTCTCCTGACTCTCTCTGGTGCCGATTTCTCTGGTGCCGCGGTGGTGGCGTCGACCTTGCTCCAGGCTGTAGTGCTTGCTGTCTGTCGCCCCGAGTACCTAAACCCACCCTCTGCCGCTGTCTGCTTTATGGCTTTGATGATGTACCTTATCTCCTCTGCACTCTCTTTTGAGCGCGTTCTCTGTCCGACCCCTCGCCTCCCCACTCTCTCTAGCTTTCTGTCTGTCTGTCTGTCTTTCTCTGTCTGTCTGTCTGTATGCCTCTCCCTCCCTCCCTCCCTCCCTCCCTCTCTCTCTCTCTCTCTCTCTCTCTCTCTCTCTCTCTCTCTCTCTCTCTCTCTCTCTCTCTCTCTCTCTCTCTCTCTCTCTCTCTCTTGTGTGTGTCCTTGTTTATGTTTTCGCGATATGCATTGTCCAGAGTAACCCTTTGTTTTATGGGCGTGGTGACATTTTAAAGTACGCATGAGAGATATAAATGCAATTCATATATACAGCAGGATATCAGTATCACCTTGTATGGCTTTGGTTTTTGTTTTGACCCCGTTCCTCGGCTAGTTTTGAAGTTTACTAATTAAGTGGTGTGATTTTGCGTATGCGACCGCTTTTTACCCACCATTAAGGTAGCCACATTCCGACTTCTGTGGCTAGAATTGCTCTCACGACAAATACTGACATTCTCAAAAGGTATTACTGCTTTAGAAATAAGGTTAGGTAGTAGTTTTCTGGCTTTGTACCATAGCTAGTGCTTGTAGAAGCGTGTCCCTCTTTGACATACATACATACATACATATTATTATATATATATATATATATGTATATATATATATATATATATTATATATATATATATATATATATTATATATTATGTATATATATATATTATGAGAGAGATATATGAAATGAATAGATTAGATAGATGGAAATAATGATTGTGAGATACAGGTTGCGGGGTTTTTGTTTTTTTTAAAGGAGGGGGGGGGGGGGGGGGGGGGGGGGGCAGGGGATAAAACAGCATTATTTTCTTCCCTGGAGATGTTGGAGAGAAAAAACAACAACAACAACAACGAAGTATTGATACCATCAACAAACAAACAAGTAGACAATATCGAAAGATGTATACTTTATATTTTGAAAGCTTATGAAAATAGACAAGAAAAAGAAATACGTCTTTACATTTTGAAAGCTTGTGAACACAATACTTTCTGACTTTTTTGAATGGGGAAAAAAAGAAGACCATGTACAAACCAACCCTTTGATACATAGGTACCTGTGTAATGTATACTTTTAAAAACATGAAGTCATATTTGAAGACAGCAGTTGTTGAGTTCACACGGGTTTATGACATGCTCTTAAAGAGAGCCGTGTTCATTAAAGTCAGGGGTGCGCTGTGTGGACACTACTGGGTTGATTTATATCTAAAAAAGACAATGACAGAGTGACATACGCCCTGACGCTACGATATGCGGATAAAAGGTGGATATTCTCCTGAATCTGACAGGGCGAGAGTTCAAGCGAGTGCAGAGCTTTAAACCAGCATCATTATATATACAAATGGATTCAGAACTCTTCGCTTCCTGCCTGCCTGTCGGCTCTGGCAATGCTGACGCTAGGCATAATATCCTACCTAAATTCCGCAGTGGGACGGCCTCAGTTCTTTTCTTTTTCTTTTTTCTTATGAAGTGGGGACAAAGTGTGTGTGTGTGTGTGTGCGCGTGTGTGCGTGTGTGTGTGCGTGTGTGTGTGTGTGAGGAGGGGGGGGGGGGGATCAGACATACAGAGTCGGACGACATTGTTATGACATGTTCGCGTATGATACTTGCGTTACACAACGTTTACCACACTTCATCTTTCTAAAACACATGGATCCTTTTGAGGTGCTGTCAGGCATAAAGATGACGCTGGGTAAACAACAACAACAACAACAACAACAAGATGGCTAATGAATGAATAGCCCTGGCAGCACTAACTACATCCTGGCCCCTCTCCAAGCAGAAGGAGCCTTGAAATTCTCTCATCACTACCAGGGATAGGTTGCTTGCGGTTGCCTCTTGGCTGGGGAATGCAGACAAATGGCAGTGTATGGAGAAAGCATTTGTCGTAAGGGTGACACTTGACAGAGGCCACACAAGGCAAGGGAAGAGGGGTGAGGAAGGAAGGAACAGAACGGTTCCAGACGGAGATAGGTGGCCTGACAGGCAGATAGCGGGGAGCTGCGGTGCCGGCGGTTTCGGAGATTCAAAGCCGAGTTGTGTGTGTGTGTGTGTGTCCGTTGTTGTATTGTCTGTCCTTCCCAGCGTGGCGCATCGTCCGCTGCCGTCCCCTCCCTATCTTTCCCTCTGTGGTCTGCAAGTCTTTGCCGGTCGTCTTTGTCGTTTGGAACATGAGCATTGTTTTGTCCCTGGGTCCGTTGTTTGAGAACAAAACGGTTGAAAGTAGGGTCGAGCAAAGGGGTGGGATGAGTTAGGGTAGAGGAGATTATCTGATATGTTGTTTCGTGATCTACGTTTGTTTGCAGCACGTTGCAAGGTGTGTGTGTGTGAAGGGAGTGACGTATCCGTTCTGTTTGCCTTTAGACAAAAGGGTGTTTGTCCGCTTTTCTTTGATAAATGCTGTTGTGTCTGTTCTGTGTTGTTCTGGGTTGTGAACTGCTATCTAAACAATTGGGTTCTAGACCAGCATCGTGTTTACTCACAAACTACAGTTGATTTCGCAGTTATCCTTTGCTGACTTTGAAATGTTACATATTGAGGAGGGGAGGGGGTTGGGGGTCGTGACGGTTTGAAATGACTGTGCAAGCTCTTACGGCTCATCGGTGCTACCTGCAGCAGTCAAGCAGGAACACACACACACACACACACACACACACACACACACACACACACACACCACACACACACACACACACACCACACACAACACACACACATCTCACACACACAAAACACACACACAACACACACATCTCACCGTCTCTCCCATACACACACACGCACGCACGCACGCACATACACACGCGCGCACGCACACACACACAAACACACACATCACATACACACACATCTCACCGACACACACACACACACACACACACACACACACACACACACACACACACACACACACACACACACACACACACACAGGATTAAAACATAAGACACTGGCAGGTTCACTCGTAATTTGTCTTGGGATTTGAAATAAACTCCACATTCATCTGCCGTTGGCTGAAATCGTGATGGACAGAGCCCAGAAAGTTTGAGGAGCGGTAAAGAAAAGTTAGAAAAATAATTTTGGGGGAGAAAAAAAATTATCATACCAAAGGAAAAGGCGAAGAAATAGACAAACTATATTTCCATTAAAACAAAGACAAAAAGTAGAATACTTAAATAGATTCAGTTCGGCCATAAGCATAATTTTAATGCCAGATTTATATCTTTTAGGGAAAAACATTTTCTTTCTTTTTTTAAATCCTCGGTGTGTCAGTTCAAAAAAAAAGAGGACCCTAACTTTTTGGCTGTGGACATTCACAGAACAATAGAAGATACTGTTTACCAGTGATGATTACGAGATGGGGAGGGGTAGGTCGATAAGAAGTAGCGGTGGGGGTAGTGGCCAGACTCCCCAGTCGACGTTGGGGCAGATAACCCATGGCCTGATGTCATCAGCAAGGGGCGACGTAAGGCGGGATCTTCCAGGTGGCTGCTTGCTCGTCTTGCCCCTGTCCTCAGGGAACTAACTCTTCTTCTCTTGAAGGTTCTCTGCTTTTGTCTGCGCCTGCCCTCTCGCTGCATCTTTTGCTTATAATCAATTGCTGGATTCACTACTTTTCACAAACTTGTTAAGTTCTCATCCATCTGACGTTACACCCTCATGATCTGTTTTGTTTCATTTTATCAAATATTGTATTTATGTTTATGGAAATAATAGACCTCTTATATTATCGTTTTCTTAGAAATTAAGAGATGGGTTCAGTGTTTACGCGTATGCCAATGGCTCCTGTGTGGTGACTGACTGTGAATGTGTTTTACAGTGTATATGTGTGTGTATGTGTGTGTGTGTGTGTGTGAGCGCGCGCGCGTGTGTGTGTGTGTGTGTGTGTGTGTGTGTGTGTGAGCGCGTGCGTGTGTGTGTGTGTGTGAGCGCGTGCGTGCGTGCGTGTGTGTGTGTGTGTGTGTGTGTGCTCGCTCACATGAGAGAGAGAGAGAGAGGCAGAGACAGAGAGTCCTGTTTCTGGGAGGGAGACCAAAACAATGGGTGGCTAGTGTATCAGGTGACGGAAGAAAGAATGTTCCGGCGTGATAATGGGGCCAGGATCATAGGCGTTCTGTTATAAAGAAAAAAGCAGTGATAGTGTTACTTTCGAGCAACGCACTCCTCCACTAAACTGGTATGGTCTATGTGTGACCCCAAATTTATGAGCAAAGTGGTCTCTGTGTGACCCCAAATTTATGAGCAAAGTGGTCTCTGTGTGACCCCAAATTTATGAGCAAAGTGGTCTCTGTGTGACCCCAAATTTATAAGCTTTTTCGGAATCGGGTCTACATGTCATATAGATCTACATTGTCATGTATTTATGCTTGTGAGTGTAGGCCTATGAGTGAGATTGGTTTTTTTTGTTGTTGTTTTTTTTTTGGGTGGGGTTGGATTGTATTGTTATAGAATTTTTTTGGAAAAACCCTTACAAAACAAAAACATGGCTTTTCACATTAGAGGGGTGGGGGGTGCTGTTTTTGTCCAACTTATGTGCATTTAAAAAAAATAGTTTTGGCTGTTCGAAAACAGCAACAACAACAAAAGTCTTATTGTATTAAGGCAGTATCATTTTTATCTTCTGTGTAAGAAGGTTGTAAGAAAAGGAAAATGCTTTTCCAGTTTCTCACATGTACAGCTTGGTTCGCTTATTTTCCCCTAGTTCACGTCGCTTAGGCTTGTCACGCATATAGTTCATTCATTAGACTTGTTTACTTGTCTTGGCGATGTTTACCTGCTCCGTTTGCCTTAATTGTCAGTTTTACTCCCTGTTTATTTTGCTTTTTCACCCCATCCTCCCTTTTTCTTGATCTCTGTCTCCGTTTGTATGATTTATCACTGAAGGAAGATAGGCGTAGGGGGTTCTTTCCGTGCGACATTTTCGACGATTTTATTATCATTTATCGCTGTTGATTGGTGTGTTGGCGAGGGAACAGGCGGCCATTTGTCACGGGGTTTTGGCGTTTAGGGGAAGGTTTCCTCATCCACAATACCCCCTTTCTTCTTCCACTGTGGTCTGAAACAAGGGCCGTCAAAATGCACGCTGTCTTGCCCGCCTTATTTATGAGGACAGGGCTTCGTGTTTGAGAGGCACATAAGAGAGAAAAGTCCACATATTTCAATTTTTATTGGACAGTGGCGGAAGGGAGAGAGCCGGTTGATTTTCATTAACATGCTAGCAGATCGCTTTCGCCACGGTCGCATGAGGTCGTTCTGTGCCTGAAGTCTTTAGAAGCTTTCTGTTCCCTGTTCCCTCCATCCTTCCTTGGCCCCCACAGCTTATCATACCACTTCTCCCTCTCTCCTAGTGTTTCGGTTTCTCCTCCAAGACCCGTTAACTATCGTGTAACCTACGTAGCAAGGTGTGCAACCTTGGCTTTTCTCCTTTCTCCAATCCCTTTTGATCTTTGTGTTTTAGGGCTTAGTTGGGGCTGTCAGGAGGGGGCTTGATTGTTTTCAAAACAGGCCTTGTCCTCGTTGACACCAGGAACTGTATTGTGTAATTAGCAGGTGAAGCAGCTGTCGCTCATGTGTGTGTGTGTGTGTGTGTGGTTTTTGATTGTTTTTGTTGTTTCACTGTTTGTGGGTCATCCGCGTGCACTAGGGAGTTGTGGTGGCTGTTATTAAAGCAGCCAGCCTGGTTTAGGTGACTTCGGTGCTTGGTTTACTCTTGTGATTTATTCCATTACTTTTAATTTGCTGTATGGAGAGGAGTGCTGTCTATGAACAATGCATCCTTTCTTTTTCTTTTTTTGTGTTGTTATTCCTCGGCTAGAGCTCCGATGTTCACCAGTGGTCAGATTTTGCGTATAATATGATCAGGGTTTTTTTCTCCCACCATTAAGGTATCCGCATTCCAACTTTGGGGATACTCTTTATCTGAAAACTATTAACTTTTTTAGAATAAGGATGTGTTTTGTAATGTAACAGGTGAATGGTTTAAAAATAATGTAGTTCGTTATTGTGATGAGGATGTTCTGGGTACCATTTCAGCAGATTTGTTTTTGTGTTATTGTTTTATTTTTCTGTTATTTTTGCCCCCGAAACGACCCATTGTTTTTAATCAAAACATACTTCATGTCAGGCTCAGAAGTATTTCGAGGGGTCTGTGAAAGGGAGAGAGAGCGAAATAGTTTTGAGTCCCATTATTGTGTTTCGGGTTTAAATTTTTTGAAAATTTAAACCGCGGTTTTCTGTGAAAGACTTACTAACAATTCTAGACCAGACATAGGCAGTGACACAGAGAAAAGAATCTTAAGAACAGGAGTAAGCAAAGGACTCCTCGTGCCTATTTGTTAGCGTGTGGTGGCTGGTGAAGGTGGGCCTCACCGACACACATGATGACACACTTAGGGCCATCCCTGCCACACTATATTATCGCTGGACAGCCCGTTCTGTCACCAACAAGGAAACTCCTCTGTCCCTTCACTCCATAAACTGACCGTTACCCTGCGGCGCGTACTGTGGGGGGAAAAAAAGCTCTTTTTTGTTTTGTGAAGCGCGGTCCTGTCCATCGACAATGAAAACTCTTGTCTTCTGGGGAAGAGTAAAGGGTCGTTACGACTCGGATCTCTTGATTTAAGCATGTTTATTCAGAATTGGTCCACCACCATCAGAAAGTTACTTGATTAGACTATAAGCAACAAGCTCGAAGCATTGTGATCTCTGGTGGGGGCCCTTTTTGGTGTTGCTTCCAAGGATCGACTGTTGTGATGTTGGGGTCTGAGATACTGAAGAGTGGAAAGGGGGGAGGGGGGAGGCTTTGGTTACAGCCATGAAGGTTGGAAAGCTAATGTGTAGGTTTAGGGAGAAATTAGCTTATCTCAGAATCGCACAGATTGGCAAGGTAGGGTTGTTATTGGTGGTGGGTGGCGTGGTGAATATGATATATGATGGACATGTTATCTGTTTATGCAGAGGCTTCAGGCTTTAAAAAAACAACACCATCAGCCATTTTGCGACATAAAGCTGGAAAGGTGGATGTAATTTACTTTTTAAAGTCGTGTAAACCATAGAATACATAAAGAAAAGTGTGTAAACAGCCAGCATATAATGAGGGAGGTGAAAGGGAACATGCACGTGCGGCCGGTAACGCTAGCCCGGCAAAGCACGTGGCACGTCACTAAATTGTGTGGATCAGAAGAAGGGGAGACAAGCGGTGTGTGTCACCCCCCTATCTCACGGCCCGTGGCGTGCAGCTAATAGGGATGTGTGGCCACACCCTAACTACCACCCTCAGCCTCTTTACTGGGGGCCCTGGGACAGGGCACTGATGGCCAGATAAACGTCACCCCCTCACGATTTCCTCCTCCCGCTCCTGTGGAAAGAATGGGGTGTCGCCCTGGAAAAAGACTGCAATAAACACCCCAGATACAATGGCCACCAAGGCCTTCAAAGACTAACGATTCACTTCCACGCATTTGATGACCATTTCGTTCAGTGATGCTCTCAAAACGCTCAAGACAACCAGTGGAGAACCAGTGGAGATCAAATGGTCATGATTTGATCTGGAGTTAGTCCCCCCCCCTTCCCCTTTTTCCAATTAGTCTAAACGTTTGCTTTGATTTGGCTTGCAATCAAGTCTAAACTAGACTTCAGTTCGAAGGAGGAGTGCTTTCAGGACTCAGAGGATGGATGGATGGATAAGGAAGATTCAGAGTCGGTGGGTAATTGAAAGGAGGTGAAAGAGAATTATTTGCTTGTATCCTTTGGCCGCTTGTCGGGACACAAAAGAAACAGCTCACTTCTAGAGTTACGACGATGTGTTGTTTTCACTGTGTCTGTGATCAATACACAGTGGCGTGTTGCTGCTTTGATGATGTATGTGTGTGGTGGCGTTGGACCCGATCGATGGGCTGAGGAACAACCAGCACGCAACATGTAGCTTTGGGGTTTCGTTGGTTGAGCTGTTCGTCGTCATGTGGGTGCTGTGTCCTCCCTCCTTCCCTTCTCCCCCCCGTCTCTCTCTCTCTCTCTCTCTCTCTCTCTCTCTCTCTCTCTCTCTCTCTCTCTCTCTCTCTCTCTCTCTCTCTCTCTCTTTCTTACACACACACACACACACACATCTTTCATCAGCCGCAGTTGAAAATTATTTTCTTGTCCAGTTTTTGTTGTTTGTGTGGTGTGTCCTTTAATCTTGATACTCACGTGAAGCATTTGGTTCCCTGAAATAATTATTCCGGGGTTTTCTAGTTTGTTTTTGTTTTTCATTTTCTTGGTTTTAGTTGTTTGTTTGGTTGGTTGGGTTTTTTTCGGGGTGGGGGTGGGGGGTAGGCTATCTAATACTGCATTGCAGCTCAATAACAATGTATAACATTAAAGCTGACAAAATGCCGTCTGTGTGTATATGCATGCGTGCGTGCGTGCGTGCGTGTGTGTGTGTGTGTGTGTGTATGTGACAGTTGAAATAGCAACTTTTTTCCCAAGCGAGCTAGCAGAACATACAAGCTACACTAAGTCAAGTGTATGTCCAGTTGACATCTGGCTTTTAGCAAGACGTGACTTAAAATAGAAAGAAAGAACAGGGAAAAAGTGGGGAAGGAGAGAGAAGACTGCTCTGGTTTGCAGCCACTGCTGTGTGGTTTGGAGCAAGAACGTCAAATGGCCATCGTGTCCTGTTTATTCCGTCCTCATCTCATTTGCATGGTTGCTATAGCGACTGTCTCTTCCAGTCTGTTGTTTTTCCCCAGCCCCATGCCACTGGAGAGGTCGGTGCTGTGTCGGATTCCTGGGCTCTGTGCCATGGTTATCTTCCCCTTTTATTATGTGTTCTTAATACAGAGTGAATTCAAAGTAAATTCATTACAAAAATCTGCTGACAAGTTAACGCTATTTCAAAAACTTGAACATGCTGTAGTTTGTTGATTTGAAGTGGGGGAAAAGTTGCTTAAACTTTATGATAATATTTTGGGGGTTGCCGCCCCCAACCCCAACCCCCTCCCCCCAGTTAAACCCTTTGTCAAACACTTATTTTCCTCTTTGGATTTCTTACGCTAGTTTCGTTTTTGTCTGCGATAAGAACCCAGCGTTCAAAAACATATCCATACAAAACAATCTGAGTGTCGTATATAGCTTCAAAAAAGCAATAATGAGACGGAGAGAACGAGAAACATGATGAATACTTCTGTATGCATGGTTTTTATCTGCAACGGAAGGGCACATTGATAAATCAAGAAGCAACTTTTGTTGTTTTTTGTTGTTGTTTTAACAGTAAGTACATAAACCAACAACAGCAACTTTATCTTAACAACAGAATCGTTTCCTTATGTTCAACGTATACACAGGGGAATAATGATATGTATTATCGGGCAGTTTAGTATGCAGTGTGCGGCAGACGGCCAGATGACGTAGAGAAGCACGAGCTTGTTGCAATGTTGAGCTTGAGCCAACCAGAGGCCGCGGCCAGTATCGATTTGTGCCCGCCAATCCACTGCCCTGTCTCTCCTCATTTGTCACGCCCAGCGAGCCTGACATTGCCCTTGCCACTCTGGTCTGGCCTGCTCTCTCTCTCTATGTCTCTATGTGCCTGTCTCTCTTTCCCCTTTCTCTGTATGTCACTGTGTTTGTCTGTCGGTTTGTGTCTCCCACTGTGTGTGTGTGTGTGTGTATGTGTGTGTGAACTGTTTCTTTACATACAATACATTACTGCTGGTTTTTGTGTGTTTTCTAGATACTCTTTGTTTATTTTGTAATGAAATATTTTGAGAGACTTTGTACTTTCTTCTCTCTCTGGTTATTGCATTCATGTTGTTTTTGGTTTTGTATTATTATGTTGGCATATTGTCAATCTTCTTAAGGTAACTGCGCTGCTACGCTGTCCGTTGTGTGTGTGTGTGGTGTGTGTGCGAGTTTGAGTGAGTGAGTGCGCGCCTGCGCTGTTGTTGGTATTTGTTTTTGCTTTTGCTGTTGGAGCTGACGATCTTTCCAATGAACTTAAAATATTCCATCATGTATTTTCACGAACGAGAACATTTTGTCAACGGTTAAATAAATTTAAAAAGTTTTCGACAAAATAATAATTATACATCATCATTATGATACAGTTCGCTAGGAAAGAGAAAAACCACCGTTTGCTTTGCTTTCTGTGTGGTAGTCAAAACACAGAGACTGGATCTCTTGTGCACAGACATTTAAAAACCATTCTCTCTCTCTCTCTCTCTCTCTCTCTCTCTCTCTCTCTCTCTCTCTCTCTCTCTCTGTCAACACACACACACACACACACACACACAACACACACAGAGAAGGGGTAGAAGCAGCCTGGCAGTGTGACAGTGACTGAAAGGACAATCAAGGAGCCGGGGTCTCCACGTCTGGAGGTAATTTTCCGCTGGGCGGGAAAAGGCAGGGCTCAGCTGCCGTCCGGCACACTTGATTTTCCGCTGGGCGACTTCATGGGCTGTGCCTCATCCATCTGGCTCTGTCTGTCAGTCTGTTTGGCCGTGCTGTGCTGTGCTGTGTGGCCCTTCCTCCTTCCCCATTAGTAGAATGTCTCAATTGCCAGTTTGGCCGCACACCGTGTACATGTTTGTAAAATTACTATTACTATTGTCTATTACCTTTTTTGTGGCTTGCCTGCATCATGTGCCAAAATGACAGGGTTTAAAAAAACACAAAATAAAACCAGTAGCTCCAGACGTTTGACATAAAATTGCAGAAATTTTGGGAGATTTCTGTCCTGCCTTTTCGCGCGCGTGCAAACAATAAGCGAAATAAAAAAGCTACTTGCTTCTTGCTATGCTGATTACGTTCAAAATGGTGTGCTTGTTCCATGTTTATTAATGAATAAACATTATTTAAACCAAATGAACAGATTAATTAAAAAAATTATGAGTGTTGATCTCTATACTCATCGCTTAGTCCAGTGTAGACCCTTTCAAGTTATTTTATTTTTTTTTTAAATAATAAAAGAAGACCGATCATTTTAACTGTAAAACTATAATCAGAAAAACAACAACACGATTACATCGTTGAAAATAAAGGCATGTACACAACGTCATACCTGTACCGTGCATTTGAGTTGACCGTAATTACCACGAGGAGAAAACGTAAAAAGTATTTAGAAACAAACGTAAACAAATGAACCAATAGATGAATAAATACAACAGGAAACAAAGAATTTGAAACAAGTTGAGTTCATCATTACAAATCAGTAAGTCAGTGAATATACACAAAAAAGAATCTTTTAAATGCTGAAAGGAACGTGCCAGGCTGGGCAAACAGGAGAGGGATAAAACACTGCCAGGCCGATGAGGTGACGCAGCTAGCTCGAAGACGGATTACAGGGGGATGCGCCCTCATTCCCTCATATTCATCGTCTGTGTGGTAGTCAGACGGGGGCAGACAGCGTGTTGTGATGTGCACTTAAATTCTCTCTCTCTTGTAATGGACTTTTTCCGCCCCCCAAATTTCTCTGCATCTCTGTCGGTATTCCACTACCTCCCTCCCTGCCGTCCCTACTCTTAAGCATATGTCACACGAACTGGAATAAAAAATATATGGAACAAATTTTCTGAACAACAGTGGATTAAAACCGGTGCAATGCAGGGTTAGGTTTTGTTTTGTTTTTTGGTCAAAGAGCTAATTCAGGCGAGGCAAAAAATGAAATACTTTGAAAATGACAACGCATCACCAGCCAGCTTATTTTTTTATTTCCATTTTCAGTGTCTTTCTGTTTCTTGTGAGCCAACGTTTGAGATCGCCCCTTTCCTATAGCAAATTTTAAATCGAACGTTCCAAAATTATTGCCATGTGTGTTGCAATGTACAGTGCCAAAAGACCTCTAAAAACGAGCATCTATCAATCATTTTTTCCTCTGAAACAGCCAAAAGAAAACAGTGCTTAGAAAAACACCACGTTACAACGGGGAACAGAAAACAAGTCCTCCGACCTTCTTTCAGCCTGCAAGTATACTGCTTGGAAATTCTTGTGCAGTCTGTGTAGCACAGGCCTAAGGCTGAATAAAGAGTGAGGCCCTGAGTGGAGAATGAGTGATGGAAATGATTCAGGAATCGGTCATGCATGCTGAGTTAGGGGAGCTTCAGTTGATGCTCTTTCCCGAGTCCTCATCCCCCTGGGCCTTTGGGTTCTGCTGCAACCTCTGTGATCGTCTGGAAGTGGCAGAAGCAGCTTGGGGCTATGGGCGTCAATTTTCTGTTATATTCTATTTAATGATTCGTTAGACATTACTTATTGACTTCTCCGTCCACAATTTTCTGTCAGTTGTTCATCTCACTCTCATATATATATATATGAGAATTTTTTAAAAATCCATTTTATTTTATTCAGTCAACCAGTCTTTTGAAAGCAAAAACCATGCAGCCCTAATAAATAGAATAGTTTAAATAATTTAGTAAATAGCTGCCTTATAGTGCGATTGTATGATGTTTGTTGTTTTTTTAAAGGAGGGGAAAAAGAATGAACAGAAAAAAAGATAAGCCGTCAGCCGATCAAAATGAAAATAAAGGTCAAAAAGGAGATACAGCCATTAAAGGCACTCTACTGGATAGACATAATAAATGATCAACCATTTCCAAAATCAGGGAATAATTCCCTTCGATAAAAAAACGAAAGTGCCATATGTATCATCTGACATTACGAAAAATGTTATTTGCGTGGGCGGGTATGCTTCTCTCTCATTGTCTTCATGTTTTACAATGTATTATCTGCACGCGTGGGTGTGTGTGTGTGTGTGTGGGGGGGGGGGGGGGGGGGTGTTGCACACGCGCATGCATGGTTCGTCAATGCAGGTGGTTGGGCTGGTTTGTGTGTATTGGTGCATACCCCCGAATTAAGAGTGTCAATGAATCGATCAAAATGTTTGTACTGCACCCTGTTCCCTCCCCATTCTCTGTCAGAGCGAAAAACTGATACCAAAACGCTAAAAGGCACTCGGGAAAATAATACACAAAAAGAAAGAAGAAAGAAAGAACATGTCTGTGGCCATTGACCGCTGGTACCATTTCCACACAACCTACCTACCCGAAACCCCAGCGCCTTGGAGAAAAGAAAAAAAGGGGGGAAAAAAGGAACACCAGTACAAACACGCAGAGGCGTTGCGTTACGCTGGGGGTACAAGTCTCTTTACCTATGGAATGGTATAATATATATAGCATAGGCCTTTGAACGGGCAGGGCAGATCAGAAGGGGTCGCGGATTTGCCAGTGGCAGGTCAGAGGCTAGACTTTGCACACCCTGTGTGGCAGGGCAGACACCCTCAGGTGCAAGCCCCCGGCGGGAGTACAGGTAGAGGTGGAGATCGCTCAGGTGTGCAATATACTATTAGGCTTACAGCTCACTGGGCTGTGCAACAGCGGAGAGCCAGCCACAGAGAAAGAGAGAAAGAAAGAGTGTGCCTGTGTGTGCAGTAGTAGTAGGCTAGTAGTAGTGGTAGGGGTGGTGGAGGCTGGCCTCTGTCCAGCCTTGGTCCATGCAGGCAGGCAAGGCAGACCAGTGGGCAGCCGGTAATAGGAGGTGACGGGGCGTGCACCGTGGTCACTCCACTGTGGAGGCGGGGCGCCGCTCACCCTCCCTCCCTCCTTCCCTCTCTATCTCTTTCTCTCACCACCTAGCTTTCAGAACTAGCCTACTTGTAGCTGGGTTCTTTGGCTTGGCTTGTTATGTCTGCGCGCTCTCTCCCTCTGTGTGTGTGTGTGTGTGGTTTTTTGTCTGTCTGTCTGCCGGTCTGTCCGTCTGTTCTTTTATGCTGTAAGGTTGTGGAGGCCTAATCCGGGCTGACCAAGCAAAATGTGCTAAAAGGGTGGTGGGGAGTTGGCCTGGTGGCACAGTCATACCCCCACCACTAGGCTGGTACTGGTGAGTTAGTGGGGCCTGCACAGGGTGTAGCCCTACGTGTTGCATGCATGCATGCGTACCATTCTCAGTGTAGAGATCCCCATCTGCTTTCAAGCAGTATGCTTGGGGGAGGGCACACTCGATTTTTTCCACTTTTACTGGAAGGTTTATGATTTGTTGTGTGTGCTTTGTTTTTTGTATCTTTGTTAGTTTTCTGGGCTTTTTTTTCTTTGTTCTAATTTCCATAGTCTTGTTGGTCTTTAAATTTGTTTTTTCCAATATCCCCGGTCTCTTTTTGTCTTTTTTTCTTTTTTCTCTTGTTGTTGTTTCCCTATTTATTTTCTGATTCCTTCATCTTCTGAATAGATATTTTGTTCAGGGTAAGTAATGATAGTAATAAATAATGATGATAATATTGGTAATAATAATAATGATATTAATGATGATGATGATATGATAATAATAATAATTCATCCACTTTGTTCCCAGTGTGAAGCTGTGCACATAGTGTGCATTTTCTTCTCTCGGAGATACTAAAATTTCTATTTTGATTATTGTTTTTGTGTCTTTTGTTTCTGTCTATCTGAAATCTTTCGCTTTTCGCATAATTTATTCTTTACCTGCGTCCCGCAGCCGTCCCCATCTCTTCTTCTTTTGTTTTCATTTTTTCCTCGCCAATATCCCGATCTTCTTCAGATTGTTGTGGTTCTTCACTGTTACTTCTAATAATAATGATAATAAGTGGAATTTATATAGCGCTATAAAAACTGCTGCTTCTACTATTACTACTTCTACTGCTACCTCTACTTCTATTACTACCCCTACTACAACTGTGGGTGAGAAGGAAGACGATGACAACAATAATAACCGCTGCGAAGAAGAAAGGTGTAGAATGGGCTACCTTGCAACTTGATGAATTTCCTGCTCAAATGTAAAAAAAAATTTCCTGATTAAAAGCAAACAACGTGAAATATTTCAAGCTCATTTTGAAATAAACAGATAAATGAACGATGGAATGAGTGAAGAGATAAATGTAGAATTATCAGGTTACAAAGTAACAAGTAAAAGAAGTCGAAGAAAGACCAAAATAGGTCTAGTCAGATTTCTAAGGAACACACACACACACACACACACACACACACACACACCACACACACACACACACACGGCAAGGTGTAATGCCACAGCTTTATAATTATGAAAAGGGGAAAATGAAACAGGCAGGGGCGGACAGAAGAAGAAAACTTGAGCAAACAAACCTGAAAGAAACCAAACTAAAACAAAACGAAAAACAAGGAGGGGAGGGGGGGGGGGGGGGGGGGGGGGGGAGAGAGAGAAAACAAAAAGTTAAAGACTGAAATCACCAAACTGACAAGCAAGCAAACAAACCAAGGACACACACTGTCATGATGCATCAGATTTTGAGCGATGTGAACGTGCAAGTTGGCGATGCGACCCTACTGACCCAACAAAGACATCTGATGTAACCCCCCTCCCCCCAAAAAAACCAACAAAAACAACAAAAACAAACAATAAACAAACAAAAAACCAACAACAAATACAGAGAGAGAGAGAGAGAGAGAGAGAGGAGAGAGAGATGAGAGAGAGAGAGAGAGAGAGAGAGAGAGAGAGAGAGAGAGAGAAACGGAAACAGCCCCAAAACCCAGAAAAAGACACAGAGACTCATTGCAGCCTCTAACCGTCGTGACAAGTCAAGCCTGAGCAATGTGAACGTGCAACTCGGGGCCTGACCTGACTGACCCGACTGACCCGACTGGCTTTTGTGCTGCAGCAGCAGGGGCAGCTGACATAATGCCTGCGTGTGCAGCCTTCGTCCTCGCCAGCCTTTTCTTCTTTCTGCAACCACCCTCACATTTGTTAGTGTCCACGACCCTGGCCCGGTTATTAGTTAGTTTCTGCTACTTCTTCTCCAGGATTATAATTAATATATATATATATATATATATATATATATATAGAGAGAGAGAGAGAGAGAGAGAGAGATATATATATATATATAGATATATATTATATATATATATTATATGTTCATGTTTGCAAACAAAAATAAATAGGTTGGAGTGGGGGGGGGGGGGGGGGGGGGGGGGGATAGAGAGAGAGAGAGAGTAGTGCTGAAGACAGGAAGAATATATATTTTGTTTGTCGTGTTGGTGTTGTTGTTGTTGTTGTTGTCGTGATTCATACAGGTATGTCGGATAGTTTGTGTTTTTACTAGTGACTCGGAAATCCAGGGCGAAATGCGTGGTCGGAAAGATTTTCCGAATCCATGCATCAGGGACAGGGAGGATAATCCCCAGTGCATCCCTGACAAAGGTGATGTAACGGTTCGGGGTGAGAGGGGGACCACGCGCCAAGTAACTGCGTGATTTTTTTTAAAACTACAGAGCTTCATGTTAGGAATCTACTTCTCCTGCTGTCTTCCTCTTCATCCTCCTTGGGGTGGGGTGGGGGAGGGGGGCAAGAAAGGAAAAAAAAGCCCCCAAACAAACAAAACAAAAAACCCTAGCCCACACACCATACAAACAAACCAGCCATAATTTTTGTGTTCTGATCTTAAAACCAAGTAAGCAAGCATGATTTCTGCATAGGTGCATAGCGTCAGGCAGGCAGGCATCGTGATTGTATGGAGACAAGAAATGCTTAGACATTCTCGAAAATAGGCATTTGGATACAGACATACTTATTTCCTCATCACCTTCACCTATCTTGTAGTCTTGTAGACGGTTGGGGCACCACTGAAGATTTGCAAGAGTTAGATGTATTACAGACATATTACCAGACATAAATTAGCAGACACACTGGAAAACAGCACATTTCAAGCACGTTTGTTCATACGCATGCGTGTGCTGGTCTCAGTAATAACCACATACAAACAAGCTGAAAAGAAAGAAAAGCAGAGCTAAAACTTTTGCGGAAGAAAAAGAGTGAAGATAAAAGAAAGAAAAAGAACATGAAGAGGAAGATAATTATAAGACAAATATTTAGGGAGGTAAAAAGTGTTTTGCAGCAGTAAAAGTCAGAACTGTGCCTGCCGATTCCAGCGACTTCAGTGCCTGAAGCCTAAGCCTAAAAGTCAACAGACACAATGCCCAGAACTCCCGGCCATTACGCATACTTACCCCATGACCCACAAGTTGACCATGATAACCACTCTTAGTTCACGAGAGAGAGGACAGAGAAACGAACAGTGCGGGGGCCCCAATGCACAGTTATTCTGTCTCCTGTGGTACCTGCATACAGTATTTACTGTAACATTATTGTGTGTGTGTGTTTGTGAGGGAGGGAAGGGGTGTGTGTAGAAAAACAGTTATTTCTATGAAAACCACTTTCTAACTCAGATAGCACACCATATTGCAGAATTTGCATAAACATAAATTTTGTCAGCATAGTGACGAACTCTTTACCCTTTATTTCTCCGTTTTCCGCTAGCGTCGTAGCAAACACCAAAGTACAATATTTTCTTCTGTGTCTGTAACATTATTTCAAAGCAAAAAGAGAGTCTTTCATTGTTGACATGACTTGAACTCTGGGTAACTGTTTATTGCGGCCAAGCCTGACCTTGGCTAGGGGTCCCCTCCGTGACTGCACTGCGTGAAGTCCTGTATAGTATAGCATAGTATAGTATAGTTCAAGCTTGTATGTCTGTCTGTGACTTGCATTGCCCTGCTCCACATCCCCTCTGCCCCTCTACCTTCTTCACCCCTAATCCCTTGTTAGTGCTTTTCCTGCCCTAATCCGCCATGAGTTTAACCCCTCTTATCTGAAACTACCAACATCCTAGCAGTGGTCCGTCCCTTCTGTTGGAAAAAATATTCCTTTTTAATATCACCGTCGTCGTCTTCGTCGTGTGTGTGTGTGTGTGTGTGTGTGTGTGTGTGTGTGTGTGTGTGTGTGTGTGTGTGTGTGTGTGTGTGTGTGATCGATCGAGAGTGAAGCAAATAAATACATCGAATCAAACCAGAATTATCTTCAGCTGTTGTTAGATACTATGAAAACATCAAAAGGAGAGGACATAATGCTTCAGATAGAAATGCAGTCAGAAGGGAGACACAGGCTGCACCATTGTGCATAAGTGGGTACAGTGCGAGACTGTCACGCCACCGCTTTGTTTAGCTTCTTTAATAAGAAAAAAAGAAAGAAACCAAATGGAGAAGAATTTAGCAACAGTGTTTCCCCCTCCCCCTTTAAAAAAACCAAACCCAAACAACCCAACAAACTGTATGGCTACTTTCGTAACTGAATCCTTCAAAATTCTATGCTGTTTAATTGCACTTAGAATTCAGGGAGGGAGAAAACGAAAAAGTATTAACGAAATTTGCTGCCAAAACAGCGCAAAAATATTACTTTCTTGGACTGCATTCAGAGGCTTTGCTACGCAGAAAAGTAGATCTTTAAGGCTGTACTTTATATGTTGTGTAGGCCCCTATGTTAAGAATTGTCAGATTATGTTTGATTTTGGTCAGAAATGTCGAAGTTGTTAACCTGGAACGCGCGCACATAGAGAGAGAGAGAGAGAGAGAGAGAGAGAGAGAGTCCTCCACCCCACTGCACTATTATGTTTCTAAATAATAATGCCAATGCTTTAGGGAGATGGTGCTGCGTTCAGAATGTGAGTTGGTGGGAAAGGAAGTAAGGATAAGGAGGAGAACTGTACCTCACTTTGGGTTCGTTGATGAATGGTCTTGTTTTGTTTGTCAGCCTTTAAAAAAAAAAAAGCGGTTTGTTTGTTTGTTTGTCAGAATGGTTATGAATGCGTCCGTTCTCCTTGACCCTAAGGTGGCCGCGGCGTTTATTTCGGGAGGTAGAGGACAGACCGAGTCACCGGTGTGGAAAGATGGGAGTTGTCGGCTGCCCTGCCGTGCACCCTGTCCCTTCACCCTGACCCCCTTCCTTCCTTCATCAGGCCCGGCCCGGTCCCACCTGACAGCAGCAGCAATGTGGGCCACTAACTGCTGTTGGCCCAACTCCTACCCCCCACATCGGCTAGCTACTATATACCTTTGGCCATAAATGAATCCCAATTTGGAAGCTCTAATTTGTTCCTCGTTTCAATCCGTTTCGGATCTGATTTGAATGTCAATAACAGCCGGGTAAAAAGGGATATGTTTCCTTCCTGTGCCTCTTTTATGTTATACCATTTGTGCCTAACCAGGGCAGGCCCCGCATGGCTGGTTGTGACTTGTATCTACAGAGAATCACTGATGTTGAAGAAAAGTAATTGGCATTGATCCTCGAGAGAGAGAGAGAATGTTTAGTTATATCCTAGATGGACGCATCTGGAAAATTCATGTGGATGGGTATCTGTTACAGTCATGATTCAAAAGGCGGGCATGAATTCAGCTAAATCGCGGACTCAACAAAAAATTAAAATTATTTATATTTTGGTAGACAATGTCAGCGTAGCGCCAGCTAAGCAGTAGTGCTGTGTATTGTGTGGCTGAAGGACACTGCTCATGGGAAACTTTCACATTTGACACAGAATCAGGGGGAAATATGCCAAAGCAAAATGCGCTTGTTTGTTCTCTTAAGCTTCTGTTAAAGCGTTGCTCTGTTCCAGGTCGTGTTAGGGTAAACAAGTTTTGCACTAGTCCGTTCTCTTAGGCTTCTGTTAAGTCTTACTGTGTTCTACTTCCAGGTCATCTCTGGGTAAAGGGTTTCTCTCAGCAAACGCACTAGATTAGAACATGGCAACTGTTCTACATTTTGCCCACCTTTGGATCCCGTCTAATCTGTTGTCTCCATGCTGGTCTGGTTGGCGTGAACACAAGCTAAGTAAGGAAAGCGGTGATAGGATGATAGAGTCATTTTTTCCCCTTGACACCTGTCCTCGAAATGCCTACGCAGAGCTACTAACCCTGCATGCATGGATAAAAACAGGAGAGTGTTTGTAATTTTGGCATTTTTCATGTTTTCCACCAAGGTTTTTAGAATGGGCTGGCTTAAGCCGAGAGATGTTGGTGTGTAGTCATTGCTCTCTTACTCATTAATCATTGTATTATTGTTGAAGAGAAGAAAGGACAAGGGGGGGGGGGGGGGGGGGGGGGGGGGGGGGGACAAAGAAAGGAGAGAGGGAGAAGACAAAGGGCCTATAAAAGAATCAGAATCCGGTTAACAACTTACAACTGGCTAACTCACGAGAGCGACTCTCTCTCTCTCTCTCTCTCTCTCTCTCTCTCTCTCTCTCTCTCTCTCTCTCTCTCTCTCTGTGTCTGTCTGTATGTGTGAAAGTTCTTATGTATAATGCACATTGTATCCCCCTCCCCCCCCCAAAAAAAAACAACAGAAAAGAAAAAAGGTAAGTCTTATTCTAAAAGCCTTACTGCTGCATCTTATTGCATTGAATGATATGCTAGTCAAATACAATGGTTGATTAAAAAGCCATTGTTTACATGAAAATATGCTTAAAAAACAACTATTGGTGTATATTGTCGCATCCACTCCCACTTGTACACGCGCATTGCAGCCCTCAAACAGTTAATGACTCCAGAATTGATGTTCTGTGTACATGAACCCGGGAACTCCCCAGAAATTACACTTTATAGTTGGGGGGTTGGGTTTTTATGTGTGTGTGTGTTTTGTAAACAGAAGTTCATATAGAAGTGTGTGATTAATTTAACAATAATTATAAAGGGTATGAATATATTCTGAACATTGTTTCTGTCTGCACTTTCTTGTTTCTTTCTCTTTTTTTCCCTTCTTTGTCGTATTTCTTGTTTCTTTGTCAGACAACATTTGGTATCATCCCTCCCTCTCTTAACAGATATAATAGCTCTGAACTGCTGATAAAATCGTCTATTCTTTTTTTTTCCAAATAAACAAATAACAAGAACAAGAACAGAAGAAAAATAGGCAGTCGTAAGCCACTCGTAATTGAATTGTTTATGAAGGAAGAGAAGACCCGAGGGCAAGAGAGCCACTTCACACTTGACCAAGTCAACGTGTCGTCCATAACTGTCGGCCAGTCTACATCTTGATCATTGTTTACCGTCCTGTATGGCCGCCTGACACTGACAGAACGCCAATAAATACCTGCCACGTCATCTTCCCGGCTTGATGTACAGCGGTTGGTTGGTGGGTCTGTCTGCCAGGCAGAAGCTGTCATGAGGTCAGCAGAGAGGGCTGTCAGTAGCGGTTTGTTGGCGGCGTAATTGGACATACATACGTCAGCCTTGCCCAGCATAGCACGGCCTTGCCCGACAGTCACGACCCCGGGGGACGGCGGCCGGAGCTAGTGGACAGGTCGTCATCACGGCGTAAAGAGGGACAGTCCACCACGGTCCACGCTGACTGAGGACAGGCAATCCCGGCCCCACGCCCTGGATTTTCACTGCTGTGGTTGTGATACTTTTTTTCTATAAAGAAGGGCCAGGAAATCAAGTCAAGCCAATAAACAAACGAATGCAAAACATAACAAAGTACATTAATTATGAAAAAAAGTTTTAAATGTACATAATAATTGTCAATGCTTTATTTAGTTTGTGCGTGGGCATGAGTGCGGACGCGCTTATGAGCATGTATTGCCATTAAAAGCGGAAAAACCAGTTCTCTGGTCAGGCAGGTAGAGCCTGGATTAGATAGAATTCATTACAAACAATTGGCTCTTGACGAGCCTTTTCTTCTGTTCTTTTGTTTGGTTTGTTGGGTTTTGGTGTGCATTAACCAAATGCTTTACTTTCTTAAAAATGTGCTTTGCTTTCTGTAAAGAATTGTCTTTTAATATGGGACCAAGGTAGGACACAACAGAGCGGTCAACATACACAAAAGATAGAAACATAATCTCATTAATTTTGTGTTTGCAGATTAGACATATCCATAGCCTCTATAGTTTAGTTTGGAGCGTGATTTTAAATTATAAAAAAATATATATCTTTTTTGTTTAAATTATGGCTTTGATTAGGAGCTAGTTATTCTTAATCTATCTCGTAATAAAAATAAGAAATAATGATCATTAATGCTGGGGCAGCTATTCCAAAATGGATCTTGGGATTTGTGTGGGGGTGGGCGTGGGGATGGAGGTTAAATTCCAGAAACCATAATTATTATGGAACTTGTTAAGCCAGTGTTTCGTGTCTGTTATACTTGCTGAACGCGTCCCACAATCTTGTGAAGCAACCTGAGGACTGAAGGTATAGTAGGTAGGCGGCAAACAAGCACATAGTATATATGATGTATGTATGGTAGCCTTTCCTTTGACTCTTCAAACAATGCAGTATGTATGCTAGTCTCGGTCATTTGTAAAAAGCTTAAGTGGAGAAACCTTTTCGTCTGTATGGTAACAATTCATTTTGTCGACGTGCATGTGTCTAGTTTTCCTTGTTTGGGGCACAAGACTTTTCAGTGTGTCGAAAGTTGCCGTCATTAGTAAAACCCTTAACGAGAAAAGAGGTCCTCTGTGTGTGTGTGTGCCCCTAGTCATGGTGTTGACCTACCTACCGTCCCGCGACATAGTGGAATTGTACAGTCTGTGGTGAATAAAGACCCGTCAGTGCTGGGTGACACCTGTTAAGAAATCATAGACAGCAGACACATTTAAAAACAGACAGAACAAAGGGTGAGAGATAACGAGGTTTTCACCTGAAGGTAGCAGGGTAGACAGTTTGCTTCAACTGTAGCTTGTTACAAAGTCTACAGCCTAGTATCAAAGACAATCGTCATGTGAAAGGCCTGAGGAAAAATTGCTGAAAGAATAAAAGACCATTAATTTTAGTTCTGACACCGAGACTAGAGTTACGGAGAAACGCTGTATACAGAAATATTGAAAGAGATTGTAGGTAAGTTGACCGTTGGAAGGAGACAGACATAGGCTTCAGTTTTTCACGAGCTGTTGTCACAGCAGAGAATAAAAGAAAAGAAAAAGGAAAAGACATTTTGAAAGAAAGAAAAACAAAACTAACTGTTGAATGAAAGGTGTCAGCTGTTTATGATTATTCGTTACATTATCTTAAACAGACACCTACAATATTCTGATTCTTCATGTTTGTTTTGTTAAAGTTTGATTTATATTTTAAACGATGAGAATCGTCACTGGTTATTTGTGTTTGTTTTCTGTCTTCGTTGATGTTAAATTTTAACAAACCCAAGCAAATAAAACAGAGCAAAGCAAAACAAGTCGTGAGAATGAAGAGTTTTACAAAGAAGCCAAGAAAAAGATGTGACCAGCATTGTTTATACATATGGCCGTGGAATGGAACGTATTATTTACCAAGGATGACATTTTCATGACGCCCATTCTGTACTCAGAATGTTTACAGAACAGAGAAGCATTAAACACATAATATTTAGTGTGACTGGGCGGTAATAAGATTACCTCCCATGCGATCAGAGACCTATCACAGTGTCCGGTATCTAAGTTGGGACATAAGAATTGTGCGACAGTTTCGTTGGGTGGTGGTTTGGACCCCTCTGTCACATACATTTATTTCATCTACATGGTGAATTGTGGAATTTGATGCTGTTGAAACGGGCCACATCCACATTGTCTGATCGTGCCTTGTACCCGGGGTTGTATGGAGAAGGGAGAATGAAGAGCTCCACATTGTTGTAGTACAGGGTGGGGTTTTGTTTTCCCGAAATAAACGATTGTCACAGATGAATCGTGGTTTTCTTTCACTGTCCAGCTTATGAAGCATAAGACAGGGTATCATGAAGAAGCACCTATCTTTACCTGGAAAACTGATACAGATACACTCCAACAACTTAAACGCCAGGGAAGTATGGGTTTCTTGCAGGAAAATGTCTGCTCTGATCTGGATCTGTTGAATAGTTTACGATGAGGAATATTCAAATTCCCTCCAAAAGTACTTTGGAGAAGAGAAAAGTGGCTTTGCTTTCTAGGATTCTGTACAGATTAATCCAAGTTTGACTGTTTACAAATCATCTTCTGTAGAGTTATCGCCTTCCCATAGCCGATGATTATAGCGCTGTGAACTCCTAGTAAAGGTCTGAACGTCAGTCAGCTAGAGTCGGGAATTATCTTTGACTGGTGTGCAGCTTCTTTCTAGAGGCCACACCCACGCTGTCTCGTGGTGCCTTGTACCCGGGGTTGTGCAGAGATTACAGATCTCCACTGTTACATTAGTATAACTGTTCCAGGAGGGGGGACCTTCAGGTTAAGTGTCCAAGGTGATGATGGATAGAGAACATGAGAAAGAACACACACGCATAGCATTCTGGACATGACCCCAAGTCAGGAGTGAAATGGACACGTAGGCTACCTCGCCGCATGACCAGCTAACATGCCACAATGGAAGGCGAATCCTTGCAGAGTGACGTGAGGACTTAGCTAGGTATGGGAGGATCGTGTTTAAAGTCACTGTACAAGCTCCCCTCTTTAATTAATGACCCTGGCTGGACTCTTACAGCTTGACGTGAGTCACTGGGATGCATGACATGGCGCACTTTTTTATGTTTTTTGTTTTATTTTTTGTTGTTGTTGGTTAAGAACTGGTGTAGAGGACGAGGATAATCTCTGCAGAGAAGTGAGGAAGGACAAATTAATCTGACGCGACATTAACATCTTCGCGGGCAACACCTTATGATCTTCTAGAGCCCAACGCTGACAGTTTCGGGTCTTGCGGTATCGTTTGTTTCTGCCTAACTTTGACTAAAATACAAAGTGTGTGGGTCTGGGTTTTTTCCTTTGGTGGTGATGAGTACGTGTGTGAGTTTGCCTGTGTATTTAGAGAGGGGTGGGGTGTCATGACTGGAGATTTTTTTAATGTCGCCAGCGACGTCTTTATACAATGGAAAAAGAATACAATATCACTGAAAAGAAAAGTAAAACTGATTTAGTGCAGGATCTGGCATCAAGCCTTTGAATGCTAAACACTGCGCTCAAAATTCATGCTGGAATACTTGATAGAGTTAGCACATGTCAAGTCTGAGATTTGTCAGAAGGTCGTTTTCAATCGAACACACACACACACACACACACACACACACACACCACACACACACACACACACACACATAACGTGTAGACATACATGCGCGGGGTTTTCCCCTTTCTGGTGTTGGGAGTTTCTACTGCACTAGACACAAATCTTGTATAGTTCTCTGTATGATGATTCAATGTGATGACACAGTTTCCTGCCGTGTTATTTTGCTTGCTTTTTCCCCCCTCAAAAGTTTGTATTTGTACATTTTGTTCCTTTATTTGTTGTTGTTTTGTCCATTAACTTTTGAAGAAAGGTTACTTTTATTTGCCAGTGTCACCATCTTGTCCCATCCCCACCCATCCCACCAACGACAAGTTTGTTAGTTAGCAAAGACTTCACAACCCAGTGGAAGTTTTAATGGGCATTTTTTTCACGTTTCCCTCTCTCCCCCTTGGCCCACGCTCGTCAGGTGGTAGTACAAGCGAGCAAGGCTGTAAAGCTGTTTCACTTTATATTGTCTGAGGGCATAACGAAGGGTGAAGGGAGGGAGGGAGGGAGGACTGATGTTACTGTCAGCTGGCAAATGGTGGCTCTGCGTTGGCGTCTGCTTGTCTGCCACCCGCCAAAGACAAGGCTGCTGTTTGCTGTTTGCGCGTGAGAGGTGTAACAAGGCAACAGAGATGTGTTCAGCCAGTACGAATAAGAATGTGTTATACACGCACACGTCACGCACGCGCGCACGTGCACGCACACACACGCATGCGCGCGCGCACGCACGCACACACGCGCACGCACACACACACACACACACACACACTGATCCCTACAGTTTTCTTGCCATGACATTATTTTGCATGAACGAGAGGAAAACGAAGTGTGTATGTGTGTGCAGATTTGCCTAACACTACTTTTTGACACTTGATCTTGGATGAAGTGGACTGATGTTAGCATTACTTATTACAGAATAACGATGTTATCTTTAATCCTTTGTCATATAAGGGAACATTTTACAGCACACAAGCAATCAGTACTAATCTAGACTGTGTACCTCTAATGTCCACCTTTTTTCCCCCGCCCACTTAGTATTATAGCGTTTGTACTATTTGAAAAGTATCCACGTTGAGAAAATTAATATCAAAAAATACATTACACGGTTTTCCTACCAAAACTATCAACATATCATTGAATGTCAAAAGGAAGGGCCCTTCAGTAAACAAACAACGGGGGAGAAGGAATATTCTTTTCCGCGCTAGCTATATGAACGCACCTCGTATCATTCCTTTTGTGGTGAAATCTGGCCAACACAGTCAGTCAGTCTTTTGGATGTTTAGTATTCTGCAGGCTTGTAGGTGTTGTCTGTGGAGTGTGTGTGTGTTGGAGAGAGAGAGGGTGGGTGGAGCAGGGCTGTTGTCCTGTAAACTGCTGACAGTAGGTTGTCATGGTTCAACAACTGATGTCACTGTTGGGAGTTGTTTGTGACTTACTGTACAAGTACTGCAGTTGGTCATGGACTCTGGGATTTCTGACACGTTTGATTGCTGTCTAGTCCCCTACTTGTTGCCTGGCTTTTCGGCTGTATGCAGTCAAACCAGATTTATTAAAAACTGGGTCACATAAATAGTAAGGAAAACTCAGGGGAACAGAAGTTTTCTGTTGAGCAGACACACGTGTACTAAACTATGAGAACAAGCGTGCATCACACACACACACACACATACACACGCGCGCGCGCGCGCGTATGCGTCCTCATTCTGCTTATTAGCAATGACCACTTCAACCACTCTTTCTCATTTCATTTTGACGTGCTTGAAGATTTCTGCCCTCTCCACAATCTCATACCAGAAGAATGTAAACGTGACCCTGTGTATGGGTGTTGCGCGGGCCATATTATAGTAAAAAGTTGCTTCTGTTTAAAGTAAACATGCATATCTAGACATGGCTGGAAAAAAACCCAACCTCTTCCAGTTTTGTCGCAAAAGGAAAGCATTGTAGCTAAGGTATGGTTGGGCAACTTTGTTGACGTTACCCCTGCCATAAATTCCTCATGACATATTGTTTGTGATGACATCATGAGTGAGAAAAGAATGGTGGTTGTTTTGCGCGCGCTCGTGTGTGTAAACGATTTTTTAAAGCCAAAGTTACAGGAAAAGTCTCAGGAACAGCATAGGGCAAGCCATAATTGCCCATTGCTCTTATTGTTGTTATTGTTACAACCCACTAAAGTAATCTCAGAAAGCAATAAATGCTCATCGCTTTTATTGTTCTTATTATTGCTGTTGTACAGTCTACTAAACTGATCCTAGTCTTGTAGAATGCTTTTTAGGAAGACGTTTTTACGAGACTTAGGTTTTTCTTATTTCCGTTCTGGGGTGACCTTATTTTAGATTCTTTTTGGTAACTTTGGAGAAGATGTAACGTCCCGCGTTTGTTAGGTCTGTGTGTGCCTGACTTTCAAAACTGTGATCTTTTTCTTGTTTATGCCTCTTGTATTTGAAGAAAAAAACACAATTGTAAACCATACTGACCTTTGTCAATGACCAGCCACTAGCTCACAAAGATAAGTTAATTCAATCAAAATCTAGATGCAACTGAAGGGGACGGGATAGCTCAGTGGTCAGAGCACTGCTTTCCCCCAGCAATGTTAAGCAGCGTTGAGCATGGTTACCACTTGGATGGGTGACCGTTTGCGCGCCTTGGCTTCACTACAATCCCCCAGTTCACCCAATTGTAAATGGGTACCTGCCCTCCTTAGGGACAGGGAAGGTAAAGCAGCGAGGGAGAGGAGATGGGCGCCGCCCTCAATATGCTGGCTCCAAGAGAAGGGAGGTCTCTGACGCCTCGCTCCCCTACGACCTTATAGGTTATGGGACACCTTTTTTTTATTTTAAAGATGCAACTTTGTTGAAAAAACAGTAAAGGAAATAAAGTACAGAAATAAACTATTACTCTCTTGTAGATAGCAAGGTGGCGGTGTTTTTGTTATTTGGTTGGTTGATTAGTTGGTTGATTTTTTTTATTTTTAAGTCGACCTTGTCTGACTCAATAAACAAGACCGGTTACTTGCATGCACGGCAAGGTATGATGTTAATACTGCAGACGAGTGCTTTAGGAATCAGTTCAACTGTTAGAAGTTCTGAAAGTAGATGATCATTCTATTTGGGTGTTGACAAAGGTGTGTGTGTGTGTGGAGGGGGGAGGGGGGCGTGCGTGGGCGATGCAGAAAAGAGTTTCCGCTCCCATTGCGCGCCGTAGACGACGTTGGTTGTGAGGAAAACTGACTGGGAGGACTAACCCCCTGGTTGTGGTCTGACATAATTATTGTGGGGGAACACCTGAGAGTCAAGTTGTGTGACACTGGCATTACATCACGCCTCGTTATCCAACCTCGTCTCTCGGCCTTCATTTGTCATCTGCTGGCAGAACCAGAAAGAGTGAGAGAGGACAGAGGGAGGGGGCTGGTGGCTTTTTTTTAATGAAAAGCTGGTGTGACTTTTTTTTTTTCCTTTTCAAAACGAATATTGAGGCCACTATCATTGTGGAAGATTGCAAGTTGTGTGTGTGTGTGCGCGCGCGCGTGCGTGTGTGCGTGCGTGCGTGCGTGTGTGTGTGTTTCTCAACATTCAAGATCTTGTTTTTCGGTAACCACTGCAAGATCTGATTTTAAAGATTGTGAGACCTCATTCATCCCGTGCTTATTTTACTCTCGTTAGGCAAAATGGGGCTTGAAAATAACGATTTCAACAGTAGAAAAACAGGAATCAGACGACTAGGCGTCGCTGAGGGTGCCGTGAAGCTGTGGCCGGCCAGTCGGGGATTGCTTTATCGCGTGACGCACACCATTAGCCAAAGAACAGTCTTCGGCCACAATTTGCATGTGCAATGACAGTAGCCTTTTAGGAGGAAAAGATAGACTGTTTCACTATCGTTTTTATCTGCATTCCGGCTGATCTTAAAGTATAGGCAGCCATTTAGTTCTCCTTCATATTATCATCTTGGACTGAAATGGAATGATTTGAAAATGTTGTTTTAAAAGAAAAGAAAAAAAAAGGACGTGGCAAACTTTTGTCCGATTTCCTGTTTTTGAGGTTTGGAAAAGTGGTTGTGCATTGTGGAGACACTATGTTCACATGAATAGTTCGTGGGATATATTTGCAATTGGCATCACCACTGGTTCTTGCTCTGTTCTTCCGTTATGCATGCCTGCGCCACATGTGGGAGTGGAGGGGGGGGGGGGGGGGGGGGGAGAGAGAGAGAGAGGATCAGGAAACAAGAAATCCTGCAAGGCGTTGTTGACGGAACTAGACTGTGGCCGAAGAAAGCCAGTCATTCAGGTTGTTAGCCTACATTACATGTAGCGTGGTGACGACAGTGGCTGCTTGACGTTGGCACATTGAAGCATGGTGGAATTCCACTCGACAGAGCCGAGGGCCAGCCAGGGTCAGCCTGCAAATCATGCACTTGGTGCAGGCACTGCTCATGTCTGCTGCCCTGTCTGTTGTGTGTGAAATGACTTCTGTCACTTCTCTGTCACGGTTCACCTCGGCCGTGCGCCATAAATGCCATGTGAAATCAGTGGCAGCTTGCTGTGCATGTAGACTTTGCTTCCGTTGTTTCTTTCTCTTGTTTGTCTCTGTGTTTGTCATCACAGTTTTGCTTGATAGTTATTAGAGTGTGCAAGGTGGCCTTGACGCCGTAAAGGTCTGTCCACATAATGCTAGGGGGCTAGTGGTTTGTTTTGATGCTGAAGTGTAAGTGCACTTTGAACGGTGCAGTGTGTGTGTGTGTGTGTGTGTGTGTGTGGACCGTTCCAGCGACAGATGCCAGGGTGTCCCGACCGTTATCGTGTCATCAGAGAAATGTCTGTCCGTTGCCAGCAGCCCTCATCGATTTCTTCGCTATCATTCCAGAGCGATAATTACCCCGAATATGAAGGATCCCCAGTCATGGCCACCACGCATCCCTTCCGCCCACACCCCGCCTTGGGGAAAGGGCGGGTTTTAGTCACACACATAATCTTCGTCCACTTTGCATGCGTTGTGGGAAAATTATTCTCCATTACCGAAGCGACTTGCAAGATGGCGACGGCTCGAGTTGTGTCCCTTGGCAGCGGGCCGCTCCAGCTAATGAAGACAGAATGGACAGGTTGTCGGCCTTTGGCCTCCAGGCCTGGCGGGTGGACGTCACGCGATAGGCCCGGGGCGGCCCCGAGCCGCGGCTCTTTTCTCTGTCCCAGGCCTCCTGCACGAGACAGCCAGCTCCCCGAGGAGCTGGGCCGGGTGTGACTGTGGTGTGTGGCACTGGGGCCAGTCGTCGGGGTGCAGGCGACCTAATTGGACTCCGTCATCAGTTTGTCCCTGTTCTGAGATTGTTCTGTGCACGTCCTCTGGCTCCGGGGATCAACACCTTCTCCTGTTTGTGCTGGGCCTCTTCTGAAGCCAAGACCTTGCCAGAGAAGATGACTACAGGACAGCGGAAGATAGAGGGGTCTTTTTCATG
>CM054144.1:17474543-17489543 GCA_028751875.1 Rapana venosa | reverse complement strand
TTTCTGATTTCCTTGTCCTGTAAAGTAGCCGTCGGTTTTTGTTTGGCGATTAGGACCTGTCTTTCTGTTTTCTGTCAGTGTCGTGGCGGTTGGTTCTCTTTCGTTTCAGTCACCTGTTACCGATTTTGTTGTTGTTAAAAATTGGTGGAAGCATAGAGCTCTTCATTGTGTCGGTGTTCTTCTGCCATACTGTAACTGTCTTTATTTCTTCATCCATTTCATGAATGTTTTTGGGTTTTTTATATTCGGGCTTCGCTGTTATATTTTTAGGTCGTTCTTACGATGGCTTCCTTTTTTGAAGTATCAACCGTCATTTTTACATCTTTTATTTTCCTGCCCATAATTATTGCAGGCATGGTGGTTTGGGACCACGTTTACGCCAACACCGTGTGTGGCTTGGTTTACAAGGAGGGACACAGGGAATGGTTGAAGTGGTCAGAGAGCAAGTCCTTCAGACAATGAAGTGCCTCCCTCCCCTCCCCTGCTCTGGCCTCGCTCACCCACCCTCATTCTTCTCCGCCTTTCTCCCTCCCTTATATCATCAGTCCGCCCTCTGTAGAGCTTGTTCTCCAGTGCCTGGCCCTGTTATCTGTTTGCATGCAGCCTACTTGAAGAACAATGAATTGAACAATCAGGTTTAGTTAACAGTAACAGGGTGATTGGGTTATGAGCAATAATACTGACTCTGCATCCTATGTTATTAGCTCCTTTAGGAATCGTTGGGGCCCTGTACTGAAGCAGTGGTATAAGTATTATTGCAGAAATTAAAATTTGGCTAGCGCCTTTGTGGTTTCGTTGCAAAGTGTGGACAGTGTTTCGAAAAATAGACTGAAGTGCAAGGACAGTTAATTTTAATTTTGAGCAAAATGAAAAGAAAAAAAACACCTCCAAAACTAAACAAACCAAAAACAACAAAAAATCCCAACTCTCCTCCCCCCTCCCCCAAAGAAGAGCATTATAAGATTAATTTAATTCACGATGGAAATTTTTCTTTAGTAACAATGTTCCTTAAGAATGTCCTTCCTCAAGAAAGGGACATTTTGTTGTTTGTTTTTACTTTCAACCAGTCAGGCGCTGATCTAGATGCTATTAGATTCTTTGGTTTATATGAACAAATGGACATCATATAAGCGACAGGCACAAGCATTCAGCAACAGAACAGTTGACTTGTAAGCTATATATTGAAAAAGTAAATATAGATTATGAGAGGAAACAGCATTCACAAGAGGGGAAGGTGGCCTAGTGGTTTGGCGGGGGTTGTGCGATGCAAAGCCCGAGCTAAGCTGGAGAGCTCCCTCACAATTTGCGGTAAATTTAAAAACTGGGAGAAAATGGTCGGGGATCGGCTATATACAGTTGACAGTGATGGAAAAAAACAACCCACAACAACCACCCTAAACCTTTCACGTGACACTGTCAAGATTATTATGAAGAGTAGCAGTGGCGTGTACTATTTCTATCATGGTTGCCGTTACTCCATGTTCACACACACACACACACACACACACAACACACACACACACACACACACACACACACACACACACTGAAAGAACTTGCATGAGTTTAATCGGAAAGATATATGCAAATAACTTGTTTTGAGTATTTATTTTAAAACAAGAGGAAGAAACAAAAACAAGAAAAATTCCAAAATAAAAGCAGAACGAAACCAAACCAAACCTGTAGACGACATTAATGTTTCACCTCAACTTTCTTTTTCTAAATGTTTATAACAATTTCTCCGTTTTCATTCATGTTACCCCCCACCCCCACCCCCCTGTCTGTTTATCATGCTTGAGGCTGTTCCCAAGTTAATTATGGGAGCGTCAGTCAGCAGACGTGACTGGGGGAAGGAGCGAGGACAAGGGAGATGTTGCCACGGCTTCCTTCTATTCTACAGTTGCTCTGAACTTGTATGTCTGTCTGTCACCATGGCGCACACACACACATGTCACGCATGGTGCATGCATCCCCATGGTATGGGAGGGACTTTTTGACCGGCCTCTAACCTCATTGCTGCTGTTTCACTGCTTTTCACATTGGTTATGATCTGAATAGTCAGTGCCAACGAAAGTGCATACGCTGGCATGATATCGCACGCGCACATTCAAGAAAACCATTCTGTTCCCGTGAAAGATTGTGGTATGTGGTATATGGTGGTAAATACTGATTTTCGTTATGGACATGTACATGAAAACTGTTGGACAGTGAGGAAAAAAGGGAGGTGCTGTGCGCAGTTTGAACTAAACGAAACCTTGTGCAAGAGTTTTACGAATAGTATCGGAACCAAAAATAACCGTTGTAGGGGAAATAGAAATCAACCGAACAACGCGTGCCCTGAGTTATACGATCAGATGACGTAAAATAAAGATCTGACACAGCAGACAAACACAGGACTCTGCCTGGCGTATGATACATAACGAATGATCTTGCTGGTAATGAATTTCTCCTAGAGACTACTATGTGGATTGGCCCCCCAGGCGGTGGGAGGTTGGTTGGCCCGGGACGGGGGCGGGAAGATTCAGCGGTAATCCTGCTGTCTGTGTAGGCAGCAGTGGTCCATCCATCCATTGTCTAGTCTGCAGCAGGCAGCAGGCAGGCAGGCAGGCAGCCCCCTCTGATCTATGGACTGTGCCCGCAGGCCCCCCACACCTGGCAAGCGCGTGCAGCGCTCGTGACACCCGTGACGTCACTCCGTGCTGTCACGTGGCTTACATCGGAAGGCAGCCAGACCCAGAATCTTGTATTATATACCCATGTGTGCACACACACAATCATACACTTTGTGAAAATCACTTTCATATCAAACACACACACACACACATTAACAGTCACAGTATCTCAAGACTTTGCAATCTTCACCATTTGGGTGTCTGTTTCAGTCAGTCAGGCTCCGTGACCACACCATTATTGTCGTCAGTAGAGGCCTTCGTGAGTGAGTGAGTGTCCTCCAGTGTAGATGAAGCGTTAGGACAATACAAGCGGCACACATCTACTTATCCTCCGGTTGGTGGTGGTCTGCCTTATGGGGCTTTCCCTGTTGGTTAAGGATAGAGTTTGTGCCACACAAAAATTATTAGCGTTGGTGCCATTGAATGTGATGAGAGATCGGGTTAGGCAACATGAGAGGGGCAGCAGTGAGGATGACGGAAAGACGAGGCAGTGGAGGAGAGGGCCGAAAATCAAAACCAGTTTTGAAAGAGAGGAGAGAGAGAGGAGAGAGAGAGAGAGAGAGAAGAGAGAGAGAGAGAGAGAGAGAGAGAGAGAGAGCAAACAAAGAAACAAAGCAGAAGTGGATTGAGCCAGAAAATATTTATGACATTACACATAGGGCGTTTCCAGTAATCCCGACAGTGACTTTACTTATTTAATGCCTCATGTGGTCCGACCACAAATACCCCCCCCCCCCCCCCCCCCCCCTTTTCCCCCATCCCACCCTTTCCCCTTTCCAGATTTTGTGTTGAGGTTTTGCGCGAGTGACTATCTGCACCTAAGGGAAGGTGGGGAGGGGGGGGGGGGGGGGGTGTCGCTGGAGGGGACAGGGGAAATTGGCGGTATGATCCAGGCTGGGACATGTCGTGCCTGTTATTGATGGGCACAGGGGGGCGAGGGCTGTACAACACACACACACACACACACCACACACACACACACACACACACACACACACACACACACACACACACACACAACAACACAACACACACACATGCACGCACGCACGCACACACACACACACACACACACACACACACACACACATACAAACCACACACACACACACCTGCCTCTCTGTCTCGCTCTCTGTCTGTCTGTCTGACTCTCTCTCTCTCTATGTTGGGGGTGTCCGGGTTGATTTCAGTCGCTTGGCAGTTGGAAGCGGTAAAGGGGGGGGGGGGGGGGGGGGGGGGGGGAGAAGTCTGATCTTTTCTACCCACCTCCTCTTTTTCATCTTCTGTGTTATGTTGCTTGTTGATGGTGTTTTAGTAACACACGCGCCCAATGTTTGTTTTGTTTGGTTATTTGTTTGTTTGTTTGTTTGTGTTTGTTTGTTTGGGGTTGCTTTTCTTTTAATGTCTTCTTTCAAGAGGATTGTGAACTTTGAACGAAAAAGGACCTACATGTTCACCTCTCTCTCTCTCTCTCTCTCTCTCTCTCTCTCTCTCTCTCTCTCTCTCTCTCTCTCCTCTCTCTCTCTCTCTCTCTCTCCTCTTCTCTCCTCTCTCTCCCCCTCTCTCTCTCTCTCTCTCTCTCTCTCTCTCTCTCTCTCACACGCAAGAGTCCCGTATAGAAAAGAATGACTCAGTGAGCGATATGCAGAGAAAGAGTAATAATTATATGTGAAGGACATGTGGCCGTGTGGCAGTAAGCTGGACAGACAGACAGACAGACAGATCTGTGTCGTTTGTCAAGAACTAATCCCCCACTCCCCCCCCCCCTTCCCCCCATCCCCCCATCCTGGATGTAATAACCCTCCATACTGTTAACGCTCACCTTCCCCGCCGACATTAAAATATAGTATTCATAATATCATTTTTATGAAGCAGGGTTATTGTTCACGAGTACGTCAGTGCATGTGCTCAGACAGGTACACGTGTACTTTTTTCCTCCCAATTTCTTAAATTCTTTTTTTATTATCAAGTGGATTGACAGATTTAGTAGTAGCGGTAATGATGATAATAATAGATAAAAATGATGATATTAAAATGTTTGTGTAACAAACACCAATAAAGATAAGGAAATATATATATATTGCCTGTTAACAGTTTTTGAATATTTGTGTAACAAGCACCAATAAAGATAAGAAATATATATATATATATATAATTTATTGCACATTGTTAACATTTTTTTTCGAAATTTTCCTTGTATCTGATTTTTTTCTAAGAAAATGCCCAACACAGGCAATTAAACACAGAAAAACAACATGAAATATACCCAGTATTACTTCAGCACAAGAGCAATATTATTTGTTGACCGGAGTACCCACGTAGGAGGAGGGGCAAGGCAAAACCCTTCCATTTTATTGCTCAATTGATGAACAACGTGGGTCTACACTAGTCTGCTGGATGCATGACTACGGTGAGCATGACCATGTCTTGTCTACAGACAAGAAGAGTGACTGACGGTTGACGACTCAATGTGACCTGATCTTTTTAGTGGCTGGGTTAATCGCTTCCAACAAGTCGCCCCTCAGTGACGTTTATGATGGTGAGAGAAGGAGACATATTATTTGTCAGGTCAGATCCAATCCCCTGAGGCCAGGGGGTCACTCCACATCAGGGCTGACCACATGGCTGCGTGTTGTGTGTGTGTGTGTGTGTGTGTGTGTGTGTGTGTGTGTGTGTGTGTGTGTGTGTATGTGTGTGTGTGTGTGTGAGTGAGAGAGAGAGAGAGAGAGAGAGAAAAGAGAGAGACACACACACAAGAAAAAACACCTGGCTGACAGTAGGTGATGATGAATTTCATTCCTCATTCGCTCTGTCAGTGATTTGTCATCGTGTGAAGGCTGGTAAGTGTAGCCAGCCTTCTGCTGAATTTGCTGGGAAAGTCTCACCTACGTGGAGAGACAGACAGACAGAGAGAGAGAGAGAGGATTTCCCCATGGAGCTATTTCATGAAAACGTACGCATGCTATTTCAAGGATGCGCCTGGACATCCGCACCCAGTACATCCATCAGAAGACCCAGGAAAAACCTTTCGCCATATGGTGCGCTGAACTCTGTGTGTGTGTGCATGTGCGTGCGTGCATGCGGTATGCGTGTGTGCGGGAGTGGAACTCTGTGTGTGTGTGTGTACGCGCGCGTTTGTTTGCAATCCTATTTCATGAAAAATGAGGCAGGACAAGAGGAGTTATTAGGGAGAGGTAGTGTAGTAGTGGTAGTTCGTCTGTAGCCATCCCCTCCCTTGCTGTTCCTACCCCCCCCCCCCTTCCAACCTCCCACAAACTCTGAAAAGGGGGTAGAGGATGAGGTGGGGGGGGGGGGGGATGAACAGATGCTTGCTTCTTGGAGTAGCCTAGCAGTGGTAGCAGGGAGTTCTTTTTTTTTCCCCTTGCTGTAATGAGGCCCTTCTGTTTTAATTAAGGTTGGCTCCATGATTGGCTTTTTTGGCTGGGGTAGCTTGGCCCCTCAGCCCGCTGTGTCCATGTGGTCTTTAGCTCCCTAACTCCCAGACTGTGTGTCATCCTTCATTAGTTGTGGGCCATGGTTAGTCCTACTAGCTTGTGTCCCTGGTTTCAACATTTCCCCTGAGGCAGGTTGGAGGGAGTGGGGAGGAGGACAGAAGGGAGAGAGGTTAGGGTGAGACTCCCATTATGAAAATGCATCTTGAATATCCGCATGAAGGGTGGGGCTTGGGACACACACACGCGCGCGCGCGCACAGAGAATATGTCTGTCTGTTTGTCTCTGTCTCTCTCTCTCTGTCTGCTGTCTTACTCTCACACTCTGCGTCTCACAAGACGGGAAGGAATTCTTCGTATCAGGCGAATTATGTTGCTTTAAAAAGCAGGCGAATGTTTATGATGTGTTGTTGCATCAGCTGTTTTCATAAACTCTCTCTCTTATATTTATCTCCTTCCCGCATATTAACGCGCGCGCGTGCGTGTGTGTGTGTATGTGTGTGATCGATCCTGTAAATATGCGAAAGAACAAACAAGTTTTGTATCCTTGGGTGTGTTTTCTTTCATCATATTGAAAGTTTGTTTAGCTGCTATTATTATGTCATTTGATTTATGTCACATTTCCATGTTTTTTGGGGGTAACAAAAATTACATTGATTGCGCTACATTGTTTCATACTTGATATTGCGTGTCTTTGTCCTGCTGCTGCTTGCATTCATTTATTGGCTAGCTTTTTCTTTCTGGCATTTTTTTGGGGTCGTTCTTGGATTTTTTTTTTTTTGGGTTGTTTTTTTGGGTTTGGTGGGTCTTTTTTTTTTGGGGGGGGGGGGGGGGGGGGGGGGGTTGCTTAAATTTTTCCCAAAATATTTTCCCTTGTTTGTAACAGTGAAATGAATGAGAAGAAACATGAAGCGAAGAGGGCAGGCAGCTCGCTGAACAAGCACCAAGACACAAACCAACCATTACCATCCAACAGACACAAGTTTATTTCCACAGGCAACCTTAGGGCGCCAGGCCAAATCCGCACAGGCTGTATGTTTTGCAACAAACTCCACCAATGTTTACAACACTTGCAATTGACCAGACAGTCGCTCCCTCTCCACCTTCCTCTGCCAGTGTCGATTTCACGCACGTGCGCCAGACCACGTGATCGCCAGCGTGTGCATCACTCTCAAAGACTGGAGTCAAGTACCTGGGAGGAGAAGAGGGGATAGGGGGAGTAGGGGAGGGTGGCGCGTGCGGGTCTAAAAGGATTTTAACCAGCTCTGCTAATTACATGAGAAACGAGCTCCAAGAGTGGAAGATGCCTCAGCTCAGCTCAGCCAGAGTAGTAGAGTGCCTGGCTTCTGGTTAGGTCTTAGCTGCTGCTGTCTAAGTTGCGTGGCTGGCTTGTGTATACACAATTAAAGAGCTCGCAGAAAACATCCCGCCTGTGTGTTTATGCCAGTTGTAGCCCGAGTTGAAGAAACACTCTTGAGAAGTGGTGAAGTATCCTTTCCATGACTGTCTCCGGCAAAGCCCATCTTTTAAAAGCTAAGCCCCCGACATGTTGAGTAAACTCGTTCTTTTCCCTATACCATACCTCTCGGCGCCTGCTCAGTGTAGCTAGCTCCCCACTAAGGACAGTTACTGATGGGCGGTTGTCAAACAGTAATGAGGGTATGCATTAGGAAGGTACAGAAACAGGATAATTCCTCTACCTTCAAATCCAAGTATCTGCATGCACAGTCGCACACCCTCACTCACAAGCGCATCCACACACAAGACAGGCAGGCAGTTGGGAAGAGAACATAAATTTATAAATATATATATATATGTGTATATAAATATATATATATATATATTAATATATATATAAATTTATAATATATATATATATATGTGTGTGTGTGTGTATATATACATAAATATATACACATACATACATACATACATACATACATACATACATACACACACACACATACACACACAACACAACACACACACACACACACACACACACACACACACACACACACACACACACACACAGAGAGAGAAAAATATCGACGTGTCTTAATACAAAAAATCATTCATTCATTCATTAAGGCAGGAGGGAGGGAGAGACAGAGAGCAGCTCAGGAGTAGGTTTCATCTGTTAAGGAGAGAAGAGAAGAAAAACAAAACTATAACACCCCCCCACCCCCAACCCTAAAAAAAATACCTAACAAAAAAACCCCAAGGTAACTGCTAAAAAGAACATAGCTACACCTGACAAAGAGAGTAAGTGCATTGAAGACAAGAAGACCCAGCCAGCTCAGGGAGCATGCCACACTTCACAGCATGCAGCAGCACCCCTCCGCCATTACTCTTGGCCGTGACTCACTGCACCCACTTCAGCCTCTAACATAATCATTATTCTTATTTGAATCAGTGCGACATGGTGATTTATTTTATTGCCATCGTCTTCTGATCACTTTAATCACCGCCGTCTAGTGAATGGCTTTAAAAGGAAAGAAGAAGAAAAAATCTTCAAAGTATGAACGGATTAGTAAATGTGACATATTACAGCAGAGTCAACATTGAGGGGGTCCATAAAACTTCATCCTGTGATGTTATTTTTCTTAGGGGAGAGGGAGGTATTAACTTCGGTGAAAGTAATGAAAATTTTCCATTTGATGCTATGGTTGTCACTGCCTTGGAAAAAATATCCATCTTCTGAAAATGGGCTTGAACATTTTAGATGTATTTATTTTTGCTTCTTTTTGTTTTGTCGTGCTGTGTGTGTGTGTGTGTGTGTGTGTGTGTGTGTGTGTGTGTGTGTGTGTTGTTGTTTAAAAACAAAGCCCCTTTGTATGATGCTTCTTGTTCAAAACTATGTCCACCAAAACAAGCACAAAGACATAATGGGAAAGGGACGAACAGAAGCAGTAGAGCAAACTGATGCATCATCTGTGAAACAAACCAAAAAACAAAACAAAACCCCAGTAAAATGAATGAATAAATAAATTAACAAGCTTGCAAGGTTTGTGCCCGAGGAAACAGTTTCCGCGTGTGACATGAATAATATTCTCTCATTGTCAGTGTCAGTAAGGCGTAGTGTAATGATAATGCCGATGATCATGGTCATGATAAGAAATACGTGGCATAATGGTGATGGTGATGATGATGATGATATTTGTTTTGTAATGGGAAGCTCCTTCATACAACAGTGGTGATATCACATTGATAACAATTTTGTTAGTTTACTCCATGTTTTAGAAAAAATGTAGATCCACTACTCTAGCCAAAACACGTGTGTGACTCGTTTCTGTGTTTATTGGTGACAGCGTATTATGGTAAAACAGTAATGCATTTAGGGATGGGGTGTTTTCTTTTCTGGTGGGTTTGTTTGGTGTTTTGGTGTTGTGTGTGTGTGTGTGTTGTGTGTGTGTGTGTGTGTGTGTGTGTGTGTGTTTTGTTTGTTGTTGTTTTTGTGGGTTGGTTGTTGTTGTTTTTTGGGGGAGGGGGGGGGGGGGGGGGGGTAACCTTCGTAGGGAGTAAAAATGTAGTGTCGTCAGTTTAGAAAGGAAAAAGATGGACAACTATAGTTGATTGAAAAGGTTCAGATACAATATAAATCAAACGCCTTGAAACCTGCACATCCATAACGTCTTCAGATTTACTGCTGTATGAGGTGTCTTCTTTAAACCCTCCCTTTACACCTGACAGGGCAGTGGAGAACTTCATTGCAACCTCAGCAGACCCGTTGGGAAGGGTTCCACTCTGAACATTTTTGCCTCAGCTTTTCCCGACCACTTTTCGGTTTCCTCTCGGAGAAGGTCTCTCATTGTTGGGACATGACATCTCTCTGCACTATGCCCTCCCTATCTGCCAAGAAATGGCCCTGACAGACGGGTGCTTGACCATCGATGTAACTAGAACGCTAGGGTAGCGTGGTGTGCATGCTGGGCATTGTGTCTCTGCATAACACCCTGCGCCGATAGAAAACAACAATATACTCAGATACTCTCGATGCCTGCATAAGTGAAAAGTGATACACTTGTAGGCCTGCATTATTTTAACCCAGGAACTCGTAAAAATGTCCCACCGCTAATCCACCAGGCGCCAGCGAGATTCGAACCAGCTAACTGCGGCTTAAAGATTGTACTGTGACCATTACAAACCCGTCATCTGTGGTGTAAAATCTGAGGCCTTATCCACCGAGGTATTGCACACCCCGCCCCGTCTCCTGACAAGTCCAGTGAACTAAGGGTGACCCAAAGTGTTGTAAGAATGGGTAATGCTGCTGGACACGTTTGTGTAAGGACTGGTGGTACACGTCTTTGAGATTACCTTACCTACCTCTGCCAGTCACTCACACACTTCGCTTCACTAACTGTTGGATTACTTCGTCAACAATTTGCAGTACTATTTTTTTTACCCTGGTGTAGGGGTTGTTGTTTTTGTGTGGTGGGTTTTTTTGGTTTGTTTTTTGGCTGTGTTTCAGTAAGATGTGACTAGTCTGTGAAGCAGTGGAAAAGTGTTGGTTTGGGTTATGTAATGAATAATTATACGGTGTTCGAGTGGATTGGAGTATAAGTTACAAGAAATGATAAACTGAATAAACAAATATAGAAAGAACGAACAAAAATATTCTTTAGACAAAAACTTTTTTTTTTTAAATAACTAGGCAAATAAAATAATGTAAATTTGCTCTTTTTTGGCTTTTCTGGATTTTAGAATATTTCGTATTGTACGTACGTTTGTTGTTGTTTTTTCTCTCTTTTTTTTTTGTCATTCGAATTTCTTTTTAAAAGATATTTGTTTTTGCTCTTGGGAGTTTTTTGTTTTCTTTTTGTGGTGTGTTTGTGTGTGTGAATTACTGTCTTCTATTTATTGTTAACAGTTTATCCAGGAAAAGGGGGAGGGGGATGTACAAAAGAGAACGCTGAAAACTTCACAGGTGGCGGTTTTGTGTGGAAGTCAGATGTGTCGACGAAACCCAGGACACCATTGACAGAATAGCCTGTCGGCCAATTAATTATCCTACACACCAGAGAGAGAGAGAGAGAGAGAGAGAGAGAGAGAGAGGGTCACCAGAGGTTATAAAGAGACTCCTCAAATGACTGTCACAACATTGGCTCTTTGTCGTCCTGATGATGTTCGCGGTATAAACGGTGTTAAACGAAGCTCGTGTTACACGTAGAGTCTGTCTGTCTGTCTGTCTCTCTGTCTCACTCTCACTCTCACTCACACTCACACACACACACACACACACACACACACACACACACACACACACCCAGTTGGCTTTGATCTCATCATGTTGTGGATGGATAATTATGTTGATATGGCTTGTTAGATTTTATGCCGTTTTTAAAGCATTCAGCGTTTGTACCTCTTGTGTTTTATTTGTTGAAATAAAATGTTAGGTGAATTCATGTCATTGTGTGGTTAATTCGTTCTGTTCTTTGTGTTCATCGGCTGCCTTTTGTTTTGCCGAGAAAAGGCAAGGGAAGTTAATTAAGTAATGAATAAAATCCACACACAAAAATGTGTGTGTGTGTTTGCACAGGCGTGCAAGCTTTAAAAACAAAGGCGGGGGAGGGGGGGGGGGGATTAAAGCAACACACACAAAAAGAAAAAAAACTTTCGGACTATTTTCTTTTCGTCTTCACATGCAGAGGTGAATGTCACGGGAGCTGGAACACTTTGATGTCTGATTTAAACTTGAATCTAAATCGATTAGTCCAAATCCTGGTAAATGTCTTTTGCTTTCGTTGTGGTTGTAAACATTAACGATATCGACTTCTGTAATGAAATACACTAGTAAGTGATATTCTAAAGAGCATTTTGCGTTATTGTGGGTGGAAATATCCGTTACAAAATGTCCATCCTTCCAGCCTTTTATTTGACTCTCCATCCATCCATCCTTTTATCCATCCGCCCATCCATTTATCCATTCGCCCATCCATTTATCCTTCCAGGCAACTAAGTCAAATCCTGTCTTCCATAAACCTTTTTTTGAACACAAGGGAAAACATACCCAATTTTAACCAATGGCTAGCGATCCAGATTCGTGATTACATCATTTTCATGTAAACCAAAAGAAGAAGAATAGATTTTAACTCATATGAAGATTCTATCCATTCATTTTGGTAAGCAGTCACTCCAGAATTATTATTATTATTATTATATTAATATTATTATTATTATTATTACTATTATTATCATTATTGTTATTTTTTATTTAGTTGCTTTCAACTTGCAGCTTGATGCCTACTTCCTGCTGTACTGATGTTTGCTTATGTTGTATGCATATTGAATACAACATCATGTTTAAACCAGTTGTTTTCATAATTATGTGTTTGCCCCGACCTCTTGATGAGGGAAGCAGGGGATGGTATTGCATCTGTCTGCCTTATACGATGCTGAATGCTTTGGTTGACGAGTGCCTGACACAACAACCTGCAGCAGCTAAATCTGAATCTGGTTGCTATGGCCCCTCCTCCTATCCTGGCAGACTGTGTGCCAGCATAATGTCCACTGAGCTCCACCTCTTGGGTCCTGCCTGTCTCCGGCATCGCTCTCTCCCCTTACTACTATACCTTGCCTTGCCTTGCCCTGCCTTGCCCTGCCTCTCTTATCGATTTTTCGCTTCCACCGATTTCCTCTATTCCCGTTTATCTTCTTCTACGTCTTGTTGTTGTGTTGTTGTTGTTGTTGTTGTTGTTGTTCTTCTTCTTCTTCTTCTTCTTCTTCTTCTTCTTCTTCTTCTTCTTCTTCTTCTTCTTCTCCTTCCCCCTTCCCCCCCTTCCTTCTTCCCTCTCTTCAAATCTTTTTTTTTACCTTTCATCAATTTTTTTTTCTTTATCTTAGTAAAAAGTAGGAAAAAAAAGTAGTAAGTGTCTTTGGGGGTTTAAAAAGTTTTTTTTTTAAATTAAAAAAATTTATATCAATGAATTGATGTTTTAAAAAAAAAATTTGGTACCGGTTCTTAAAATTTTTTTTGCTTTCCTTTTTTTTTTTCCCCTTTTCCCCCTTTTTTATTTGGGTCCCCTTTTCCCCCACTCCCCCCCTCCCCCCTTTCTATATATAAATATATATAAAATTTTTATATATATATAAAAATAAAAATAAAAAAATAAAATTATTTTAAAATTTAAAAAAAAAAAATTTATGTTATTCGTGTTTTGGGAAAAAACCCAAAAACAATTGCGGTTTAAACATAAACAAAGCTCTTTGCGGGTTTTGAATAAGTCTGGTATCTTGGGGGGGGGGGGGGGTTAGTGCGTTTTGAAAAAATCATTCACACAAAACAACCTAGTACAAAATTTTATGCAAGAAAAAAAACAAAAATGTAGTCTATTTAAGGGGGGGGGGGGGGGGGGGGGGGGGGGGGGGGGGGGGGGGGGGGGGTTCAAGATCGTTAAAAACTTAAGAGAAAAAAAATCAATTTGTTTGTCTAAAAGACCTGCATGATGCCAGAGATAGATTGCAGTGCGCTCGCTGGAGCAATTTTTCTGTTCGCTGGATCGTATAAATAAAATTTGGTGGATTATTTGCAAGCCATTACATCTTTTAAAAATGCACACACACATATACACACACAACACACACCAATACACACACCCCCACACACCCCCACACACCACACCCCCCCCGCCACCCTTGAATGGCTATTGTGGGTCATCCCATGTATAAGCAACATTAGTAGATCTCTGGTGCAACACAACATTTTTCTAATATAACTTTTATGTGAACAGAAATAAAATTGAAGATCAATCAACAAACAAACAACACACACAACACAACACAATCACAAAACCACACACACAAACACAACACAAAAACACACACACACACACACCCCACACACACACCACACACACACACACGTTGCTTGTCAGTAAAACTGACATTGATTTACTCACAAATCACAGGAAACACACACAAAACACACACACACACAAAACCACATAAAGACACACACAAACACAGACACACACACACACAATTCACACAAACACAACACCCAACCATTGATTTACACACAAATCACAGGCACACACATCATGCATTGTTTTACACACAACCACACACACAACACACAAACACACAAACACACCCCCCCCACAAAAAACCCCCCCCCCCCCCCAAACCCCCCCCCCCCCCCATATGGAATCCGGTTTTGAAAGAAAAGTCACAGCTGGTGGTGCCCAGGGAGATGTGAAGATGTGTGTGTGTGTGTCCTCACTCTTCCCCAGGAAAGCATAATAATAATAATAATAAATAATATTGTTTCTGTGATTATTGGCTGTGGTGGTGGGCCCACCTGTCTATACCTTCATAAACACCTTGCACGTACTTGACAAAACTCGCGTGGCGACTTCTTTAAGGGCTGCATGTGCGCTCAAAATACGAGGATGATGATGATGATGACATTGTTTCCGAGTGTAGAAAGCAGCACAGTAGAAGCTGATAGATAGATGTAGTCTTGTATTGATTGTTGACTTTTTAAGTTTGTTTTTAATTCAGGTTTTGTTACCCAGCAGTTCCATTTTTCCGTTTTACAGGACAACAAATAAATTTATCAAAATCTTGTCTAGATTTTTCTACGCATACATTGTGACTGATGTCTTCGCAATATTTGTTGTTGTTGGATTTTGTTGTGGGGTTTGGTTGTTTTTTTGGTTGTTTTTGTTTTGTTTTTTGTTTTTGTATTTTTTCTTTTTTCTGTGGATGACAGCTGACTTATTAACCAGTTGTGGGTTTATAAAAAATAAAAGTAGATACTCATAATGGTTGTATAACGTCGTGATAATGAAAACAATAACTACAAATCAACGAACACAAGATGGAAAAATAAAGAAGTAAATCGATTATTTGTTAATCTTTCAATCAGCTTGAAAA
>CM054144.1:17272043-17469543 GCA_028751875.1 Rapana venosa | reverse complement strand
ATACCAAATCAATAAATATTTACATTTTTTTGTTTTTGCCTGTGTGGGGTTGGGGATTCAGAAAATAGCATAAGCAGATTCACTATAAAAATTAAAAAGAAAAAAAAAGAAAATCTTAAAAACAAAACAAAGCTGTCATCGAACGTGATATGAATATCAATATTCAAATACCTTCAAGCATTAAGCCCAGATGAATGTGTAAATCAGAGACAATAAGGAAAAAGGAGAAATGTTTTATTTACATAAGTAGTATTATATGTTGACAATCTGGATTAAGCGTCTACATCTAGCACCCTGGCAAAGATAAACAAAACGAATACAAACAAACAAAAACCACTTTGAACACAGCTCTGTCTGATATGAGACTTGTATTATTTCACAAAACTAAGTGTTTGAAACCGTTATGTTTGTGGTTTTGTTTGTTGTTTTTAAAGAACATCAAAGATTTATACCTTGATGCAATAAATTCTTTTTTTTAAAAGGAAAACTACAACTGAGAAATAAAAATAATGATTTGATAAGTAAATGCGTGTAAATTTCATTATGAGTAGTACGTTGCAGTTGTAAGAGTTATGAGCTGTTGCACTCTCTTGCTACTCGGTATTTTATTTGCCTACAAAGACGATGTTAATTACAGTTTTTAGTCGGATAGATTTATTTTTAACCTCAAGTGGAGTTTGACTATAATTTGCAGGTTTCAGTACCATTAAAGTATAGTTTACTTTTACAATATTTTTTTTAAAACAATATTTTATTAGCTTCTGCACTATCAGATTGTTTTATACCTGGCCATTTTCCTACCTCAAGACATAATTACCTTTGGTGTAATGTATGGTTACAGAATTTCTTTTTAAGTAATCAAAGTAATATTTTATTAAGGCCCTAAGTCTTCACCCTCTGTGATAAAAGACGTTAACCATATCGTAATGGTATCAAGTTGTGAATTACTGCCTTTTGAGTTGTTACTTTGTCATGTATGCTAACACTCCTCCCTTGTCCCATTTTGTGGGTTTTGCTTTTAATAAATAACTCGTGTCTCAGACGTAAACAGGAGTATTTAGCTAACTCATTTAAGATAAATTCGTATCCTACATCTATGTCGCACATGCGTATGATTGTGACAGAAAAAGGGAAGCTTTAAATGAGTGATATTGTTTTAAAGTATGGGCCATATCACAATTAAGTGTCGCACAGGATTTGGGTATAAAACAAACTCTTTTAAAAGTTTTTCTGTGTTCAGTGTGATTCTAAACCGCATTTGTAATCGTTTTGTTGAATTGTTGAAACCTGTAGTGTTGATGATTTTAAGTATATGTTGGGGAGGAAAAACCCTGGGTTTTAATTTTTGCTTTGGAGGTTAAAAACAAACCACTTAGAAAGATAACTTTAGGCGGAACTTTATAAAAATGCTACTTGGAGAAATACTTTATAAAAATGTTATTTTGACAAATACATAATATTTTTGAAAATATGCTCAGAAAAAATATTGTTTATAAAAGTATGTTTTGGATTGAAAAATCTTGTTGAAAATGTGTTTTGGAGGAAACTTTTTTTTTTTTTTTTTTTAAAGCAGTTTGGTAGAAAACAGTTTAGTTAAAACGTGCTCAAAGACGGCACTGTGCTGTTTGTAAAAATGTGCTTGGGATAAAATGTCTGTTTTTGAATAGGTGTTTTGAAGAAAAGCTTGGTTTGGGAAAATGGGGGTATGGGTGGGGGGTGAAAATGTGCTCAGTGAAAGAAAATGCGGTTTGGGAATATGTGTTCTGAAGGGAAGTATGGTTTTTGAAAATACGCTTTGAAGGAAGAATGAAAAGAACCCACCGTTTTTTGAAAATGTGCTGTGAAAGAAAAAACACCCAACTTTTGATAGTGTGTTTTGATGGAAAACACTGTTGATGAAAATCATTTTACTGTGGGGGATGCACAGTATGGGATGGTTGGTAATTTTGACTTGATATGATTTGAAATGTTCTTGGAAAGAAAGCATTTGATCTAGAAAAGAAAAAGAAGAAAGTGCTTGTAGTGAAGAACGCTCCCGCGTGACACAGCCCTTAGATGTGGTTGAGTGCACTGGTAGATTACTAACAGGGTTTTTTCCTCTGTAACATACATATTGCATCTCTCGCACCAGTACTCTCTCACCCCGGTTATGTCACAGCCATTGGGAATTCAGGGAGTCCTCGTCATAGTTATACATGGCATTTATTCGTAACAAACATATTATTTTATACAGGTGTACAAGAAAATGTACATGAAAATCTTTGGTCTTCAGATATAGTAATAAATCAGCCATCTCTCTCTCTCTCTCACTCTCACACTTTCTCTCAGAACACATTGTACGGCACAAGTTAATTGACTAGCCCATAGCAGATTCTGAAAAACACACTACCGAACAAGCAAATGCATCCAAATGTTTTTGGGAAAGCTGGTCTGAAGATTTAACTATGACCAACAATGCACAGAAATAGAAGAAAGGGGGGAAAGACCACCCAAAATTGAGTGAAGGGGGTTGGGGGACTGGGGGCAATATAAAGAGATAATGATACTAAGACTCTACAAAATAAGAGCCAGCAAGAAGAAATATAGGCAAGAAAAAAACATAACATCAAAGTAACCAGTCCATACCTAGCAAAGTCCTCACTTTGTGTTCCGGCCACCGGTGCTTGATCAGCGCGCGCCCTTGGCAGTTCTCCTAACCACATCCAGGGAAAGCCGTGTGCCACAGAGACTAAGTCCCTGGCCTGGCACCCGCCCTCCACTTATTGTGCAAAGTGGCCTCACACACAGTCATCTCGTGCATTATAAGTCTTCCACACTTGAAATGGATTTGGGCAGAACCAATTTCTGTCATCTATCCTGTATATGAAGCAGTGTAGCTGGGTTTTTTGCCCCTACCAGTGCTCATTGACTCAACAACAACCCTCAAGTCTGGAATAAAACAACGTATGGAAAACAATCAGTCAAACAATAATGAGTTACTTGTTTACAAAAAACACTACAACAGAATCGATGTTACGTTAAGAAAACGCTTGATTTTACTGTTTAAACACATGAATCCTGTAAAATGTGAAACTCTTGAAGAGGGCAGGGGTAGCCTAGGTGGTGAAGAGGACTTGGGTGTCCATGGTCAATTGCAGAAAAATGCATTTCGGAAGCAAAATGTCTATTTTTTTCACCTGTTACATGAATCTTTCAGTCAGTGTGGATATTTCTTTTCACGGAATCATGGTGTCCATCACTTCACAACAAAAGCATTTACAACAGGAATACGGAGGAAGCAAAAATCGGCAGCGGAACGCGCACGTGAACTAATGATAAAAGAAAAAGTGTCATCCACAGCTGAACGTCCACTGTCAGTCAGTATGAACCAGGCCCTGCTTGTCCTTGAGGATTGATTACTCCAGGAATGTGACTGGAACTCGGAACTAACCTTCATCACCATCACGCAAAACCCACTCCCTTGACCACTGGAGCACCTCCATGGTTCTCAAGCCCAGAACAGCCAGGCACTCCAGCAGAGAACCTTCCGCCCATCTTTCGGCAGGCTGAAGTTCGGCCCAGATGGCGCGGACTGAGACGTCAGCGTGGAGCTGGAAGGAGGGAGGGGTGCTTCACAGGACCTCCAGGCTGTGGGGGTTGGTGAGGAGCTCCCGCACGATGCGCCATACTTGCTTGGCCACGGAGTCCATGGCGGCCGTGGACTTGCCCTTGAAGAGGTCCACGCTGGGCAGGAAGTACTCCGGGCAGCGGCGGTTCTGCAGGCAGGAGATGAGCTGCAGAAGGATGCCGTTGATGCGGTCTCCGATGCACGTGTCGTCCCACTCCATCTGCACACAATGCCCGTAGCTTCTTATTTCGCTGCTTGAATGCATGACATACTTTGAAATCTGGTCATTCTTGTTTTTTATGTTGGAATTAAGTTTTTCTAGATTAATTGATACTAAAGAATCCCAAAAAGTGAAACATTTAAGAGTCGATGTTTAAACTGGACAACAGAAATTATGTTCAAAGCTGTTACTATTTTCCATGTTTCCCTTCCTTACAGTCCCCCAGTTTCGGTGTATTGGTCATTGTAATTGGGCTGGCTACTGACCTCCCTCGGGTGTTTTTCACACTCGTAGAGCAGCAGCGTCTTGAGGTGGTAGCTGTTGATGGGTTGGCCAGGGATGTCCAGGTGCCGGTCCCGCAGGGTCTTGAGGATGGACAGACATTTACGCCGGCAGCCCCCATACAGCAGGCGGTCCTCGGCATAGCGGAAGGACATCACCCAGGCGTCCCCCTCCGCTGCCGACTGCTTATCCTGTCAAACATACATCGGTTTTCTGAGGTCATTGTCTGACTGGTGACTCTACTTATTAGCTGCTATGTACTACAACATAGTGCGAAGCAAAAGTGAAATATTCAAAAGAGAAAAACGGAAAGTTTTTCTTTAAAAGAAGAAGTGAATCACTGATGTCACTTTCTTTAAGCCTTGCACCAATACTTTTAAAGTTGAACAAAGTTACATGAGTGATAATATTAGGAAGGTTAAATAAACTGTGATTGATATATACGTCTTTCGAGAAGGCATTTGCGGAATACAAAACACTTTAACAGAAGGCAGTGAAAAAACCCAAAAACCTTTGTAATGTGAAACAATAGTCGTTCGTACCACTCTTGTAATTGCCCTTCGTGGGATGATTAAAGTGTTTTTGACTTGACTTGACTTGACTTGACTCTTCGCCAAAGAAGGCATGTACTGACTTCTACCAAAGGAGCAACTCATGCGGAAGGTGACCGGTCCGTACCTTCATGTAGATGCTCTCCTTAGAGAGGAGGTCGAAGCCTTCCGTCTTGACCTCAGCCACCAGGTTGGGGTTGGGCCAGGAGGTGTGAGGGGTGGGCCAGTGGGCGGCAGAGCGGCACCAGATGCCGGCACAGCGGAAGGCCGGCGTGATCTGCACCACGTGCCGCTCCTTGATGCGCAGCCTGACCTCGGTGGTGTCCGGGATCATCTTCACCATGTCCCGGTAGCTGCACTTGTCCACCGCCTGGGCCACCAGGGTCTGGAAGCGGGAGCGGATCTTCCGGGCCGACAGGTACCCCGAGGCGGTGATGAACTCCACCCACAGCGACATGGACCGCTTCCGACCGTCGCTTAGCTTGAGCACCGCGCAGCCCGGAATGGAGCCGTCGTCCACGAAGTTGAAGACCCCCATCTGGTTGAGGTACAGCACCACCTCGAACTCGTTGGGCGAGATCACCTCCAGGCCTTCGTATCTGCAGCAGACAGTCGACAGCTTGGTGCATGCGTGCCTCTAGAGATATAATATAGGAACGCAAAAATACCTCTCTGTCTGTCTCTGTCTCTGTCTCTGTCTCTCTCTCCAGTGTTTCCGTACCTATCGTTTTTGCACACCTTTCAGTTTGTCTAGAAAGTACTGAGTTCAAGGTTGTGATTAACTGCTAATTTCTTCTGTGCTATCACCCTTACTAAAGAGGGGCTGAAGTGCCTGAGGAATTAAAAGAATATCCCAGATTACAGGTATCCCACACAGCCTAACATTCTCGGCAAAATCCGCGTAACAGCCTTCACTACAACAACAACAACGAAAATGAAAAAGAAAGAAATCCCTCCCGAAAAAAAGGTCTTTGCTCTCTGTACCGCAGTTTTACTTAAGACCCGTTCCTCTTCTTTCCTCTCCTGTCCTCTCTCAAGGTCTGATGCTTGTGACAGTTTTAATCTCAGCGTTTTAGGCTAATCCCGTTAATATTGTCAAGGCTCTGACAGCTAGCTAGCTAGCTTGTATGTGGGGATGAAGAAGAAGACAAAAGCCAGAGTAGGGGCCGACACTGGAAGGAGGTGTAGGCTAATAATTATACAGTGGAGGGAGACACCAAGAGATAACTGTGATGTAGAAGTAATCCCAAGTATTATGTGTCTACCCTCATTGTGTCCGTCTGTCTGTTCAGTAATCTTGCAAGCTTGTAAGTCATATTGCTGTAGCAACACCATTACTGTTGTATAATATTGTAGCCCTTGAGTCAGTTTTTTCCTTTTTTTTTTTTTTAAACCATGTGAGAGAGATTTAAAGTGGGGGAGTGTCATGATGTTCATTTCAGAATCCTTCATCTAACCCTGGTCCCTATGACTGTAGTTGGATGCATAGGTCTGTCAGAGGACTGGAGCATGTGTAGGTTTACCGACCTGTTGGTGTTGTAGCTTAAAAGGCAATCAGCGGGATGTTTCATTTTTATTCCATAAACAAATTATTAGCATGACCAGAGAACAACACGAGCAGCATATAGCACCATACAGAAAGCTAGATACTTAAATCATGGGTGAATATAGTACAGTGATGTTGTGATCCTGTGGTGACTAAAATAATAAAGAAGCGAATAAATGAATAATAATTGTCAAGAAAATAAATCGGGAGTTAGATACATTAATATTCATGATTTATTTAATGATAAACTACTTGCTGTTGTTGAATCATTGTCACTATTATTATTATTATTATTCATCATCATCATCATCACATTTTTTATTATTATTTGTTATGATTATTACCATTATTGTTACTATAGCTCTTAGTTGTGACAGGGATGACTTATTATAGAGATAACCATACTTCAGTGGCCTATTAAATTAATGATGTCTGTGTTCCCGACATGCACATTACGTAACACCTTGTCCTCTTTATTCTTTCCTGTTTTCACTGGCGCAAAACGTGCTTTTTTGCAGAAGTGTGTGTGTGTGTGTGTGTGTGTGTCCTTTCCTCTTAAAAATTATTTGAACTCCACTGAAGCAACAAAATGATAAAAAATACTAGATAAATAATTTTTTTCTTAATGATAAAACTGTTAATATAATAATAATAGGGACCCCCCAAAAGTCGCATAAAATGTAAAAGGAATTTTATAACATGATGTTTTTAAAATTGTAAGCATGAATTGGGCGCTAGTGTTTGCAGACCTGAAGGTGGGTCATTTTGACATAACTTTTTCTCCCTTATCATTGTCAGGAGTCTTTTAGATCTGCCGGTGTTATTTATGATGTTCTGACAGTAAGTCAGCAATTTTCATGTTTTCATGGCATTTTAAAAGTTTCTCTGGACAAGTTGGGATCATCTCAGTGCATACGTCGTTATTGGATTTTTTTTTAAAAGGGAGGGGGGAGTTTTATATATATATATATATATATATATATATATATATATATATATATATATATATATATATATATATATATAGACCCGGAAACGTTGCTTTGACGTCTTAAAGAAAGTATTTCTGATGTTCCCTTTGGTTTTTCTGAAACATGGAGAACTGATGGATGCAAAGTAGCCTACTTGAAGTAAAAGGAAACAGCTCTGACAGTAAAATGTAGGCCGAGTACCACCGCCCACTCAACAAACCCTCCTGACTTCGACGTCTTAAAGAAAAAATTTCAGATGTTCCCTTTGTTTTGTTTTTTATAAAACATTAAGAACTGAGGCATGGAAAATACTAGAAGTACAAGGAAACAGTTCTGACAATAAAAGTAGGCCTACCACTGCGGACTCAACAACCCGTGTGACGATCAATATTGGACAGAAACTTGGTAACTCGAAAATTCTGTTAAATCTCAACAGTTAATGGTCAGCCGAATTTCGGAACGAACACACACACACACACACACACACACACACACACACATATATATATAATATATATATATATATATATATATATATATATATATATATATATATATATATACATACATACATATATGTATGTGTGTATAATGCACATTATATATATATATATATATATATATATATACATATATATATATATATATATATAATATATATATAATATATATATATAAAATAAAATTCAGAAAATAGTAATAGAGGAAAACATGTGCAGGCAACCAGATACAACATCTCCAATATTTTGAAAATGATCTGTCAGATTAATTTCAAAGAAGGAGAAAAGAAAATAGACTTTCAGAAGAAAAAAATTCTAGAAAATAATCTTTCAATGACAGGATGTGTGTGTGTGTGTATATATATATATATATATATATATATATATATATATATATATATATATAATGTTAACTGTATGTGTGTATTGTATTTACACACACACACACACATATGTTATACATTTTGAGTAAACACTGTTTTCCAGTTGTGTTCATGAGAATTGGTCTAATCATTAGCACTGAATGTGCAGTGTTGATTATTTTAAGCAGACTCAGAGTGAGTGTCTGGCCTATCAAAAGCACTGTTTTTGTCACCCAGAGCATGTATCCTATGTGGCAGGCTGAGAGAAGAATAGTTGCGAAGTGACAGTCTGGGAGCCTGCAGTCTGGTTCTGTAGCTAATAGTAATGTTGTAACCCTTGCTCCGATTAAGTAAAGAACGGTAGATATGAGACAGAATGCATGTAGCAGGATAATAATAATAATAATAATAATCAATAACAACGGAGATCTGCATTTTAAAATTATATCATCAGTACATAATTTTTAACACAAAGATTTTTTGTTAAATCATCATAATGTTGTTGTTGTTGGAAAGGTACTAGGTGTCAAGTCTGTGAATAATTGATTGAAATAGTTTTATTAAATTGAAACATTCTGCCGAAGACTTTCAAATGTGACAGTTGTTGTTGTCATTACTAATTATCATCATTATCATTGTTATTTATTATTATTATTATTATTACCATCATCATGATCAGATGATATTCCACATCACAACCACTGTTACTTACTGATAACGTGATTATTATTGCTTATAATTAGACTTACAATTATTTGTTTATTTACACTTATCTGTTTAATCACTTATTGTTTTCTAATCTATTTATTCATTTATTGGTTTCTTATCTATTTATTCATTTATTGGTTTCTTATCTATTTATTCATTTATTGGTTTCTTTCTGTATCTAACAATGCTTTTAAATCAACCATTTTCAGTAGACCTTGGTTTTAAATGTTGAAAACGTTTGTGAATATGAACAATCATTAGAAAAGCAATCAAAGCTTGGTGCTTATTGTAAAACATATTTCATGCCTTCCTGCTATGTTGTGTAGGTCGAATAAAATTTGGTTTAAATTAAACCAATATGGGCGTCTTAAATATCATTGATATCTACGTTAAATATGCTTCATTATTTTTTATCGTTGTTACTATCTTTATCATTACTATTATTATTATTGTTGTTTTAGGCAATGGCAGTAATATTGTTGTTATTAAGTTTACATTGTATGTACAAACAATATTTTAGATAGGTTTACCAAGAGTTTATTTTTTCAGTTCATTGTGAAAGCGCTGTATCCAGAATATTTTCAAATTAACACAAATTATGTCGAGACAGAAACAGCTGGGTTCTAAGAAACCTTTTCACCGAGAGCAGTAGCGGCGCGCGCGCGCGCGCGCACGCACGCACGCACGCACGCACGCACGCACGCACGCACGCACGCACGCGCGCGCGCGCACGCACTCGAGGCTATAACAAATCGTGGAAACTGGAGGAACTTGACTAAAGTTAATAAAATGTTCTTTTTCTCTCCATTCCCTTCCCAACCGCCATTTAAAAAAGAAACAAAAATACACACCCCCCCAAAAAAACCCAACGTAAACACAAACCCGCCGCGCTTTTTCTTGTATCACTTTTCGTTACCCTTCCTTCTTCTCGTCTCAAGGCGCCACCACCCCCACCTCATCCTCCACCTCTGTGTGCCTTTTTGGGGGAGAGAGAGAGAGGGAGAGATAAAGAGAGAGAGAGAGAGAGAGAGAGAGAGAGAGAGAGAGAGAGAGAGAGAGAGAGAGAGAGCAATAGTTATTAAAATTCTAGTAATTAAAGAGCTGCGATAACTTTCCATGTTTTAGTAGTCAGAATTTATCATGGAGTTTTATGTCGAGGTTTTATTTGGCAATTTCTTGGCTATATCTACCAGCTTCTGTGAATAGTTGCTTGTGCTACATTAGGAAGACTACTGTATGCTACAGCTGTGCTGTGATCATGATGGGGGGAAAAATGCAGTAGTATTCCACTGTGAAATATGAGTAACGCGGAGAGCTTGGGATGTGAGGACAGGATTGCTGCTGTGCTGTGAATCGCATCATCAGGCTTTTTATCACTTGGTCAGCTTCTTTAAAGCCTTCATTCGTTGTGTTGAGAGTATGTTCCTGTAGGCCATATAGGTTAAATGCATATATACAGTGTGGATAGTTGGTTCAAGAAGGGCGGGCACACACATATGCGCGCATAGAGAAGGCTAATCATTACAGCTAAGAGAAAAAATAAAAGCAAAAAGGCCATCCATGTTGGGCCAAGTGTTGTGTGAAGAAATGTGTGAATCATGGAAAGAGCATTCATTCTGTCGTCATGGAGCAGCCATTGGGCCAGTGTACGTGGTTACGTGTGGTGTACTAATTTCATGGAACTCTTGCTAGTGCATTAGTGCATACCTTTCCACTTCACTGTGCAGTGCCTGGGCACTGTGGTGTTCATTGTGTGGAGGAGTCCTGCCCTGTTTTACTTTGCAGCTTCTGGAGGGCGAGCTAAAACCATGTACAGACACCGTTGTTAAGTTTTCCCATTATTTTGAAGGGTCACAGGACGGTCTGAAGCGTGTTCATGTGTTGCTAGAGGTGTATAAGTTGGCAGCTTGATAATACGGCTAAAACAATATTTATACACCCCCTGCCTGGTAACGTGACTAAAGCCATGGTCATACATTACTACACTTCTTAGTTTCCAGCTTCACAGTGTGGCTAAAACTATATTCATACGTTTGCTAGAGTTCTTTAGTTGGCAGCTTTGTAAGATGGCTAAACCAGGTTCATACGTGCTAGAGGGTTTGTTATTGTTGTTTTCAGCTGAACACTGCTACTAAAACCATATTCCCATTATTTTTAGAATTCTTTAGCTTGCAGCTTTGTGACACAGCTAAAGCGGTGGCCATATATTATTGCTAAAGTTCTTTATGTTGCAGTTTTGATATGTTAGAAAACGTGTTCATATATTGTTAGAGTTGATTTTATTTGACAATACAACTAAAACCATGTAGACTAAATAGTGTTAGAGTTTGGGTTTTATTTTAGTTTACATCTTGAAAAGACAGCTAAAAGCATGATTAATCATATAATTTGCTGGTTAGGACTGTTGAGGATAATTATGTTCAAACGTTGTAAGAATTTTTCTAGTTTGAGGGTCCAGAGGATGACTTCCATCTGTATTCATTCATTGCTACACTGTTTATTGAAATAGGTATTACCTGATGCTGGCCAACATGTGTATGCATCTGCAAAATGTAATTTCTTTTCTCTGTGGCATTTATGTAAGAAGGAGAAAAGGATATGAGATATTTACATCCTGTGGTTGATATTGAAATGGCAAGGTTCAATAATCAATCATCACGTTTTGCTAACGAAATCCAAATTAGAGTATGCAGACTATGAACAGATTGCAAAACTTCCCCTGTGAATCAGAGATGCTTTGTCTTATAATCCAGATTATAGCATTTCCCCGTTCATATTTGATACTAAAGCATGTGTATGTAGAAACAAGTTTTAATGAAATGTTTACTTTTCCTTGATGATACTTGAGGTAACCTTTTCTCACAAGGAAGAGGAAGGTACTGCATGGACCTAACCTAACCTCAGCCCAGAGTCTGTGCATACTGATGAGGGTTGTTAGTGACACCTGAGGAAGGCTTAACTAAAGGTCTGCCTATTTTGGTTTGGGGGGGAGGGGGGTGTCAGCTTTTAGTTGACCCAGATGCTGTTCAGAGGTTAGTGATATCCCAGATGGGTCTAATGAAGGCCTAGACACAAGGATAAGTCGAGGTCTGCCGGTGTCCACAGAGGCTGTAAGAGATTAGTGATGCCCGGCATGGGGAGGGGGGTGGCCAGCAGCGGAGCTTACCTGCCGTTGACTTCTGTGAGGGAGGAGATGAAGCGAGGTTCCTGCACCTCCACCTCCTTGAGCACGTCCTGCACCACCTTGCACACCTCGCGGATGGTCTTGGCTGTGGCAGCCTTGCGTGCATGCACGCGCTCATTGTAATATTTGTTGATCTGGAACAGCAGCTTGGACTGAGCGGTCAGCATCTCGGGGCTGGTGCCTTCCAACAGCATGGTGAACAGTGGAGGCGAGGAGAGCAGAGGAGAAAAGGGTGTGTAATGTGAGGAGGATAGATAAATAATGCAGATCAGCCGCTGTTCTGGTCGCTTTTCTTCGATCCTGGAATGCTGGGGGCTAAATTAAACCACACACAAAAAAAGAGTAAAGGTGTGGTAATTTATGCAGTGAATTTAAGAGCTTGTACCTGAAGCACTTAAATAATGTATGTTTCAAACTGGATCAGATTTTTTTCCTTAAACCACGGCGCTCATAAATCCTTTTTAGGGAAGACAGTATAATGGATGAGCTGGTAGATCCGTGTTGATTTTCGCCCCACGCCTGGTTTAATCTGGCCCCCGAAGGGTTTATGATGTGCTCCACAAGTTGAAAAGGGGGCGAGTAAATCCTGCTTAATTTGAAGACTGCATAATGAAGCAGTGGCGGGGGCTGCTGTGTGAGTGAGAGTGAGTGTGTGTGTGTTCGTGCAGCTGTCGTGCCCCTGCCCCGGGAGTGTGTGGGGTGACAGGCAGAAGGTAAAACTGTACACGGCTGACGGACGACCCAGACCCGGCCACTGACGCCCTCACAACACTCCTGCTGCTTTTGACGCTTTTACTTTCGCTTTTCACGGGATTTTTCCCCCCACACTGATTAAAACAACAGGGCTGACTGATAAACACACACACTTCCAAGCGTTTTTATCTGTAACTTGCTGTTTCCTGTTGACTCTAGATACGGGATAGAGGGCCGTAAGACTCCTCTGTTGCAATGAATCCGTTGCAGTATCAAGTTACACAGAACTTTATTACAAATGATGTAAAGATCCCTCCTGAAAGCACACTACACACAGGCTTGCGTTACACAGCTCCAGACGTGCTGGTTACAATCTCGGTGCGTGTCAGTCCCACCGGGGCTTGCGTAGTTACGTAGAAACACCGTGGAAAGACTTGGCAGGGCGCAGCACACACCTTCCTTGCTTGCTGTGTAGGGACTCCCAGAGATAAGTTGTTGAGGATGTTGAAGGTCTCTGTCACACCAAACCACGACGCAGTCAAGCTGTTTGTCGTGCAGTGACCGTTGAGTGTTGGTCTGTCAGTGAAGTGTGTGTGTATCCAAACACTTTGGCACCGCGCCCTTTCCCTGACGGCCCTGGGTGTTGATCCCAAACGCACTGCACGCCCGATGCACTGTGGTGGACCCCGCCTGCTTCTTTCGCCTTCAGCTGCTGGGAGTGGGTGAAGAGGGGAGGAGGAGGGGGTGATGCTCCCTTTCTCTCATTTCATTGTCTCCGTCCACAAGTTGGCCGTAGTGGTAAACAGTGGACGCTTCTGGCACTCTCGAGCCCCTTGTTCACTCCTCCTACCGACGGGCGATGCGCACTTCTCATGTCTGGGAGTCGGCCTGCCGAGGCCTTGCTTGTCAATCATAGGTGTGGGGGCGGAGTCGGAGAGTCGGTGCCCGTGGCCTGCTAGCCAATGACAGGCTGCCGTCAGGAGGAGGAGGGCGCGGCGTGTGGTGTGGCGTGGGAAAAGTGCGCGGAGCGTAGTGACTGCCAAGTGGCCTGCCAAACCCCGCCCACCTCGTTTACCGCCACCGCGCAACAACAAGAGGAGGAAGGGTGGTGGGTGGCTGATCTTTCACGGTGATTACGGGCCTTGGGGCTGTGTTTCTTTTGTTACACGTTTATTAGCCCGTGTGTTCGGGGGTCATTATGTGTAGTAGGCCTTCATTCTTTAGGGGGTGGAATCGATGGGCCAAAGCACGGACAACGTTTGCGTGTGGGGCTAGAACTTGAAAAGAGCGAAAAGAAATGGCCCTGAAAACGTGGGGAGGATGGTTGTTTTTGTAAAAGGTTGCACGCGCCGAGCAGTCTAGTAGTCGTCTGTCTGTGCTATCCCGGGTGGTGGTGATTCCGTGACGGGCTGGTCGTTGGGCATTCACTGGTGTGTGTCGGTGGATTGACCTCAGCACAGAGAGAGAGTTGTTGAGAGAGTTTCTGGTCTTCTTTCCTTTCATCACCACTTGAAGATTACTGGCTTGTGGAACACAAGTTGTAGTTTTGTCTGAGGCTTGCATGCAGCGTTGTGCAATAAAGTATACAAGAGTTTTTCTTGGAAAGTTGGCAGAAAAGGGGAATGGGATGGGTGCTTTCAGAAAACCGTGTCCTGGTGTGTGTGTGTGTGTGTGTGTGCGCGCGCGCACTTGCGAACGCGCGTTTCCAAATATATTTGTGCCTTGCTACAGAAACAAAACAACAGAAAGGAATCATGATGGTTCTGTATGTTTGGTTGATGGAGTGTGTATGTTTTCAATGCTTTTTTATTTTTTTAATTAAAAAATATATGTGTACTATGTTTGGGTTGTATGAAAATAAGTTGTGTTCGCTTTAAAGTCCAGAAAGGAAAAAGAGAATATTATCAATTTAAACCATCGACAGAAGTGCACTTTGAGCAGTATTTATTTGTGTTGATGGGAGAAATTGACTTTCCAATCCTTTTGATAACTTGAGAATGCCAAGCCTCTGCTAGTGATCATAGTAATGGATAGGTTTTGTGTTCCCCACCCCTGTCCCACCATTAATAATAATAATAATAATAATAATAATAATATATGGAATTTATATAGCGCTGAATCTTGTAAAAAAACAAACAAATCGAAGCGCTTAGGTATTAGTATGCCCCCCCCCCCCCCACCCCCCACCCTTTTACATAATTATGTTCTTTAATCTCTGTTGTTTCATGTTCATGTTTAATTTTTCTTTGTTATTGTTATTGTTGGTTCTGTTGTTGAGAAGTTATCCTGTTTCACTCTTGTATTTCCTGTGCTGGGATATTTAAGTGCTGTTTTCTCCCCCCCCCCCCCCCCCCTTCAGTTTTATTAATCAGTTTTCATGATGCCTTTGCCCATTGCGTTTCCATGAGTTGAAAGCCTTACATAGTCAGTATTCCATGTCAAGTGGATAATGCGAATCATGCAGTCTGCATACAGGCCTGCTTCATTCCACCTACAATAATATCAGTAACAATAACAATCATCTGTTGTTATCATTATCATCATCATTATTGTTGTCAACCCAGTATGGCAAAAGAAACATTTTTTCAACTCTCTCTCTCTCTCTCTCTCTCTCTCTCTCTCTCCTCTCTCTCTCTCTCTCTCTCTCTCTCTCTCTCTCGCTCTCTCTCTCTCCTCCCCCACCCCCTCTCCCTCTCTCTCTCTCTCTCTCTCCTCTCTCTCTCTCTCTCTCTGCCTGCCGACACACACAACACTCTCTCTCTCTCTCTCTCTCTCCTCTCTCTCTCTCTCTCTCTCTCTCTCCTCTCTCTCTCTCTCTCCCTCTGCCTGCCGACACACACTCTCTCTCTCTGCCGACACAATACGACTCCAGGGCAGCTCATTCCATTTAACAGACTGCGTGCTAGGTGTGTTGGTGTTTCTGTAACCCACCGAACGCTGACACGAATTATGGGGTCTTTAACGTGTGTACATATTATCTTCTGCATGTGTTTGTATATGCACGAAGGGAATGAAGGCACTGGCAGGTCTGCACTTGAGAAGTTGACTTGGGAGATCGTGAAAATCCCCACCCTTAATTCACCAGACGACGCCCCGGAGATTCAAACCCCAAGACTTCATGGACCCACGGGATTGAAGTCGAACGGTCTTAACCACTCAGCTATTGTGTCTGTTTTTTTCCTTATTTAAAACGGCACTGTGTGCAAGTGCTTTCCTTACGAAAATCTCATGATAAACAATCTTCCTTTTCAGGTGTATACATTCATTCATTCATTCATTTATCAATTTCTTCTTCTTCTTTTTTTAAAATTAACTATTATTTATCTTAATGCCAATACGGGGTTTTTTTTCATTTATGAATACTAACATCCACCCGTCCTCTGTTATATAATCCCCCCCCCCCACCCCTCACCCACCCGGTCTTTCTGAAAAGGGTATGCTGTATCTTTCCTTACTGTATCACCTGTAAATCCTAATAACCGAGGGGTTTTTTGCTCCGTAGATTTATAAGCTTAGTTGCGCTGTACTGACTGTTGTAATTTTGCTTTTCGTGTGTGTAGTGTATCTACTTTTTAACCTCTTGCAACATGTTGTGTGTTTTAACCTCCTGACATGGGGTGGGGTGGGAAATGCATAGAGGAGGAATGCATAGAGGAGGAGGGAAGTCACAGGCAGTATCATGTAAGTGGTGTATGCTGGGTTTCTAGGGTAGAATGTTGGTGTTCCCTTCCCTGTCTTATGTTTAGCCGTGATGGAGCACAGGAAGATTGTGAACCAAGGTGTATTGCAATTTGCTAACTAACTAGCCATGTAACTAACCAACTTAATGAGTCTGGGCATGAATAAGTGTGCATACTCATCACTAGCAGGGAGGATTAGTAACCAGTTTTTTCATCGGGGAGGGGAGGGTCAACTGGTCTGTTATTTCTTGTAGATCAGCCAGTCTAGTGTGTTTGATTCTGACCTTGTGGGCTGTTACTGTTTAGTGTTGCTGGTTTTGACCATAATACTCGTCCCAAAAACCGTCGCCTCCAGCATCTAGAGCAAGATAGTTTATGAAATAAAGGTCCTGGAGAAGAAGATACTATTTTTGTTTGTAATACAGAGACCTTTGACACAACACTGCTGGTCATTGTTTCTAAACGTACAGAAAAAAAGACTTGTACATTTTCAGTCTTGGAAAGTATCATCTGTCTTGACCAGTCATCAATAACACCCCCCCCCCCCCCCCCCCCCCCCCACACACACACACACACAAATTATTTTTGTTGTCTCTGGTAGCGAGAATTGAAGTAGAGGCCAGGACATTGGGGGGAAAAAGACACAACAGAAAAGGGGGGGGGGGGGTAAGGATAGGTGACAAATAGGTACAGCAGAACGGAAAGATGGAAAAGCAAAGCAACCATGTCGACATCTACGAAGTATGTGTGTCGAGGTTTGGGGGGGTGGGGGGAGGCTAACATTCAAAGGTAAGGAGGAGGAGGAGGGAGGGGGAAGAGGAATGCATAGAGGAGGAGGGAAGTGCTGGGGATGGATGCCTGTGTAATGAAGATGGAAGATGCTGAAGCCAACATGGCCCGCCTGTCGCCCCTCTGGGCTCTCATGCTAAGTCATTTTCCCTACCTACACGTCGACATGCGCCCTCTCTCTTTCTGCCTCTCTGCCTCTCTCTCCCTCAATCTCTCTCTCTCCTCTCATCTCCTCTTCTCTCTCTCTCTCTCTCCTCTCTCTCTCATCTCTCTCTCTCTCTCTCCTCTCCCCTCTCCTCTCTCTCTCTCTCTCTCCTCTCTCTCTCTCTCTCTCTCTCTCTCTGCCATGCCACTCACTCTATCATCTTGGCTGGACTAGGCCAGGCTACAAGACAGCTAGGCTACTAGCTGTACGTGCACTCACTGCCCTCTTTGCTTCCCACGCTTGACCTCCGGTTGCGGGACAGCATGTTTGATTTCACATGCACCGGTCACCGTTGTTACAAAGAGGGTGGTAGGACAGGGTGCATGGGTGCTGCTCGATTTCTTTTTTTTTAAAAGATCAGATTTTTAGTTTTTCCATTGTGCAACTACTAAGTGACAAGATCACATCCGTAGGCTAAGGAGGACTGCACGATTTGTTTGTCAGCGCCTCGGATCTTGGGAAATACTCCAAAATACTTATACTTTAGCCTAGTGGACGTGTATAGGAACGCACGCTCGAACATACATGCATATCGTTGTAGGTGCACTCAAACCCACGAACGCGCGTGCGAACACACATACATGCACGCACGCACGTACACACTTACAGATATACACGCATGCACGCACGCATGTACACACACACACACAAACACACACACACACGAGCTGTGTTACCCCAACAGTCGGACCATTCAGCCTGATTACAGACTTCGTGGACTGCCCCCAAAAGGGCTTGCAAAAAAGAAAGATTAAAAAAAATAAAGTGGGGGGGGGGGGGGGGCAAACAAACACACAAACAAAGCTGAAGTTCTGACTGGGTTGTTGGTGGTGACTGTTGTTGTTGCTGCTGCCGCTGCTAATCCAAAACACGGCACCCAGAAAACAGACAAATATCATATCAGTGAAAACTTCATTCGGAAATTACAGGAAACAGCCATAAAAGCCCATTTCTCACACCAGGCACTTTTCTCAGGAATAAATAAAAGAAGAATATTTGTATCTGCTTGAAAAGCGCTTACATGTATAGAAATTCTACTAAAGCTCACACACACACACACACACACACACACACACTCTCTCTCTCTCTCTCTCTCTCTCTCTCTCTCTCTCTCTCTCTCTCTCTGCGCATCACACAGTATACATACGCACGCACGCACACACACACACAAACACACTTGCACACACAAACACTTACACACACACACACGCGCGCGCGCGCGCGCGCACGCACACGGCTGACGTGCATCACACAACATACATCCGTTGTACACAAGAGCAGATGATGTCACTGATTTGCAGAGAATGTAAGCCCTCCTGAAAATTGTGCCAGCATGGAGAACAGGGACCGAGCATCAGACAGAAAGACTGCAGATAGAATCCCTTCCTGTTTCTGTCTGTCTGTCTGTCTGTCTGTCTGTCTGTCTGTCTGTCTGTCCTCTCTCTCTCTCTCTCTCTCTCTCTCTCTCTCTCTCTCTCTCTCTCTCTCTCTCTCTCCTCTCTCTCCTCTCTCTCCGCATGCATGCGCATGAATTTGCTATATATACGTGCGTGCATACCTACATAGCCTGTTCACGCGAGCACACACACACACACACTCACTCACTCACTCCCACTCTCACTCACGCAAAGCGCTTTCAGTTGCGTTTTGTAGTTTTTGAAGTGGCGGAGGCAAGTCATTCATTTGTGGCTGTTTCCTCCCAGGGCTGCCCTGCTATGACAGTAGCAATGAGCGGTGATGGGGCCGCCAAGAGGGGGACAGGAAAGCAGCATTAGGCCCTCTCAGCATCAAGTGCAGCCACTACAGCAGTCAGGAACAGACTAGGCCTAGCTAGACCCATCCATACAACTTCTCTGCTGCACGCACGCACGCACATTCCGCATCCCCATATTATTGTTGTTGTTATTATTATTACCACCATTCCTATTATCAGACTATATCCCTGTAGCCCAGCCAGCCTGTGGGCTTTTTTCTAAAGGGTACTTTTTCAAGCCAGCCAGCTTTAGCCAGTTTTATTTTTGTTTTTTGTAGTTAAGGGTGTAGTTTTTGTGGTTAGCTTTGCTGAGGGGGGGTGGGGTGGGGGGGTGCTTTTTTCCTTGAAGTATGGCTGTGTGTAAGACAGACAGACAGACAGACAGGCAGAGAGAGAGAGAGAGACAGAGGAGACAGACAGAGAGAGAAGCCGAGTTAACATTTGCCAAGATTACAGGGGGAGGTACTTTCCAGTTGTGTCAGTTTTTGGGTGGTAATATTTGTGTATGTGTTTGTTTATTTGTTTTGTGGGGGGTTTTCAGCTTCAAACTTTTAACAGAAGAAAGTAATGAGTGTTGACAATCCATCAAAACAAGGGATGATATGCGACCCTGAAACTCCTGTTGCAACCACCACCACCACCTCCACCACCACCACCTCCACCTCCTTCCACCTCCAGTCTCCCGCTCCCCACTGTCAGCTTCTTCTTACTCCTCCACCCACCCAAACTCGGTCTGTCTGTCTCTCCTGTCTGTCTCTTCCTGTCTTTTCTCTCTCTCTCTCTCTCTCTCTTCTCTTCTTCTCTCTCTCTCTCTTCTCCTCTCTCTCCTATCTCTCCTCTCTCTCAGGGCACTTCTGCCCATGATTATTGACAATCCATCCACTCATCAGCCAGGCATGGCAGTGCATAAATCAGACCGAGCTTTTGCCAGAATAGAAAGGCAGGAGAAGAAGTAAGTATATATAGCCTATAATATAGCCTCTAGTAAGGAAGAGCAGTCTAGGCCTAATGGCAGAAGAAGCCGACTTGCTTGCTGCATTGTATCCCCCCCTCCTTGGTGGTGAGAGAGTCGGGAGGATGACTTGACAAGCGTTGAAGTGCTGGGGCGGGTATTGGTGAGACTTGCTAACTTCATATTACCGGCTGGAGGATGAGGATGAGGGGAGAGGGGGGGGGGGGGGGGGGGGGGGGAGAAGAGGAGGAGGGGGGTGTATGAAGAGGGGTGGGGATGGGGATGAGGGGTTGAGTGAGGTGAATGGAGCCAGCAACAAGCTGTTTTCAATTACCAACCTGCTCACTTTGCTTCTTCCGCTGGCAGGGTCTGGCGCCACGGAGACACCGGTCCGGATAGCTAGCTGGCTCTGAGGTCTTCTCTTGTGGCCTGTACTTCTAGCCTGCCTAGTCCTCCGCCCCCAAAACCAACCCCCCCCCCCCCCCCCCCCCCTTCACTTTTCTCCACTCCTCCACCCCCCCCCCCCCCCCCCTTCTTATACCTTCCTGTCTTCTTTTTTGTACTACCCTTTCTTTCCCCGTAGACCATGAGCGCATGCACGCACGCGAGCGCGCACACACTAACACGCACGCACGCACGCATGCGCGCGCACACACTAACACACTTTTTTTAAAAAGAAAAAAGAGAGTACAGAAGTTGGTTGTGGTGGCTGAAGAAGAGCGGCGGGGATTCAGTGAACAGGAACATGTCGTTCATTAAGCAGCCTTGCCCTCCCAGACTTGCACGAGTGGAACTGGAGTGGTGGGAAAACCGCTATTGTTCTCGCTTTGGTTTTCTTCTGGCGGGACAAGCAAGACTAATAAACAACAGAAAACAAAACAAAAAGAAAGAAAGAAATCTATCGGAACAGAGGAGACTGTTCTAACGGGTCTAGTCTGTCGGCTCAGGCTGTTCTGCCCACCCAAACTGCGGCCTAGGTATTATGTGTTTATTCATTTAACTAATGATTCAGACTGAAGAAAGCAAACAGGCACAGGGTCCAGCAGTAGGTAGGCCGTGCCCATCGCATGGAGAGTGGCAGCAACCAAAGTGCATATTATTACGAATACGGGAATATGCGTACTAACTTCGATTATCTCAAAAACTGAAATTGATTGAGATGGGTGCCGGCGCTTTGGAGGAGAAAGCTGCTTTGCCCAGCGATGGTCAGTGGAGTGGATGACCCGAACACGCCCAGCACGAAGCACCCTACTACCAGGAGAAGGGGTGGCCTTCGCCAGATTCAACTTGCTCCCGAAACACGCCCTGCAAATGTCAAGGGTGTATAGTCTCTATGACTCCAGGTAGTTAGTGGGGTTGTCTGACTGTTTAATCAAGCCACAACATTTTTTATTCCTTGATTGACTTATCATTGACAACTCTGCAGTTATAAGCTGACGATGCAGCCCGTGTTTTTACATAGGCTATGATAAAGATACATAGCAGTAGATTTTCCACTAAGTTGTCTGTCATGTTTTTTAACGTATGCATAACGCCTTACAATGTGGACAGTTCGAGAACTAGTCATTCTTTTCAACTACATAGCACTTGAAGATGCACATTCTGCCGCAGACTGCTTAAATTAAACGCTGATTCCATCCATAATTCAATGAGCTACTTCAGAGTTTACTTACCTCTTTAAGCATGACGACCACACACATAAGACACAAACAGGCAGTCCACTGTATCATATTGCGTTGGATTTTTTTTTTATAAATCAGATGAATAGGCAAAGGGTTTCTTTTTTTTAAAAGTAGAAGAAAAAACGTAAAGACAGAAGAAAGGAGAAGAGAAGTTAGACTAGATGGCTGCAAGTTCCAAGGACGTTTTCAACTTCATGTCTAGAGCATTTTCAACATAGATAGTCAACAATTGTGGAGGATATTTCAAAAGTGAGGACACTCATTTACTTCCACAGATCACATGCAGGCATGTAGACAAAACTTGACAATACAGTTTATTTTACATGAAAAGGGCAGGTATGTGAATTTTAACCACATAAACATTAGGGATATAAAAAGAGAAAAGAGTTGGACCATATATTTTGAGTAAATATCAGGACAAAATATTCTGTTTTAGGTTTTGTTCCGTCCACAGAGGTGGTAGAGGAAACAGTACGACTGCTGATCGTATCTTTACTGACACAGTCAGACAGCGTATGTTCATACCAACATAGACATAGTAGACTCGTTAATAGCCAGCCCATTTTGGAAAACAAAATGTAAAATCGATTTTTTTTTCTCATAAAAAATAAGACTTAACATCTACATCCGTTTTGATGATTTTGCCCATAGCAACATGTAGGCCTATTTCGTCAAGGGACTGGGTGATGGAAATCTAACATTGCATTGCAGAGCATAACATAATTATGCAGCAAAAGGACTCTTCTGTTCGAATATGGGTTGATTTCTCAACTAATGAAAACAGATACTCCATAACTGATGGTGCGATTGCTAACCTTTCGAATGAGATCAGAAACCTCAGTTTGCAAGGAAACTGGCAAAAGTCTTTGGAAAAATCACACCTGGTTTTGCATGCAGTATACAGACATGCCTTGGCCCCACAAAGTGTGTTTTGACAAAAATGAGATACGTTCTGACAAAACATGCATGTATACAGGAGGGGGCAGGCGGAGAGAGAGAGAGAGAGAGAGAGAGAGGAGAGAGAGAGAGAGAGAGAGAGAGAGAGAGAGAGAGAGAGAGTGAGTGTTGGCGGTGATGATAATGATGATGAAGGCTTAAACAGCATGTGGTGACGTACAGTCAGCGAAATGCCTAACAGCCGAAGAAGGTTGCAGCGAAGGCTTTCCGCCTCTCAATCGGGGCCGCCAGTCCCAAAAAAGCGATCGTAAAAGGTGTGTTTTACAGTGCAGCCAGCTTGACTCAATTTTATTTTCATGTCTCGGGGGGCCGTCGTCTGAAATTACGAGCGGATATATCTCGCCCCTTAAAAGCTCAATTTCTCGACATTTATTGGTGAGGAATGGTCTTGAACCTCCAGTGTAGTGCTTCAGGGCGGTACAGTCCAATTCATCAAGGGCTGCAGGCTGTCAGGAAAGAGAAGGGCTGAGGGTAAGTGGCTCCTTGTGTCTGTTTTGGGGCCCCTCTTGAAACGTGCTATTTGTGCAAGCACTTGCCTGCCTGCCTCATTGGAAGAGATGGGCTGTACTACTCAGTGCAGGCAGACTGGTTTCCCCCCTACCGTCAGCCAGCCAGCCAGCCTGCCTCCCTGCTTGCCTGCTTCATGCCTAGCCAGCCCCTTGCCAGCTTCCCTGGCCCCATCTTGGCTTTTCTTCTTCATTCCATCACTGCTTGTAGCAGGGTCTGTTTCTGATGTTACCTTCGTTTGGAGAAAGTGCCTCTTTGCATCTCGTATATTCGTTTAATGTAAACATGCATATTCGCTTAACTCACACAGATACACACACATAAACTCACGCGTGCGCGCGCATACACACACGCACGCGCGCTTGCACGCACGCACACACACACTTTGAATAATGCCTGATGGCTTTCATGGCCGTAGCATCCATATTATTTCAGTGAATAATTAAAGTGGGTGTGTGTGCTCGTGCGTGCGGTTGTGTTGTGTGTGTTTGGGCTTTTTGGGTGAGGTTTTTTGGGTGTTTTTTGTTGTTGGTTTTTTGTTGTTGTTGTGGGGTTTGTTGTTGTTGGTTTTCTTTTTTTTCTGGGGGGGGGGGGGGGGGGGGGGGGTTGGTTTGGTTTTGGTCAGAATTCTTTGTGATTGTAATCAAAGCTTTTTTTTTTAAAAAAACCCTGAAGGATTTGTTTGTCTGTATGGAGTAATTGCTGGAGCTTTATTTCCTGTTGCTAAAAACGTCCAGTCTTGATTATAATTTAGGCAACTGTGTGGCATTCAGAGACTTACATGGGATGAGTTAAAGGACAAGATTCCAATTTGCACATCATACCATGACTTACTTGATTTGCTGCTGGAAGAAGTTGATGAACGAAAAGTGAAATATATACTAATCTGCTTTTGGACTCGGTAAGTTTGGACTGTTCAGGTAATGAATATATTAGTTGATAAACTACTGGCCTTAATATTGGAGAAGTATAATTTTATGTGTAACTTATCAGCTTGGTGAGGTCAATTAATCAGAGACTAGTTGAGCAATGATAGCAGTTTGTGAGGAGTTGATAATTATTAGACTAGGGTAAGTTAGCATAAACCGTGTAACTTACCAGCTGAGGCAATCATCGGTCAGGGCTGGCAGGGTTACCTACCAGAAGAGCAGTTTGTGAACACTTAGCAATAATGATAATACTAGGAAAAGTTCATGGATATCGTTTAACTTACCAGAGTAGGCAGTCAATCAAACAGTGGGCTATAGCCTGGCTGGGTAATTGGAGCAGTTTGTGAACACTAAGCCCAGTCAGGAATGGCTTATGGTCAGCCTAGCTAGCCCCAGGCAGCCTGACTGGCAATGGTCATGAGGACCTCCGTGAATTGTGATCCGGGCCTGTGCTCCATCATGGCCCCAGCACAGCACTCCCCAACTGCCGGCCCCCTTTCTAGTCACTGCCATCACTCTAATCGCTGGCCGGACCTTGTGTGGGGCGGTGGGGTGTTAATGGGCGCGGTGGATAACCCTGGACATTGATGGCGCTCGTAGATCAGCCTGACGATAATGCCTCTCCTGCTTTCCTTGGCGGTGGTGGTGTCCCTTGTCGGTCCACCGCTGCCCTGGGTGATAGCGGGGGCTGAAGATTCACCTGAGTGTAGTGTCTGCTCTAATGAGGGACAGGGAGACTGCACTGCGGTGGGCGGGCGTTAGAGTGGGAGGTGAGGCAGATAGCAAGTGATGGCGGTCTTCCCTTCTATGTTGAGATTTGCTTGTTCAAATCGTTCAGCACTGCAGTGAGTTGCAAAGCGTTTCCTTTTCTCTCTGGCTCTTTGTATACATGATGTGTGAGCATGAGTAAAACTACAAACGGTGATTTGGTGGAGAAAAGCGAACAAAACAAAAACGACGACGACAAAAGCATACAAAATAAAATAAAGGAAGCAAAAAAACAACACAAAACCAACCATATCCAGCAAGACATTCTCTCCAGGTCAAATATCCCCCCTCCCCTTCCTGTGTGTCAGGTATTCGCGCTTACTGGAATGCTTCTATGTAATATGATAGGTGGTTCTTACTTGGTGTAGTGTGTAACTTTTATCGGCTTCCCTTCCATCAACAAGAATACAGATTGAGGATCAATACAGCAGTGCTTATTTCCAGTGGGATTTTACTTAAGGGCAAGTGTTCAATCAAGGAACGTATTAAGCTAACACATAATTTTGTTAAACGTTATGCTTTTTTGATCGACGTTTTTAAAATAAAAGTGAAAAAAACAAACAGGTCATGTCCAAGTACGAGTCATTAGACGTGTAAGTTTGAGAGTTATTGAGATCAGCTATTCGCTTTTTTTTTTTATAATGAAATAAGGCGAGACTGGAGAATGTGGGTTAGTGTCTATGGACTAATGTCACATTTGGGATATCTTCAGAAATGATGGAGGGAAAAGTAGTAAAAAATATATATATCCTGTTTTTGGACTGAAGATCATGAAGGCTGTGTTCATACCTAGAACAGAGTACAATCCATGAGTATTTGATACAAAACTGGTTTTCCAATGCCTGTTGGAACAAACAAACTTCACTGCAGTTTTGTATCACAGTTGGCAAGGCAGCATCAACTGAATGAATAGAGACGTGTCGAGTCCTCTGGGTATTGTCTTGCAGAGGAGGTTTAATGGTTCACCTGTCAGTCCGCCAAAAAGCTTGACTGTCGCGTCATAGGAGAATGAAATACTACTGATGTTATCTACGTGAGTAAAAGAGCCTCATTGAAGTCAGGTTTCCACTCAAACCCGGAGTAAAGGCACCCTGTAAAAATATTGCGAGTGAGTTAGCGAGACAGGGGCTGAAAGGTGTAGGTGACAGACCATAGACCACATTCTGAGGTTTATTTGCCGACCTCATATTACCAGGTCTCTTTCTTATTGCTCAGCTTAAAACATATCGGATGAACGGCTTGCTTTTTGTGAGGGCTGGGCAGTATTTTTTTTTATTTTATTGACGATATGAATTGGTGTGTCCTCACCCTCTAGGTCCCTGTTCTCTTCCTGGCCCGTGGTTCATAATAACTGTCATTGGGTAGATAATGTGGTGTGGTTATTTCCATCGTGACTAAGCAGCAACACCCACTCACAGATTAATGGACTAGATATTCATCAGCAGGCAACGAATTGTTCCTTATCAGCGTTGGAGCAAAACCCCTGTTGTGTGGTATACCTCTGTGCCAACAGTTCAGTTCGGAGTGGAGAAGTGGGTACAGTTGTACAGCGAGTGCTCACTTCAGCAAGTAAACCAAGCGTGAACAAGGGCAAAGCCGCTATGCCCATCTCTTTCAGCAGCAACTAATCTTCTGGCCATAAAAAGTTATGGTGCGTTTTGCAGTGCTATCTGACCTCCTTCTCCCATTGCGGACTGTTCTAGGTGCTAGGTATGTCTTCTGATTTCTGTTCTCCTCGTCCGGGTGAGACGGTGATGGTATCTGACGGCCTCACAAAGAGACAAGACAGGGTGAAAGATCCCATTTCACCAGCGGGAGGAAGGCCAACAGTGCTTTATGAGCCGCAAGGATTTGAAGTCCTGAGCTCAGCTAGTCCCACTGAGCGGCGGGCTGTCTGTGACTTGTCAGTGTAGAACTGTCTGTCATTGTCTCTTTTCCTCTTCATAGTGTCACTGTTTACTGGTGTTTCCTGGCCAAGCTAAGCTAACTAAAGTAGAAGAAATAAGCATACTTGCAAATAAATGAAACATTGCAACAGCAGCAGCAAACTGATGAAAGTACAATTCATGTTAATATATATATATTATTATTCAGTTTCTGGTGAGAGCAGTTAGGCTGTATCCTGCATTTTGCACTGTTTTGTTTCAACAGATGTTCTTGAACTGTCATAGACCAGACATTGGAGCTGGAAATGCAGAGTTGGAACTAGGTGGCTGGCTACCTAGATAGATAGATAAGTAGGTAGGTATGCATGGCGGCAGACCAGAAGACGCAACTGTTAGGCAATGCTGTAACTTCTCCCTCTCTCTCTCTCTCTTCTCTCTCTCTCCTCTCTCTCTCTCTCTCTCTCTCTCTCTCTCTCTCTCTCTGTCTCTCTCTCTCTCTCTCTCTCTTCTCTCTCTCCTCCCTGGTTTCATTTGTTTATCTAATGGACTTGTGACAAGTCTCAATGACGGCCTATACCATGCTTTGCAGACTAACCGAGAAATAGATGATCCAATTTTTAAAAAGTCTGAGATCTTTGAGATGCTTTGGCCTACAGTAGGCTGAGTAGCTAATTGTCGGAGTACGGTTTTAAAAGTGCAGAAGAATAGAAGACTAGGAATGCCAAGAAAACGTCATTGTGAGAAAGTCCAGAATCCAGAGCGTTTAGGCCTGCAGCTGTCTCCGTCGAAGCGGACTGCCACAGGTTTAGCTAAAGCTTCTGCAGCACAGTGTGCGGAAGACAGCAGCCTGTTCTATATTCCACGTGCAGGGCAAAGGTGAACAAGGGTGGTCCCTCGACCTTCCTTTGAAGACTTTGATGAGCCACAAAGGCGGGACAAAGTTTCTACCGGGACACCCGAGCAAGAATTTATCACCCGACGAAAACGTTGAAACGGGTGTGATTTGAACCCGGGCAATGCGACAAGGCCAAAGATTTATGGGGCCGTCTTTCTTGGTCCTGTCGTGTCACCTCGGGTCAGGATGGCTGCCTCCTCCTAAAGCCCCTTCCTCACCAAGCCTCTTCCAGACCTCTCCCCCTTTGTCGTCCTTGCGTCCGTCTCCTGCAAGGACTATCATTTGATGTCACAGTTGGATGCTGAAGTCGCGTCCTATGACGATATGTGTACATGTAATAATTCCACAATGTCCTGGAAAAAAAAGAAGAAAAGAAAAAAGAATGTCCTGCAGAAAGATATTATTACTGCTTATCCGATTAGCGAAGTAACGCATCAGATTGTGTGACTGGGCGTCAGTTAAGTTGACTGTCCATTCACATTAGATGATGACCATTGCAGTAGTGTTGTGTTACATTCCTGCATGGTGGTTAGGACTTGTGAGAAAGGCGTTGTCAGTGTTAAGCCACGTCAGTGGTTGCCACGATTAAAGTCACTCCTGTCACTGTTTGCCCCAAGAGCCATCTCATAATTTGTTAGTTTTAAAAAGTGATACTTCCTGAGAGGATAGGAAAGAAACCTTGCCAAATCAGCCAGCCAACAAGAATATATTTCATTTGACACCCCACCCACCCAAACCTCTCTCACGATTTGTTAATTTTCTGTTTTATTATTATTATTATCTAATAAGTGACATATGGCCAGCCAAATGTCAGCAGCTATCTCCCCCCCCCCCCCCTCTCCCCCTCTCTCCTCTTCTTCTCTCTCTCTCTCTCTCTCTCTCTCTCACCTTTTCTCGTTTGATTTTTGTTTTGTTTTTATGAGTCTGTTAAATAAAAAGCAGCAGTGAAAGGTGTGAAGCAGCCCAGTGTGGCAGGCAAAGCAGAAAGCAGAGGAGGAGGAACGGTTTGCCTTGAGTGGGGTGCAGGCCCAGATCAGCCTGTCAAGCTGTGTGTCAAGGGGGAGGTGTCGTCAAGGCTGTGGACACAAACGTCAGGCAGGTCGTGGGCAGGCAGGCAGGCTTCTGGCAGCAGATTGATTTAAGGCTCCTAGGCCCAGCGACAGTTTGTGCAGGGGGGCTGCAACCTCACACCCCATACCTTAACTCCTTCCTACATAGGCTTGCCCAAATCTTGGCTACTACTAGACAAAAATTCCCAGGCGCAACCCTCCTCCTCCTCCTCCTCTTTTACTTCCTCTTCTTCCATTTATTCCCATGCTAAAGAGGTTGACTCATGATCAGATTGTGTGTGCGACTGAGTAGTGCACATCAAGTAAACGCTTCAGGAGAAACCTTTCACTAAACTTCTATTTGGTGATGTGACTGTCGGTGCTTTGGTACTTTAACATTGCTGTCTACTATTTGGGGTTGGTGGGGGCAGGGGGTTGTTTGGTTTGTTGTTGTTTTGCTGTTGTTGTTTTTCTTGGGTTTTTGTTGTTGTTGTTGTTTTTTGTTTGTTTGGGTTTTATTTTTTGTTTGTTTTTTGGTTGTTGTTGGGGATTTTTTGTTGTTGTTTGTTTGTTTTTTGGGGGATGGGTGGGTATTTTGCTGTTTACTGTAAAACTGAATGCGTAAAACCGCTATGTACTTGAAATAAAATCCGTTGAAATTTTTATTTTATTTTTCATATTGAATTTTATCCACAGCAGCAGCGGTAGTATAGTGGTAGCAGCAGCAATAGTTGGGGGGTTTTTGGGGGTTTGGGGGGAGGTGGGTTTGTTGTAGTGCTTTAGCAGCAAAGAGTTGTAGCTGTAGCGGTAATACAATCGGCACTGCAAACCTGCACAGACTTGTCAAAAAGCCTTTTCGTCTGAAAGTTCGGCAAAGGAAACAAAGAAAGAAAGAAAAAAAAAAGGGGGGAGGGGGGAGCTTGTTTTGAACCAAGACCTTGAACATTGTTTTCAGGTACAGACGACTTTCCAAAACTTCAAGTAGCGTTTATTCCCCCTCCTTGTGGCCGTGGTAATGGGATATACAATAACTAACGATCGCCCTCACAGAGACAGACAGTGAAAAATCAGCCTGGCAGACGACCTTTTATCCCAATTAATCTCAGGTCCATTCTCTGCTCACGGTAAGCACTCGCCCCAGGGCTCGCTCCACTTTAGGGCGGGCGCCCACGTGCACTTACGTCATCAGACGTTAGAAGATGGGACATGGCAAGTGACGTGTGCTGTGATGTATTGTTTGGGGGGAGGGAAGGGGCGTGGAAAGTAGCCGAAGTGTCAGACCACTGCAGAGGCCTGGGGGTGGTTGGTATAGCCTAGTAGTGGTGATCCTATGATCGGCCATGAGCCTTTAATTAATTGAGTTGTCTTCCCCTGCTGATAGGCCACTTCATCGACTGGCCGCTCAGCCTGATGTATCGTCAGTCGGCCAGGCCGGCGATTTATGGCCTCATGACGTGAGGCTGACGTCTGTCGCTGTACTCCTGTCGCACCATCTCGCTTTGATTGATTCTGATCCCGCTACATATCTCTGCATCATCCCTTGTCATTTTCACCAATATCTTTTGCAAGTAACGGAATAATTTATCTTTTTTCATATTTATTCATTTATCACTGTTAATAAGATAAAATAGAGATATATAGTAACAAATCAAAAGTACTGATACTGTTTGGAGTTGTTTTATTGACAAGACATTAAAAGGAAAAATATAACAATGCTAGCACGGGAACATATTCATGTACAGGAGGAGAAAGTTTGGAGGGGGGGGGGGGGGGATATTTACTTCGAAGAGACATCCGTATAAGAAAACAGTCGGTAAGAAGAAAGAGACGCCAAAAATAAATCCGAGCTTCCCAACTCTGAAAAGAAGTCGGACATGTTATCCAGCTTCAAGAGTGAACCAAAGTCCTCAGAAAACCAAAACTCCGAAACTCTGCCTTCGGTATCCGGGCTGTGGGAACTGAGAAAGGTGAGAGATACCGGAAAAAGCGGGGTTAAGAAAAGTCAGGATTGTCACAGACAAAAGCACTGTAGTATGCCACCCAAGAGTTGAGGGCTTGTCTACTAGAGGTATTCGGGCACTGCCCTCACACAATCAGATTGAAAAGTTTCCCCACTGCCTGATACGATCTTGACACATGGTGGTCAGCTTCACGGACGCTGGCAAAGCTGATCCTATGTGGTCAGGGCTGTTTGGATTGGGCTTAGGTCACCCTGTCCCTGGCCTTACCGATGCCATCTCTGCCCCATGCCAGCCTCCAGATAGCATCAGTGACCACCACTGTGCTATATTGAGAACTGGCCTTGACCAACAAGGATGGGCTTAAAATGTAATGAAGGGAGGAGAAGGAAGGGTGAAGTGTGGGCGGATTGTGGATTATGAAAGGAACCCAAGTGTAAGCAGTAGTACCCAGAGCTGGCATTCGTGTGGCACAGTTTTTTTGTTGTTTGGTTTTCATTGTTTTTTGTTTTGTTTTTGTTGGTTGGGGAGGGCGGTTGTGTGTGGCACGGTTATTGAAAAGAGCGGGAAACGGGTTGGTGGCAGACATTGTAAAAGAAAGAGGAAAAATTGCAGATTTCTTTGTTCTCCTTGACTTGAAAGTAAACGTAACACACCCCCCCCCCCCCTCCCACCCCGTCATGTCAAGCATTATCTAGTTTGTTTGCGAAACAGGTTCCAGCCAAATTTCAGTATGGACTGTCAGGCATTTGAGTGTGTGTGTGTGAAAACATATCTGGAACATCCAGACGTGGTTAACGTTTTTTAAAAAATGCAACGGGAATGAAGCGTGATTTTTTTTTTTTTTTTTTTGTTGGGGGGGGGGGGTGGTTGTTTGTAGTTGTTTGCTCTGATATCCAGAGAACTATTTGTCTCACCCCCTATCCCCCGTCTCCAGTAAACAAATGAACAAATACATATATAAGTGAATGAAAGACCATATTGTTACTCCGCCAGCGTTGATGTCATGAAGACATAAAAGAATATCCTCGCGTTCCTGTTCTGAGGTTTCAAAATTAGTTATCTATGGAGTGTGTTCGCAGGGGACAGCATTTGTTTATGGCCTCTGTGGTCGACCAAATAACCTACTAATTTATTAAACTTGGTAATTGACTCTCTCTCTCTCTCTCTCTCTCTCTCTCTCTCTCTCTCTCTCTCTCTCTCTCTCTTCTCTCCTCTCTCTCTCTCTCTCTCTCTGCAATATGTCGGATGTCTCACGCACTGTGCAACGAAGTACAAGTGCCATATGCACCCAGGTCTATCCAATGAAAAAGTGCAGTTGTTTAATAGCGAAATAAAATAGAATAATGGACCACAGTTGCCATCATAATTATTTTCTTTGTTTATAGTGTTCTGTTCTGTTCACGACCAAATTGAAGCATACTTTGTAATGCAATTTTAGCCATCTTTCAAGCTGGTGCATAGTTCAGCAGCAAGTATCAAACCCATTCATTTTGTTTAACCCATATTGGACGAAGATGTACGTGTTTGTGTTTATTGTTTAATTTATTTGTTTGTTTGTTTTTAATATGTGCTAAGGTTTAGTTGGGGGTTTTACGAGTAAGGGATTTTTTTCTGGTGGGGGAGGGGGGGGGGGGGAGAGAGAGAGAGAGAGAGAGATTGCATTATTCCATAGAAGATCTATCCCCGAACGGAATGTTTCTTCGAAGTATGCCTGCTTTTGTACTTTTTTTTCTTCTGCGCAACGGGGTTATGAAGAAGAATGGTCGTGATCAAGACGATGAAAATGATGATACATTGCGTGTTGTTTCCCTTCTTTTCTTTATTTCTCTTAAAAAGTAAAGATAAAAAGACAAAATGTCACTTGAGCATTGAAGCTGCAATATTAATTAAAGCTAGGGCTTTTGTTTTCGTTGTGCCCCTACATCCTGCTGCCCTAGTTCTTTCTATCGTGGGGATTTTATTGGCGACAGTGATTAAGGATGGATATTGGCTGTGATGGGCATATCGCAACGCTTTGCAAGTCACGCATCATAACTAAACACTCTACCTCTCTTGTATCTCCGATGCAAGGACTCCCCCCCAAAAAAAATAATAATTTTTTTGGGGTTAAATTGCCCGGTCTTTCCCTGCCTTCATCCCCTTCTTCAGAGAGAGGGAGAGCGAGTACTTACTGACACCGAGACAGAGGGGACGGCCTTCCATGCAGCGAGGTTTTATTTCCAATCCAGCATAAAATCTGCCACTGTGAGAGTGGAGTTTCAGGTCCTTTCTCCCCCTATCAGTGTCGTCTTCCCCTTTTATCTGTGCGCTACATGTAAATTAAATCACGTGGACAGCGGCTGGAAGGGGAAAAAAGAAAAGAAATGCGCATACATTGGGAGAAATTATGTTCTCCCACAGTTTGTATTGTCCTCTGTGGAGTGCATCATTCCGGGCGAATGGTACCAGGACACTTAGAAACTGGTGAATTTGGAAAGGAATAAGGCCTTCAGTAGACGGGCGGTGTGGTGGTGTTTTCATAGAGGTCTACTATTGTTGCTGCTGCTGCTGTTGTTACCTCGCTTTTTTATTTATTTACTTTTGTTATTACAGGGATGCAGGCTCATAAACGCAGCTGCTTTTTTCCATATATATGAACGAAACTGCTATGTTTTGCAGATGTTGGGTGTCTATATTCTACATGCGTGAACCTAACCGCATTATTTAATAGGTCTCTCATTTCTTGTGAGGATTTGTGGTTGCTGTTATCATTGAGAAGACCACGTGCCTCTCCATTTTCCGGAGTGCTTTATTTCCTGCCTGAATGTGACGTTATTTGCGGTTTTAAAGGGATGGTTTTGCAATATATCATCAGCACGTCTGAAAATTAGCATTTACACGTGACGTGACTGGCTGTTCAGGTGGGAAGCAGGGGAGGAAAAGGGTAGGGGTAGGGGGGGGGGGGGGGGGGGGGGGGGGGGGGGGAGACTTTTGTTGGATTTCAGCTTTTGACCTCCCAGACAAGTTTCCAAGTGTAGATTGGTATGCCTACCACAATTATTCAATATTACAGTGAGTGATCGTATCGTACGAAATGTATTTTGCTGCAGTTGAGAACTTGTCTGGACTGACGCATTTCTCTTGCAAGCAAGGGTTGCTTGCTCCAAATACACTTTCTCAGTAAAAATACTCAGATCATTTATTTTGGCAGGTGACATTGTCCTTTCTTGGTGGTATGTCGCTATAGTTAGGATACATTTCTCCATCCACTGCCTACCCGTATGACATCACCTAAGTTGCCACAGCATTGGCTTAAAAACTTTTTTAAGTAAAAGAAAAAGAATGTTCCAGCGGTGTAATTAGAGGTTGTTTGCGGGTGTGGCTAAGTGGCTGTGAAGGATGGTAATGAGTTGAAGACAGGGAAAAGTAATGAGTTTACCGAGAGTCCATTAGCAGGCGGAGCTACTGGGGGTTTCCCTGTCGCTTCCCACCTCCTTCTCCGCCACTGCGACACACATTGGTCCTGACACTGACGGCTCTGCTGTCTCTCTGCTGTTATTTCTGCTTCTGTTCGGCCTTTTTTCCCCACTCCACCTTCTGTTTCTCTTCACCTTCTCTTTTCCTATTTATACTTCTTCTTTCTGATCGACTCGGACCTTCATAGAGACGGGCATGCCCATCCCTTTCTGGCTTCATCAGAATTAATGCTATCTATACTAGAATAAATTTGTTAGAAGAGTGTCTCGGAAGACCTCCCACGACTCTGTCTGTACCTGCTGTCTTTGATATTAGCTTCTGGTTGGTCAGGAGTCGGTGTTGGTTCTGGACGCCATGGGAACGTATCAGAGGTGTGCCTTCGTCATTGTCCCAAGAAGGTACCATGGGAAAAGGTGGACGATTATTTATATTAAGACGGTACATGCGGTTATTTCATCCACTATGGTGGCTTTTTTGTTGTCAAGTTGTGGAATTTTGGTCTAGACAGGAACACAATAGGAATACTTGTAATGAGAATATCAGTAAGACATAAAGGCAAAAAAAAGAACAACAAAATTAAATTCACATAAACGTGCACGCAGTTAAAGCATTCGGTCTGTGTTTTCAGACAGGATTTTGAGACCTCAGTCTGCCTCTAAGGTCACCTAATTTTTGAACAGGTAGTTGACAATCTGGAGAAAAGGAAAAAAAAGAACTAATGCAACTCTCCACAAGCAAGCTTTAACTAACCAACCGACCATAAAAAAAGTATCTATAACACCATCTTAACCATCGCTGATGTGCAACATAAATTCATTCTTTTTCTTATTTATCATTATGTACCTGGTTTGTAAATGAAGAACAATAGCCTATACATAGATACTACAGTCTTTTCTATCATTTTGGTTTTAGAATTCAAACAAACAAAAAACGAAACAAAACCCTGTCTTTTAGGAAGGAAACCCTGTGAGGAGACAGACGATCATCAGCAGCCTGCAGTAAGATCTAACCTTGTTAACTCCCCTGCTGTGATGGCTGCTTAGGGGATATTCCGTCTCCTTCTGGTTTCTTCCTTCATTTATTTGTAATATACAATATATATAGATATATATATAGATAGATATATAGATAGATAGATAATCTTACTCATTTCTAAAGGTGGTTCGTTAGGGTGGGATTCTTGTTTTTATTTCTTTGCACTTTTATTTTTAACTAAAGGGGAGGCTACTTCTTTTAGGAGTGACTAGAGTGCGAATGAGAATGCTACCAAATTATGTCTCTTGATTTTCAAAATTTCAAAAAAGTTCGTTTTTGATTGTCTCTTTGTTTTGATTTGTGCTCCGTTGGTTTCTTTGCTTTCCGTTTTTTTGGTGTTTTTTTTTTAGTTTTGTTTTTTTAATCCACCTACATTTCAGAAAGCTTTATTTCTACACAATTTTCTTTACACGTAGAGAACTTCTCCCTTTATTTCTCCCAGTGTGTATTTTTATTTTTCCTGGAGTTACTTCCCATGTAAAGGAAAGATAGTGTGGCACATGTAAACATTTTCCATAACTTTCTGTAAGATTAAATTTAAAAAAGGGAAAAAATCACAACTTATATCTGTGTGCTTTGAACACCCTGATTTCTAAAATCAATAGGTAACATATGTATGCTTACATAGTTAAGTCGTAGGTGGAGCACGTGTGTTGTGCGTAGCACTGGAAAGGAATGATGAGAATATGTAGAGTCGAGAGGTGGTTGGTAGGCATATTTCGCTGTCCTTTATGTTTGTAACCAGCACACATTGCTGGGAGGCCGGCCGTGCAAATAACGGATTTAAAAACAATTAATATTAGGCCTAATTTTATTTAATGAATTGGTCAGCTATGTGAATGATCACGACCAACAGAAATCGTGTCGTATTGCTCTGTGTCGTATAATTGTATTTGTTGAATTGGTTTGGTTTGATGTGCATAAACGGAGTTCTGTGTGTGAAATTCGGGATGATTTTTCAGCGAATGCGTTTGTACTTTAAGAATCTCCTTTTTCTGATTCTTCCCATTAATGTGTATGCATGCGCACCTTGTGTGTGTGTGTGTGTGTGTGTGTGTGTGTGTGAACGTGCTAAATGCTTCTTTCATTTGTTTATAATTTCGCCAGTTAGATTAACGTCCAGACCATCACTGAAGGACTGTTTTAAAAATAAATAAAGGAAAACACAAAAAGGAAAGAACGAAGAAGGAGTGTAGCTTTGAGCGTGACAGCAGTCAGGGACCTCTGGTTTCCTGAAAATATGCACAACCATTAAGCCACCAAAGCACCACAGATTACAGTCAGGGCCCAACAGCCAAAAAAACAGTGGCCTGATAGGCTTGCCTTGCCTGCCACTGTCCAACAACACTGAAATCGGGGAAAGTCGACAAGGGATCAATAACACAGAGCCCAAGTTGCAGAACTACAGTTTTGTCGGCGGCGGCGTGTTGCCGTGAAAACACAAGCAGCCTATTGGTCCCTAGAGGTTCCCCCACTACACTCTTGAACCTCTACTTCCATCCTCTGCTCTCTAACACCACCCCCACCCCACCCCCATTCCAACGGAGCCCCCTGGGGGGGGGGGGGGGGGGGGGGACTGGGAGGCGGTAATGGCGGACATGAGCCTCCCTCCCCTGGACAGGCTAATGTGAGGCTGTGACAGACACAAAGCCTAATTTGATAGACTTCCCCTTCGCTTGATGGAGCCCGTTTCCGACATGGTGACTGTGCGTAATGGCGGGGCCCTCCTCTCCCTGGGCCCAGGTCTGCAGGCCCCGGAATATGGCTTGAAAATAACGGGTTGGCAGGCTGGAAAAAAAGGAGCATCCTCCCCCCCCCCTCCCTCCCCCCTCCCCTCTTTCCCTTCTCTTCTGCCGCCTTTCTATTCCCTGGGCCCAAAAACAACCCCCCCCCCCCCCCCCCGCCTTTTTTCTGGGGGAAAATCAAAGCTGCCAGCTCATTAAGAATATGGTATTATGTTTTTTTTCCCGCTATGTGTCTGCTTCGTATGGGTGCATTATAATTATTAGTATAATGTAAATGTAGTTATATTGGAAACTTCAAAGAGTCATTAGTGTGTGTATGTATGTGCGCGTGCGCACGTGTGTGTGTGTGGAATCATACATGTGTAGGTAGATACATATTGATACACAGATATGTAGGTAGATGCATAGATTGAACGTGGGTAACAGATTGGATGTTCTCTTCAACCATTTGGTTGTTGTCTTCTTGAGGTTTGCGCTATTGTACATGATAGGTTTTTAGGAGACCATAATTATATCATGTACTATTCTGTCCGATGTGATTTCTTTCAAAGAAAAATAATTAACAGGAAAATAGCAATGTTTATGTTTACAACACACACACACACACACACACACACACACACACACACACACACTTTGATGTTTTTGGGGTTGGTTGTTTTTTGTTGTTGTTGGGGTGTGTTTTGTTTTGTTTTTGGTTTTTGGTTTTTTTTCAGAGTTCTTGTTTATGCTTTTTCATAATAGTTGGTTATTGCGATTGATTAGTTATTGCATACCCCCCCCCTACATACACACAAAGACGTGGGACGCGCAAACACCAACCATGCGGCACGCATCTACACGCACGCACTTACAATACATTTTTGCCGTCAATACTATACTATTTTGGAAGGTTCTTAAAGAAAACTATATCAGAACTACAATACTACAACACACACAACACACACACACACACACACCACACACCACACCACACACACACACACAAATAATCAGAAATGACAATTTTCCACCGATGTCGTTTCTCTTAAAAGCATCATTCATAATTATGATGAAAAAAATTACCCCTGTTTTAAAACATGACCGTATGTCACCAGTATAGAGTTATTTGATTTATTTTTAAAAATCCAATTCATCACAATAGTCATCACAACAGTAACGTAGGTGCACAGTAACTGTATTCTATGTTGATAGTGACTGTTTTATGGCGACTGTGGTCATGTAAGCTACAGATCTATACAAGTTGAGCGCCAGAGCCGGACTGAGAGAGAGAGAGAGAGAGAGAAAGAGAGAGAGAGGTCCATCGCGTGATGACCTCGGGGTCTGGAGGTCCCTGAGGAACTGTGACACTGATGCCTGCCATGTCTTCCGCCGGTCACCTCCAGGGTCATTGGTCATGAATATGCAGATCGTGTCGTTTAGCTGAAGTCTGGAGATGCGCGCATACTCTAACGCATCTTGCTCAGACCAAAAGAGATGGTTGATATGTTATAATCTCTCTCTCTCTCTCTCTCTCTCTCTCTCTCTCTCTCTCTCTCTCTCTCTCTCTCTCTCTCTCTCTCCCATTCACTCTCCCTCCCTCTCCCCATGCAGGCTAGGGATTTGCTTGGTGTTTTTGTGCTTGTTTGATATTACTGGCTTGTGTTGCTTTTAAATTAGCTCAGCAGTGCAAACCGCGCTGTATTAGTTTTGTGCCTGTCGATTGAATGGTTCATGTTTTCGTTGTCAACGTGTTGTGCATATCCTTTTTGCAAGTCTTCCTAGCTCGTCAAAAGACGAGGCGTTTGGTTTCCCCCGTGTTGAAAGTGTCGTGTGTGGCCTGCTATTGTTTGTTAGTACATCCTCACACTGCAGGCAGTGACAAAGACCAGGTTGTGGCCGCCTGTCAGAGGGCAGGGCAGGGCATGCAGGGCAGCCTTTGCTGGGTGGGGGTATAGTAGGAAACATATCCAGGGCACCTAAACACAAGTAAGAACTGATCTGTCAGCGCGGGGGACGCACGACACCACACGACACGACGACACGTTAGATAAACTCGCCGCAGAAGACGGCGGCGGCGGGCGACGTGAATGGAACTGTCAAAATTGGAGGGCGGGGATTTGCTCAGCGGTCCATTGAGGCTTTGTCATCCATGAGAGCCGGTTTTGTCCTTCAACAGGCAATTACAGGCGGGCCCTCTTTGTGCCTCTGTCTCCTGCCTGTTTTCCTCTGTCCACCCGCCCGCTGCTCGCTTTTGTTCCGCCTCCGCCCCAGTGCCAGACGCCCGGCCTGTATCACTTACTGTTGGCACTTGTGTCTTGTCTTCACCACTGTCGCCACCAGCCCACCCCGCCTTCCCCCAGCCCCCTACCTCCCCCTCCCTCTCTCTCTCTCTAAATACAAGTCTATGTCTGCCATCATACTGTACTATAGTGGAGTAGAGAAGTGTGTAAACGCGCGCATCCTGAGAGGGGGGGGGGGGGGAGATAGTTGAAATGAAAATGATGTGTACCGAATCGTCTCGATGCTGCGGAATCACCCGATCTGATTGTGGTCTGCTGTGTTTAAAATAAACTGGTCAGTGCAACTGCGAGCTACCTCGGAGAGAAAAGTCAAAACATACAACGATCCAGAATGTTTGTTCCTACGATAAAAGCGACACGTTCATTTTGGTCGCTCGTAACGCAGTTTCTTTTTTTGTTTTAGCTCCAAACACCCCCCCCCCCCCCCCCCCCCCCCCCCCCCCTCCCCTTCACACTCACAAGGCGATTTTACATGGCACAGTTTTCTACTGTACCCGCGTATTGTTCTTGCCATTGTCTGGTTGGCTTTCCAGCCATGCCAGGCGTCTGGACCATCATGAAAGTCGAACTGCTGGCATTTCAGCTGTAGCTAAGCTGTTCAGCGGCTCGGAACACGATGAGATTTGTCCTCAGCTTTTCTGAAGTCAACAAAAGGCTCTCCTTGATCCCCTGTAACCACAGGAGGCGATGCCACAGCCGGTCAGTTGGAGAGTCAGGAGAGAGAGAGAGAGAGGGAGAGAGAGAGAGAGAGCCGTGTTTGAGGTCCTCGTGAAATAGTGATACGGCCTTTCAGAATTGACTGCAATTGAGCTGTTTACTTTTGTCAGGTTTGAGACATGGTGACGGGTGATGTAATTACCTATGTTACTTGACTATTATGTTGCCATCAGTTTATAAAGAAGGAAGAAAGAAGAAAAAAAAAGGTATAAGTTACAACCCTCACCAGCCACATTTACGATGGTTAAAAAATGGCGTTTTCTACTGAACTTCATGATGGTGCTTAAACACTTAACTCCTTGCTGAAAGGTGACAAAATTTCACAGGTGGGATAAGCATTGCCCTTCACCCCTGACATGTCTCACCTGAGGTGGCAGCGCCTGATTATCCGCCTGTGTGACGCTGTAAGGGACAGGAGTTCCATTGGGACCTGCCCGCTGTCGCCACCGATCTGATGCCCCGCGGCCCTTGTCGCCTGTGGTGAGCTGGGGTAGGTAGGTAGCCACTGCTCCACCCGCTCTCCGCCTGACACAGTAGGTCTGCTTGCCCACCCAGATCCTTATCAGGCCAAAGCCTGGCGACCTGCACGCTTGGCCGGCCTCCTGTGGGACCTAGCACCCTAGGCCCGGAACCGCTGGACCTTGTTCATTATATAGCTCGTGTTGACCGTCTCCTTCATGTGTTGTAGTCAAGCTTTTTTTACTGGCTTACTTTGTGGTCAGTTTTTCAAGATTAAACAAACAATATAAGAAATAAAACATGAAACTTGTTATTTTGATGAAAACGGTTTAATGCCCAAGTAAGCATTATTATTTCGCTATTCGTTATGTCACCATAACGATGGCGCGACAGTCCCAACACACAACATCTCCACCCTCAGATGAGCGGTGTCTGTCTGTCTCTTCAGTCGCTGCACCCTACCCTCTACCTGAAAGGCTGGAGGCATGAGGTAATGTTGACCAGGCCAAGACAGTAAGCAAGCTGACAGGTGGGCGAGGGGTTGACGAGGGATGAACTAACGTGGGGAGTCAGGCAGGGGAGTCTGTGTGAAGCGGGGAGACATTCCCTCGGCCTAGTGAGCTGGAACCCCGGACTCAGCAGCGCGAGGCTGGCGTAGACTAGTAGACAGGTAGACGGCGCCGAGGGGACGCGGGGAGCGCCGCTATGTCTGCTTCTTCATTGTTCCAGTCCTCCCCGCCCTCTTCAGCCCTCCTCAGCGCTCGGCTTAGAACCTCCGAGCTTGTCACTGGTGATTTGCTCCCTGCCGTCCAGACACGCTGGGCCCGCTCCGGCTACCTTTTGTCACAGCCGCCCGACGCAGCCGCAAATTGGACAATTTCCGCATAATTGAAGAAAAAGGGCTCTAATTTTTTTGGTTGCACTTTTCTTTTCAGTTTTGTTCTGTTCAGTGGAGTAGTACAGAGCCCCCCGAGATGGTGTACGCTGTGTAATTGGCGTTGTGGATTTAGGGGGAGACAATTACTGGGGGCAGAACTTGTGTGTGTGAGTGTGTGTGCATGCCGCCTCCGTTTTCAAAGCCTCTCTCTTTTTCTTCCTCTCTCTCTCTTTCAAAGAGCAAGGTTTGAACAATGAGCGTTCATTGTTTTTTTATGTGCACGCGGGCTTACACGTGCGCACGCATACACACACACACACACACACACACATACACACACACACACGTCTGAGTTTTGGCTGGAGCGCTTGGTTCAGGTAGAGGTGGTGGGGGGGTTTTGTGTTTGGTTTTTTTAAATAATCTTTCTCATATGATCTGACATAAGCACAGCATAGTATGCATAAATATGCGCACCAAACACAAGTTCATAATATTATGACGCTTTTTTCAATGACAAGAATCCATCCACTTTTTTAACGTTGATAAGAGGCAATCACATCCCCCCCCCCAAAAAAAAAAAAACCAAAAAAAAACCCCACACAACCAACCAACCAACCAAACAAACAACAACAACAAAACACACACAGACAAACAACCAAACAAACAAAACAAACAAAAAACCCACCAACAGACAACAACCAAAAAAAGCAAACAGCAACAAAAAACAAACAATAACATGAAACTTATGGCTGGCTGACATAATTATTGCTTTCACTAAACGAAACTTGCGATGTCAGCAAGCATCCCTGCAATTGCACCCAGCGCCTGATAACTTCTGTCTGCATCATGGATATCCATTTCTGACAGTAGGACAAGATATTAGTGAAGGGCTTCCAGTGATTCCAGGCTAGGAACAGAGATCATATACTTAAGAAAGCAAGTCTGAAAGTTAAGTGGATCTGAGATGTTCTGATTGTATCATTTTGTTTCTCATCGTACTGTTCTAAGTTCCAAAGGACTTTATTTGATCAGATGTAGACCACAAGGTTTCTTGCCATTTTTTTGTGGCCATTGGGATCAGCAGTCAGAAACATTGTGAATGAACGAATATGCCCTCTTCCTTTTTCCCCCTGTGTTTCCACTATGTATAGGTACTTTGTACTAATGTCGTTTTTTCCCCCTTATTTAAGTAATAGCTATGTAGAGTGTAAGAACCTGCAGAGTAATGAATACTTGCCGGTGCAGGCATAGAAGAGATGAGTCAATGTGTCGCCGACACAGGTCTGAGTGGCGCTATCTTTATGTGCATCAGGAAGCGGGGTCTTTGGCACAGGGTCTAATCGCTAGGTGTCGCCAAGCCGCTTGACACTTCCTCCGCTGTTCTCCAAGCTCTGCGAAAACGCCGCTGTATGCTGGTCCTTTTGGAAACTCTGGTCATTTGCATTATTATCAGCGCCGTCATCTTCACCGAAAACTGTCACCCTCTTCAAGGGGTTTGGCCCAGATCGTAGAGAACTGATTTTATGAATAGATGTGGGTAGAGGGGGACGTAGGCGGGTAAGAGGGTATAGGGTGTAAGTGTATGTGTGCCTTTGGGTTTGTGATTCACTAAGCTTTATCAAAAATATTATTTTTATAATTATCACAGTTTGTGAGTCAGTTATCCCATGAAATTAGGGAGAAAATAAGATTCCTACATAACATTGCAGTGCACCAGATGGGGCATCCAGTGAGAAGGGCAGAGGAATACTACGTGTTAGCTGAATGAACTGTTAATCAAATAGGCAGCCAAGAGAGGGTGTTCTTGCTACAAGCCCCTTCATTACCGTGTTACATGTGTCAGATCATCAGCCTCCAATCTCAGACACGAATACATCATTATCACAGTTAAGTGCCGATGATGAAAGCGTTTGATTTTGTTCATACATGCAACGGCACTGATACTCTGTAGTCGGACAGCATACATAGATGATGACTTTCAACCCGTAAATGTCACGATTACAGGGTGAATAGACATTGTCGCCCGATGTTCAAGCACATTTCCATTTAATAAGCATACATTTTAGATGATCACCTTCCGTGGCTTCATATTTTAAAATGAGTAAGATACCATTTTTGTACGTGTTCCCATCATCAATAAAACTTCACGGAGAAAGTCTTGACAGCCTTTGTTATCAGATATTGTCGAGATTTTAGAGATACATGGATAAAGTGTATTAATGTGGATCAGAATAAATAAATCTTTAATAGCGTGAGTGTTCTCTCTGTCTCTGTCTCTCGTCTCTCTCTCTCTCTCTCTCTCTCTCTCCTCTCTCCTCACACACACACACGACGCCCCACACACACACACACCACGCACGCGCGCGCGCGCGCGCGCGTATCGCCGATGCTTAACTCAGCATGGGCATGCATTAGTGCATGCACACCACAAATTGTCGCGCTGGAGCACGCACACACACCATAAATTCACGTAAAGAAAAACGATGAAAACAGTTTTTGTAGCTATATAATTATGCAAAACACTATTTTCGAGGTCTCTATTCATAGCAAAATTGAGAGAGACAGACAGACAGACAGACAGACGGAGAAAGGAAAGAAAAAAAAAAAAAGAAAAAAAAAGGCTGTTGTGACAGTGAGAAGCGAAGTGTGGTGGGTCCACAAACGCCGCTCCTCATATTGACAGCACCACCGCCAGGGCGGACTGATGGCAGGTCTACAGTTACCGTTCCTGTGCTCTACCAGCAGCTCCCCTGCCGGCAGGGGGCGCTGGATCACCTTACATGGCCGCCAACACAGCGTCCGGAGGAGGAACGCTACTAGCGCCCAGAAGGCTTTTTTTTTCTCCCCCTCTGCTACTTCTCGATTACTTTTAGGGCTTCCCACCCCCACCTCCTCCTCCACCTTTTGCTGGTTCTTTAGTTTGTAAGACTTTTCCCTTTGAATGTTGGGAAGTAGCAAAGATAAGTGTTTTGTCAAAAAACAAAAACAAAAAAAAAACCTTGAATTCTGCCTCACTCGGTGGACTTATTATTTGGTTGGATGCCACTTTTCTCATGTTATATCAGGGAGACAGGCACAGACAATAAGAATACAGTAAAGCAGACAGAGAAACGGAGAAAGCTGACTGGAAATCGCGACAATTTTTTTTTTTTTTTAATAATTCTTTTATATCGAGGATAATGGAATAAGCACTTATGTGCTTTTTTACATCCAGTCCCCGTGTGAATGCGGTTTTGTAAATTGTCATCTGTTCCCACCGGCACACAATGGCCTACTCTTACAAAAAGCGGAACAGGATTTAACGTGTGTGCAAGATGTTCTGCGGGCGTTCGCACACGGGGCCTCGGTTTATAGTCTATCCGAAAGATATTTGGGGATAGAGGAGTCTGCACTGAAGTTAACTCCATGGGAAAATAACTCCTTGAACGGGAATCGAACCCGGGTCGTCAGATTGCCAGCGCAATGTTCTAACCACTAGGCTATCCCGTCAACCCAACAATGACTGTACGAGAGAAATAAGATAGCCAGTGAAAATTGGGTAGAAGAGCTGTTCGCTGATTTGTGAAAACCCTTGATAAAATAAGAAGCAAAAATCAAACAAACAAAACCAAAAAACACAACCGACCACCCTCCAGAATAAGAATGGCTACCTTTCTGCGGGGGGGGGCTGTTAAGGTGATGATGTCTGTGGAATCCAGTACACTATGCAGGGAAATTAGAGCACAAAAACAAACATGGCTTGATGGAGCCATGCTCAAAGAAGAAATAAAGGCAACGCTGAGAGGCAAACAAAAAACAAAACCAAAAAAGAAAGATAGACTCAGATGGCTTGCAAGCCTTCACGACATATATTCCAGCAACACAAGCATGGGTATTTCATACAGAATATTCGAGAACATGAAAAGGAGCAAGAATATTATTGAACTGACAAAATGTTAGTCACTGATGCTGGCACACAGTACAGTAAGAAGGAAGGGATTACGGAACACCAAAGCCTCTCCAGCAAACCAGACCAGATCGACTTCAAAATCAAAATATGCTGTCATGACGCAGCCGACTACGGAGGCCATTTAAGACAAAATAGGTGATTTTTTAAAAATCTAATTTAAAACTCAAAGCGTACTCATATGGTATACAGCAGCCAGCAGTTTTCAGCATTGTCTGTAGTTTGCCTGAACGTTTGAGCGTTTCTCTTCCATTCAGTCCTTGGTGTGAGTGTTCTGTCTTGTTTTAAAGTTATCCATATTTTTGTTTTACTGTTTGCAAAATGCAGGAACCCTTGTGTTCCCAAAGCAACTCCACAGCACAAGTCAAGTATAATTTACAATGCAAAGCGCAAGCTTCAAACATAAACAGGAGAGAAGAGAGGAAGTGGGGGGTGGCGAGGGGAGAGAGCGCGAACAAACAAACAGTAGAACGTAAGCAGTGTACGATTTCGTACACACGTACAGTACAGGCAAAAGAACAAGGGTGGCAAGGAAACTTGCGCCTGACAAGGAAGTCCTGAAACCAGAAGACAAGGGTCGGGGGAGAGGAAGGGGCAGGTAACAGATAGCCCGCAGAGAAGGAAACAATATCTACAGGGCTAATTGAAAGATTTATCAGCCATGCAGGTGTCAGTCACATGCCCAGTCGACAAGTCTGCCCTCTTTTCACGCCCCGGCAGGCTGCTGACAGGCCCATGGCATGGCATACGACGACACCACCAGTGATCACTGTCCATGTCTGTCTCTCTGACCTGCTGTTGACAGTCCCGATGAGGACCGCGAGGACCATCTTCTAGACTGACCCCATTCACCTCCCTCCCTCATCACTATTGCCTTTTCTTTCTTTCTTTCTTTCTTTTTCTCATTGTGCAACTACGAATTGATAGAACCACATCTGTGGGCTCAGGAGTACTGAAACTCATCACTAGTGCCTGTACTATCGAATAGACCTATCCTTTCTCTCCGCTCCAATTTTCTCTTACTGATTTCCCCTTTTTGCTCAACTTTGATGAGGATATACCAGCAGTGCACCGGGGAATATCTCAGGTTATCGTCAGACCATAGTAGAAGAAAGGGGAAAGACATATTTAATGTGTGTGTGTGTGTGGTTGTTGTTGTTAATGCGATTGCGGCGATCTGTCAGTCAATCAAAGTGTCATGTGTCATGTGCAAGGATCCCGCCAGTCGCACTTGATGCACCTGTGTTACTGTACAGCATCGCCTTTCACCGGCAGGTCACGTCGTGGAAATATGCCGAGTATGTCTAGGAGGAAAACAGAGTATACTGAACGCACCTCGAGTCACTTGTTTGTGTTGGTTTCCGCTTCCTGTTTCCTGCAATCGTGAGGCTCCCTCCATCCCTCTGTTTCTGTCTGTCTGTCTGTCTGTCTGTCTCTCTCTTCTCTCTCTCTCTCTTCTCTCTCTCTCTCTCTCTCTCTCTCTCTCTCTCTCTTCTCTCTCTCCCTCCCTCCCTCCCTCCCTCCCTCTGTTTCTCTCTCTCCCTCCCTCCCTCCCTCGGTTCTCCCTGTTCTTGCACGCTTGTATGTGCGCACATGCACGCCTGCATGCGTACGGAAATACTCATTCACGTTCTCTCACTAAAGTCTTTATACATTAGTCATTATTTCTTCCAAAGTCATCATGGAAACACAAACCTACCTGGCTTTTCCACACTCTTAATAAAAATGCTATTTCAGTATTATATCTGTGGTATCAGGCAAAGAAAGTGGAGACTGTGTGTTGGTATCAGCAAGAAGGTGTGGCGCTACAGGCTGTCCCGTTGTCAGGGGAGAGAGAAAGGAAAGGTGATAGTCCTGTTCTCAGCTGCCAGAAGGTGACCGTGGAAATGTGCCTGCCGTGTAGTAGACAACCCAATACACCCCCCCCCCCCCCCCCCCCCCTCCCCCTATCAGACCTGCACCTGTCGGCCGCTGAAGATTGTCAGTGCTGGAATGAGAACGGCATGGAAGTATGGACTTTATCCTTGCTCTTCTTCTCTTTTTCGGGATTCAAGTCAATTGAGATTTTTAATTTGGTCGATAAGTAACAATTATTCGGCAAACAAAATTCTCCTTCCTTTCAGGATTCATGTCAACAGGGAGTTTTGATTTGGTCGATACGAACAATCGTTAAACAAACAAAAGCAACAGCAAAAACAACTGAGGTTAAATGGAAGGGAAAGAGTATTCCATAAATCTAAGACTAAATCTCTGGAACAATATGTTCAGCTAATTAATCTGGAGACCTGCAGTGGTTAAATCAAAGAACAGCGTGGTAGACAGACTTGATGTTCGTATCCACATTGTCTTCTTTGAAGGTTAAAATCGACAAATATTTATGATATGGCTGAACAAAATAATCGTCCCTGCAAATACTGAATAAGCAGGGAGGCAGAACGTGCCTGTCTTTCCAAAATGTATTATCTGGACAACTTGTTAAGACGGACTGCCACAGCGCACAGTTAAAAACAAATGTATTGAGCCTCTGGAAATCGAAATTTTAGCCAAAAGACATACACGTTTTCCTGTCACGTGTGGCTCTTCTAAATCTGTGCTATTTAGGTCTGAAATCTGGGTAAAAACCCAGAGTTAAGTAGGGTGTGATGAAAGGGTATGGTGGAAGAGGCGGAGAAACAGCTTCATTGCTACAATTCCTAGCTCTCACCACTCCGGGGAAGGCATCTGGGCAGGCAGAGCTGGCTGTACTGGGAATTCCCTGCCAGGTGACGTAGTGCCTGGGCGAAAGCTTGTCACGGGGATGCTGGAGGTGATGGCACGTTTATCGAGACACGACGATTTGCTGTCTGACAGCTAGCTCCTGGAATAGACAGACGCATTGTGCAGATATATATATATCCATTTGTTTCTCCCAGTACTTGGCTAACAACTTGGTTTCATGGCGTGGTTGAACGTCTGGTTCTTTTTACTGTAGCGCTAAAAATTGCGGGTTTGATTCTAGGTCTTCCTTTAAAAATAAAAAAAAGTGTAGTCTCGTTTCTATTTTGAATCGTATTTAATCTAACAATGCTGTGATGGCAACAGTACCCTATCTAGGAATCGTGGACAATGGCGCAGTGTGTTGTCCTGTCCATTCATCCCCCAACTTTTTGGAGTAATTATCTTTGTTGATTAAACGTAGATGTAGACGTTAACACTGTCGGAGAAGGAGGGTATTGAAAACAATGGCTTGGAAAGTATGAACCACCAGTAGCAGGCATAGGGAAATACACTCTCAGGCATTTAAAAACATTGGTATCCATTTCACTGACTTACACAGCGTTCTGACGGAAAACAGTCTTTTTTTAAAACTTTTTTTTTTTTAAGTATTACAAAAGAGATGAAGCTGAAGAAAATCTACGATTATGATCAACTTCGCACAAAATGTGACCTCAATGTCTAAAGATTTCAAAAAGGTGATGCGTACGTGCGCGCGCGCGCGCGCACGTTAGCGACAATGAGGAATAAGAGAAAGCAAGAAATCCAGCGATTTGTCTTTTCCTGGTGACAGCTGAAAGTGGCCTGCACTACAAGCTTTTTCCCCATGCTGCGGCGACGCCCTCATGATGTGTAGGCTGCCGCTGCTGTGTCAGAACACCTGCTGGAGGAAAGGGTCCCCCCCCTCCTCCCCCCCCCCACACACACACACACACACACACACACACACAACACAAACACACACACACACACACACACACACACACACACACACACACACACACACACACACACACACACACACCTGTGCTGATGGGTGGGATGGTGTCTGTACAGCCAAGGCTTCACTACTTGGAAATATGTAACAGTAAAGGAGCAGGGACAGCCTACTGGCATTTGTTTTTAAAAGTAAGTTAATCCCAATTAATTGCAAGCGTGAAGACGGCGAAACGTCCCTTTTGTGTCATATCCTCGGGTGCATTATATATGCTGGGTTAGAAAAAAACAACAATAATAATAATTGCAGCAGTAGTAGCCACAATAACATCAACAAGCAGCCGAGGAGGTGTTGCTCGGTTTGAAAAAAAGTGATGAATTGTCATTACAGATTTTGAAAACAGCTTGTAATAGAGAAGAAATGCAGACAAGAACATAAAAGACCTAAACCCCACCAGTGTTAATCAATTTGCGATGTAATAATCATATAGGTAGATGGCAGTATGGTATACATTTCGACGCCAGGACAGCAACAGGGGCGACAGATAAAGACCCCAACCAACCCCACCAATGTTAATGAATTCGCGATGTAATAGATAGAGAGATGAAAGTATGGCGTACATGTCGACGCCAGGACAGCAACAGGGGCCACAGACGATTTGTGATGGAGCACGTGCAGTTGCTTGTTCCGGCTGGTGGAAACAAAAGCCGCGCACATCGTAAATCTGCCGGCAAGTTGTCGCAGAGTGAGAGCCTAGCATTCCACTTCGTACCCCTTCCATTCGGCTTGAACAAGCCAGCGCTCGGCACTATGTTTTCGTCCACGTTTCAAATGTAGGCAATCGGCCTAATCTTCCTCATTGTGGCTATTATGGCACAAAGAAAGAAACGAAACGTCAGCTGTATTTGTTATTTATTAAGTGCTTCCATCGCCCACTGGCCTTGATCCTCCCTCGGTATTACACACACTCTCTTGTGTGTTATTGTGTTTAGACTTTGATTTTTGTTGTGTGTATGGGTTTTGTTGTTGTTGTGGAGGGAGGGGGTGTTGAAGGGTTTTTTTTGTTGTTGTTTGTTTGAGTTTGGTTGTTGTTGTTGTTTGGGGTGTTTTTGTTTTTTTTGGGGGGTGATAATGTACATAACCATGCTCTATTATCACTCAGTTGTTTTCTGTAAACTCTTCCATTGCAGAAACAAGAAGTGTCGCTTTTAATTTCCATTTAAAAAAATTAAAAAAGAATGGAGAAACCGATTTCGAGGTAGATGAAACAAGAGGGAAGTGTTAATAAACAAGTCTGATATTCTGTGGTAGAAATAATGTGACTTTCCTGAACTAAGCAAAAGAGTGTTTCCGCTGATAATTTGTCATGTGTGAATTAGTCCTTCCAATTTGTTGGACATAAAATCAGCTGTTTTGTTTCTGTTGATGTTTTTGTTTTGTTTTTACAAACATTAGCCTCCCATCATGTAGTCAGCTTTCAACTTATTCATTGTAATGTTAGCTTTCATTGAAGTTGAAAGGTTTTGTTAATATCTCACTGTGATCTGAGTGTGCACACGCATCTGGTTCTGTTACTGCCTTTCTGTGTACGTGAGTGTGTTTTCTCACAATAAACGAATAATTCTGCTTATTAGGTGGGAAAGGGTGATCAGTTCAAGTCTGTACATCAGTAATAGTCTAGTTCATTGAACGCTGTTGATATTGTGTTGCCTTTTAGGATTTAGATTGTTTATCAGTAGACTAGAAACAACGGATTGTTCAACAGTAGATCAGAAACAACGGATTGTTCAACAGTAGACTAGAAACAACGGATTGTCCAACAGTAGATCAGAAACAACGGATTGTCCAACAGTAGATCAGAAACAACGGATTGTCCAACAGTAGATCAGAAACAACGGATTGTCCAACAGTAGATCAGAAACAACGGATTGTCCAACAGTAGATCAGAAACAACGGATTGTCCAACAGTAGATCAGAAACAACGGATTGTCCAACAGTAGATCACAGACAAGGGATTGTCCCTCCAGAAAACATTTCTTAACTTGCTTTCTTAAGTATGTTTATGATCGTTGACGAAACTCTGTGTGTGTGTGTGTGTGTGTGTGTGTGTGTGTGTGTGTGTCTGTCTGTCTGTCTGTCTGTCTGTCTGTCTGTCTGTCTGTCTGTCTGTCTGTGTCTGTCTGTCTGTGTCTGTGTGCGTACGTTCATCTACAAACGCATGTGCGTGCATACGAACTCTTGTGTGTTTGCATGCACTGGCGTACTACACGAATGAGGGCATACAACAACAACAACGACAAAAAGACTTGAAAAGCCAACAAAGAGGATAGAGACCTGGTTTCAAGACCTGTCTGGCTTCTCTTCCCAACGGAGAAGAGAAGGAAAAATAAGAGAGAAAGAAGAAGGGGGACGGCAGCAGCCCGGGTGCCATGAATTCCAGGCCGACGTGTGCTCAATTGGCTCAGAAAATAAGCATCTTGACACACGCCACTCACTGCCTACAGGCATGCTGCACATCCCACACTATACTCCACTCCACTACACTACACCGCCCCGCCACTACCACCCTGCCTACAGGCATGCAGGCTAGGCAAAATACAGAAGTAAAAACTCTACATAATGTAACACTAGGGCAGAGAAAACTAAATATGTTTGGTTGTATGGCGGTTTGTCCGCGCGCGAGCGCGCGCGCGCGCGTGGTGTGTGTGTGTGTCTGTCTGTCTGTCTGTCTCAAAATACTTCACTGATGCAAAATTTTATGAGCAACGCCTTCAAACTATTTTGAAAAGTGAAAGTGTTTTGCCAGTTGAGACATTTGGGTACGTATATATTATATTCTGTGCTCTGAAAGCCCAAGGATTTTGTTAAGTATAGTTCGTGTACAAAAAGTTGAACTTAACGTTTCTTTGGAAAGTCACTCTTGATAATGCCAACATTGTTTATACTTGTACTGTTTTGTTTGCAGTTTCTTTTGTCAAAATGTCTACCCTCTCGTACGAATACAGACCGGTGGCCTTAAAGTTAAAATCATGAGTGCTCTCTCTCTCTCTGTCTCTCTCTGTCTCTCTGTCCATAAGGATGGTACACTTAGATCAAAATAGTGAATTGTATTTGATACATATGTATTTTTATGTATTTGTGCATTGTCTTCATTATTTCTTTCACTGAAAGTGAGCTTGGTATTGTGTATGTTATCCGGTTTTTGCCCACTCTGTGGCATTGTCAATTCTTCTACGCCAACCATGTATTATGGCCTAAGGCTGACATACATTAAATTTCTGAGTTCTGAGTTCTCTCTGTCTGTCTGTCTGTCTCTCCATCTGTCTCTCACTCTCTCTCTGTCTCTCTCTCTCTCTCTGTCTCTCTCTCTCTCTCTGTCCCTGTATCCCAGTAAAATATTATAGTACATGGCCTATTTTTCTGATAGACCCCATTCACTCTCGACTACTCTTATAATTATTATGATGTGCTAAAAAAAAATTTTTTTAGCTGTTTATTTCTGGAAAGGTTTTGTTTTACCTTTTTCAAAATATAGACTTCAGGGTGCCCTGTCACAGTTCTTGTAACTGTTGATTCTGGATACAAATGAACTCCCCCCCCCCCCCCCCCCCCCCCCCCCCCCTCCTTAGTTCTTATAAGTTTGATCACTTCTGCCATTTGTGAGACTTTGCCCTTTTTTGTGAAAGAAATAATCGATATTTGAGTTCTCTGTGTGTGTGTGTCTGTCTGTCTGCTGTCTCTGTATCTGTCTCTCTCCCCCCCCCCCCCTCCCTCCCTCTCTCTCCCCACACACACACAACACACACACACACACACACACACACACACACACACACACACACACCACACTTGTATGTAGCTTCTTACTGCAGTCATTGTCAAGCGTCTTTTGAAAAAGAACAAAACAAGAAGTGGAAAAGGGAGAACAAAACAAGAAGTGGAAAAGGGAGGGTTGAGGGAGGCTAAAGGAACAAAAAAAACCAAGACACTACACACTGCTACAACCCTACTAGGAGTGAGGCAATTACCTCCCTCCAAGGCCCCCCCCCCCCCCCCCCCCCTCTCTCTCTCTCTCTCTCTCTCTCCTCCTCTTCTCCTCCTCTCTCCCTACTCTCTCTCAAGGTCTGTTAATTCATGGGCTGGTTGTATTGGTAGTGTATGTATGTTTGTGTGGAGGTGGACCATGTATAGCTATAGTAGCGCCTACAGTCCGTGTGTGTTTTGGGAGCGGGGCTCTCATGTAGAGCTGGGAGGCGCCCTGTAGTCCTCAGTCTCTGTTTGGGTTGACACTTGATTAGCTCAAGTCTTGCTGCATCTGTACCATTTGCCCCCCCCCCCCCCTTCCACAAGCCTTCCCCCTTCTTTTCCTCTTTTTGCTTCACTTGCACTCTTTTCATGGTATATGTTCAATCCTTCTGGTGTCTGGTACATTTGTGACGTCACTGACAGTATCCATGTTTTCCTCCTCTCATCCACGAAAAATGGCTGACTACTGTAGTACTGCTCAGGGAAGAACTTAGAGTTGATGTTAGAAAGTTTGTTTTTAAAATGGGAAGAAACAAACAATAATTGGGGGGGGGGGGGGGGGGGGGGGGGGGGGGTAATAAATGCCAGTTGCCTTATAGCTAAATCGACTTCAGGAAGATTGAACATAAAGTATCTGTCTTCACCGTGGCAGTATATAAAACTCTTCTCTCTATCTCCCTCCCTCCCCCCCCCCCCCTCCCTCCCCCCCCCCCCCCCCCCCTTCCCCCCCCCAACAAACCGCATAATAGCGGTGATGATTTCGTCACTTGCATAAATATATGTGCCAGCCGCCATGATGTCATGTTAGTTATGGCATGAAAACAATGATAGACCTGTAATCAGATCATCTGCCATTTCTTGCCACTGTCTGCCGAAGGAAGGAAGGAAGGCAGGAAAGGCCTGAAACGGGGTCTGTAGTAGAAGATGGAAAAGCGGTATGTAGTTTGCCCAAAGCATCAGTTTTCATGGCAAGGTTGAGTAAATAGTCATCTATAAAAAGTATAAAGCACATAAATGAATATTTGTTTGCCGATATATATTCTATCTACACACACACACACACACACACACACACACACACACACACACACACACACACACACACACACACACAGGGGGAGAGGAGGGGGAGAGCAAAACAATACTAATTTTATTTTTAGAGAAGCACACACACAAAACTGACGTGCTGATGATACGCCAGAAAAAAATGTAAACAAAATTTTCTTTGGAAAACAAGTTTGCATGCATGCCGAGTTCTTTTTTTTTTTAATTGAAGAACAAAGAAAAATATTGGTCTGAGAAAATTCTGTTTACATTTTATCCCAAGTTGATCTGAAGTCTGAATGTGGCTACCTTACTGGTGGGTAAGCAGTCGCATATACGCAAAATCTCACCATTAATGATCCTTGGAGCTCTAGCTGAGGAACCACAAGTTTATCACAGTTTGACATTATCTTGACATGCCGTTATCTCCGGGAAAGAAGGAAAATCCAAAACAAAAACGGAGTTGCTAATATAAGATTTACAACAAAAAGGAAAAGACGCCGAGAAAACAGTAAGCCAGAGTCAAGTTGTGGAAATAAGGAAGTAGGAGGCTATTATAATTGTTTTTAAGCACAAAGAAAATATAAACAAAATGGGGATTTAAAGGTTTTTTTAAAACGGTTAGATAAGTTCGTTTTTGTCTGTTTTATAAAATAAAATAAAAGATATTCATGGAGAAAGGTCTTGCTGGACTTCAGACTATTATAATTCATTGACATAATTCACTCCATCACTATACAACATCTCAGACAGGTCTCAATTATCTATAGCACAGTCCTCATAATTATTATCTGCACCATATTACTTTCTTCTTCTTCTTTTTTGCTTTACAGACAGCCTTGCGCCATCTGTTCATAAATTGTTGTTGTATTGGGTTTTGCAAAGGGGTTTTTTTTTTGTTCTTACCCTCCCTCCCGCTGTTTCTTCTGTCTTTGTCTATGGACGATGATGGTAAATAACGTGATACTGTTTATCCTGGCCAGCACGGATAGGTTCATGGTAGCCTTGTGCACGCGTGGTTTGAGGGGCGGAGGAGGCTGGGGGGTAACGCGGCGTGAAGAAAGGCTGTGGACGGCGCCGCTTCCCGGCGCCACCCAGCCTGGGCCGAGCTGAGCAGCCTCCCGTCTCCGCTTAGCTGGGGATTAGGCCTAGTGTAGGCTGGTTCTCTTCCTTAGGCTCCCTGGCTCTGGACCTCCCTTCCTTTGATCTGTAGCCTACTACTGGCCCACCACAACGCAGCTTCAGCAAGGGGGGGGAGGGGAGGGGGGGGGGGGTGTGAGAGAGAGAGAGATTTGGGGGGGGGGGGGGGGGGGGGGGGGGAGAGGAATGGAGTTGGGATGGGGAAGCCAATAGATAGATAGGCTACGGGGATAGGGAAAAGACAAGGACAAGCGCTAGACTAGTCAAAGAATAGTATTGAATGATAGAACGATCTGATAAAGCGCGCACGCACACACACACACCACACACACACACACACACACACAGAGCGTGCGCGCGGATGGACAGGCAAGCCACAGAGAGAGAGAGAGGAGAGAGAGAAGAGAGAGAGAGAGAGAGAGAGTGAGCAGTGGCGGAGGAGAAGAAAGAGAAGCGGGAGATTGTCTTGTGATCAAAGACCTAGTTAGCCTCCAGACAGGACGGCGCAGCGGGCCTGCCCAGGCATCGGCAGTGCTATTAGGTGGGGGGCTGTTTTGTTTTGTTGTTTTGTTTTTACCTTACCACCACGTAGTCAAAATACTGCGGTGCAGAAACGGAGCTGGTCACACACACACACACACACACACTCGCCACAGGCTAGCCGATTTGAACTCGGGAGTGTTTTCGCGAAAAAACTTAAGCAAAATAACCTCTTCCAAAACACGTTTCCCTGAGCATACCAGCAAAATTACTTTCTTCCTCTTAAACTGCAGTTGTCGGACGCTTAGAAATTCTCTGAAGTCTTGGCGTGGCTGCCTATTTTGCGAAGTACTTGAAAAAAAGCCATACGCGCGAAATTCTCTCATCCATTGTGTACTTATGGTCTTATTACAGTGATTTCCATTTGCGGTAAGTGAGTCAGAGTGCGTATTGTTCTGGATGCCCTTCAGGGTGTTATGCCTGAGAACGCCCAATAACAACAACTGCTGAGCTGGTGTCCATGGACTGAACTTTCAATCCAGATTTTAGGATCTTATTCTTCAAATTGTTTAGTTGAAGTGGCTTACACCAGGATGTTTATGGGTCCAGGAAGTGCAGGGCCGCTTGTGGCTGGTGAGATAACAGCGGCCAGATTTTTAGTAGCTTCTTGGGTCATATAACAGGCTCTGAGGTATGACAGACTCTGGGTTTGGCTTCGAGTTGTCAGGTGGGGATAGAGATGAGCTGTGTAGAGCTGTCTGCATGAAGTATTGTAGGGCTGTATATAGGGCTGTATGAAGCTATGATTAAGTACGTGCGGCTGTGTGTATGGCTGTATGAAGTCATTGAAGATGAGACTGGAAGGGGAGGGGGGGGGGGGGAATACTTGTTGCAAAAAAACAAAACAAAAAATTGATTGCCTGTACATTTGCTAATAAGTTAGAGTATAGAAAGGTCATAATATTGTCCTTTTTGAGAGACTGCTGCGATATTTCACCTGCACTACGAATGCTGAAAAGCACACGAAAAAAACCCCACTTTTCCAAGAGAAAAAAGAGACCAAAAACGCCCTCCATCCTCCAAATAAGAGAATAATAAACTCCTAGGAACGAGTTGGACAGTTGACCCCTAGGCCATATCAGTCTGTATCCATAGAGCAGAACAAGTTGGTAGACATGTATATGGTGTATAAAGTCAGAACATCAAGAAAAAAAAATTAACGAACCTATAAACTAAACTTTGCCGTTGTCCTTCATACTTAGGTTCACACACGTGCGTAGTATTAGTAGTAAAGTTCACACACATGCGTAGTATTAGTAGTAAATAGCCATCGTCGTTGCCATTGCCATTGGATGGCATAATGTTTTGGAGTTTCCTATAATAAAAACACAAACCAAGCGTTCATTTTAGCTTTCGACTGTTGCGAAAAGGAAATAACGACTTTCCTCATGAATCCCTCTCGTATACCTTACCTGTACTTGAAAATGGACTGAACTGCACGAAATGACCAACAGGCAAGAAGAAGATCTATCTGTTCTTTTAATTAAGCTCAACAGACAATGAATTAAATCGTTTTTGGAACGTTCTGCGTTAATCAGGAATTAACTTAAGTGAAAGGCGTATTGGGGGGTAAGTAAGTAGGCAGGAAAGGAGGCTAGGCTCTTTACCTGGGGGCGTAACTCAGTGTGTTGCCATTCTGTGGGTGTAATGGATTCTGCCGGGGTTTTGTGGCGGGGGTGCTGGGTGTAGTGAAGGCCGAGTGTAGGCAGTGGCAGGGCTATAAGGCACTTCACTTAGTGCCACTTATTGCAGGCACCAGGGTTTTAGGCAGCGGATGTTTCGACTTTCATCCTTGTCTTCCAGTCCTGGCGTTCCTAACGGTCATGAATTTTACAGCAGCGCTTTCTTCCTTTGTCCGGTTTTTCCCTTTTATTTTGTTTTGTTTTGTTTCTTTCTTTCCAGTCCCAGTGCGTGAGCTGTTTAGGTTGACTTGCATCTCTTTAGCTGTCTGTGACTTTCTGTCTCTCTGTCTGCCTCTCTCTCTCTCACATATACGCACGCACACAAGTTAATAAGTCCATCCGACGAGACTATAAACCGATGTTCCGTGTACGTGTGCGAACGCATGCTGGACATCTTGGGCAACCGTAAAACCTATTCCGCCTTTTGGAAGAGTAGGCGACTTGTGCTGGTGGGAACGCATAACAAAATTTACCAAACCACATGCACACGGGGGCTTGATGTACAAAAGCACATGATTGTTTATTCCTTATCCTCGAAAAAAAAAAGAATAAATAATAAAACTGTGTTTGCGTGCGCGCGCGCGTGTGTGTGTTTTCAAAGCCAGTCTGGGGTTTTTTTAAGCCTGTTTAGTGCAGGTATTCGGAAGGGGATTTTTGGAGGGGGGGGCAGGGGGGGGGGGGAGCAGAAATCATTCATAGATAATATTCAAGGGCTCTCTAAATCGGATAATTCTGCTGACACTCTTAATATAATCAAAGAAATAAACCAATCGAAGATCTCTAAGGATACCAAACTTTTCTCAATTGGCATTTAGGAGAGTGGGGCAGGGGAAGAAAAAAAAGGGGGGGGGGGGGGGGGGGACAAAAACCTCTCCACTTTGAAAGTCCGCCAGTGTTTACGTTACATATGCGGACACACTGATATTCTGGCAGATACCATCGACAGCTAAACGTCCTTCTAGTTCAGCTCCTTCTAGTTCAGCGCCCCACTTAACAAGGATGAGTCTCAGTAGTAGACAGAAAGAAACTGTCTTGAGCCTCCCTAACCTTCCAACATCGCTGGTTTGGGGTTTGCTGGGGGGGGGGGGGGGGGGGGGGGGGGTTGAGGGTTGGGTTTTTGGGTTGTTTTTTTCCCCCCAAGCATTCGGCCAGCAGCAGATTGTGAGCCAGCAAACCACGACAGTTCTAGCGCGCCCTGGCCACAAAACGTCCTATAAAAGATAACCGGCCTCGTATGTTTTTGTTGTAGTGGAATAGTTTTCCCTCCGCCCCTTCAAACAACTTTTTACAGTTCTCCGGTTCCCCATCCCCCACTACCCTTCTCCCCACCCCACCCCGCTCTCTCTGTCTCTGCCTGCCTGCCTACAGTCTGTCTGTCTGTCTGTCTGTCTCTCTCTCTCTCTCTCTCTCTCTCTCTCTCTCTCTCTCTCTCTCTCTCTCTCTCTCTCTCTCTCTCTCTCTCCATCCTGGGCTGACTTCACCTCCATGACATCCAGTGCTGGAATCCCAGAAGAACTAACGTATTTTAAGTGCTCGGCCCGGCGACTGTGGTGAAGTTTGTGCAAAGAGTGGTACGGTATGGTGTAGTATGGTATGGAGCTTCTTCCCCTCTACTCTGCTCTGCTCTGCTCCCCCCTGTGTGGGTTTTAATTGCCTGCCACCCCCCTTGCCTTTCACTTTCTTTCCCCCGCTATCTCCCGACCCGATACAAAACTGTCCAAAACGCTTGCCGGGAAACACTAGCTAATGAGCAATAAAACGCCTGATTAAAACCCAGCCACTTGCAAACTCCTCCAACCTCGCTCTCTCTCCTCTCCTCCTCCTCGCCCTTCCTCCTTTTAAAAGCCCTGCCTCGATCTGTCTGCGTTTTGCCGCTTTTTTTATTTCAATTTTAAGTCTTTAAAAAAAAAGTTCAAATGTTGAAAAATGTGGGTAAATATGGGACATACATGTTTATGCACATGGTGTTTTAATATGTTTTCATAAGTTTTGGAATATGGTTGGTTGGTGATGACCTTTTCAGAAACAACGCTAGTGTCTAGATCTAGATTCTGTATGCTTTTTTATTTTTATAAATCTACAAAGGGATAGTTTGGAAAGAAAAAAAGATTGATTACAGATACTGCTAAAACGCTCACCCCCTCCCCCCCCCCTCTCTCTCCCTCTCTCTTTTATGTTACGTCTCTATCGTTTTTGTTGGTTTTGGTTTTCTTTTGGGGTGGGGGGGGGGGGGGGGGGGGGGGGGGTTGATAGTTCTATTCACATTACAATTTTAACCAGCGTTGCCAGGATAAGAGGAATATGTTGGTGGACACCTTTGATTGATTGTGGCGTTTAACCTGCTTCATCCAACTCGTTTCGGATCTGTTTTGTTTATGAATATGATATAGATGAGTCATTTTGCAGCAGATCCATCTTCTTTCCCCGTCATGAACCCAACCAAGAGTCCAACAGAAACTGCACTGTGATGATGGCTATATAAAAAAAATATGCTGCTTTTCTAAAAGAGAAGGAAAGTGTGCGGCAGTACAGCAAGCGAGCAGTCGGCAGCAGAAGTCATCAGCGGCGTCAGGTTTCCCTGATGTTTTTGCCCTGTCTTCACCGCAGGGAGAAAGGAAAATATTGCCGGGGGCTGCCTTCAGCAGTAGGGGTGGGGAACCTCTTTAGTAGACATACGAGTCTGGACTCTAACGACCTGTTTTGTTATGCTTTCTTTTCTCCGCCTCATTTTCCCAGCAGCGGGCATTTTGCTGCTAGCACTCGTTTTATTTCTTCTTTTTCTCCTCCTTCTCCTAGCTGGTTTATTCTGTACTGTGTTCTTTTGCCAGCATCCTTCCTTTTCTGTGCTTGGTTTAGCTCGCTCGCTCCCGCTGCGGGGTTTCCATTTCCCGTTCGTCCTGTTGTTTTAAGTAGGCTCGATCTTCGACTTGCTGTGAAATGTGAGTTGGAGAACGTTGGGTGTTTACTGAACAACGGCGTCGACCTGTCTAATCAGACAGACCCTCTCCGTCCCTCCGTCTGTCAGTCTGTCTCCTGTGTCTGCTCATAATATTTCCTTAAGGCCTGTTTCACACCAGGCGTCACAACGTCTGTTTTCGAACCAAGCGTCGACTACATCCCCATATTCCTCCCCCCCCCCCCCCCCTCCCCCAGGTGTCCTCAGACATGCAGCAAGAAGACCTGCTATAATTAGCTGCCAACACAGGAAACATCAAACCTGATGTGAAGCTCCCTTAACACTTTATCTGACGCAAGTCTGTGGATGTAATTCTGGCAGCATGAGAAGCAGTAAAAGGAAAGTTTGGGGTTGGTTATTTTTCTCGTTCCAGAGCTCCGAGATTTACCAATGGTGGTCGCGTATGCGACCGTTTTTGCCCACCGTGAAGGTAGCCGCATTCCGACTTCAGGGATGTATGCTGGGTATATTCGGGTTTCCGCAACCCGCCAAACGCTGACATCAATTACGGGATCTTTAACGTGTATAAGTATTTGATCTTCTGCATGTGTTTATTACACAACAACGGGACTTAAAAGCACTGGCAGGTCTGCACTTGAATTGACCTGGGAGGTCGTAAAAATCCTCACCCTGAATTCACCAGACGCCACCGAGGTTCGAACCCACGATTAATAGACCAATGGGATTGAAGTCGAACGGCCTTTTAACCGCTCGGGCTACAGCGTCCGTCAGGACAGACGTTTGGCACAGCATTGCACAAATAAAAATGAAAGGAACGGGACAACTGGCAGGGTAGTAGCTACCTCAACCACTTTCTACTAACAGCTTTGGCATAGACTAGTCCAACCACCATGGTTTACTTTAGCTGTGGCTGACAACATTCGGAGCCACTGTCCACACCACATAATACCAGTAGCAGCGCTGGTGCGTGCACAACAAGGACTGACTAGAAGGCGACAATGAAGATGTGGGCACGTGCTGCAGGAGTTCTGGTGCTAGAAAACAGACGGTGTGGATGAAAAGACTGCTGACATTCTGTTGATCTTCCTCCCTCCGCCCCTTCCTCCTTCCTCCTTCCAGCCACCCTTTTCCCCCCACTCATCCCCCCAGCTCTGCTTATCGGGCCTTGTTAGCTCAGTTTGAAGTTTATCATCATCACCTCCGCAACTCCCCGTCAGAGGGTGGAGAAGGGGTGGGCATTGCTGTTTCATCGCCAATAAAGACAGCGACCCGCTGCCGAGACGTTTAGGTTTGTTTGAAACGTGTACGTCATCGAGGGGACGTTTTCGGGGCGCCTTCTTGCCGCCACAACGCCCCCGCCCCATCATCAGAGCTTTCAGTGACGGGGCTGTGTGTGCTTGTGAGTTGAAGGATGTGGGTGGAGAGGAATGGGTGGGGTAGGTTGTACCAGCCGCTGTCTTTCCGTTTTGTGTCGTGAAGGAAAGCAGGGCCCAATCAGGATCTCTGGCGCTGCTTACGAAGTCTTTATGGAGGAGAGAGAGCATGCAGGGCTCGTTGAATGATTGAATAATGTCTGCAACAACTTGAGATCTTGTTCACTAAACTGATTTATTCCTGCAGTTGTTGGCAGCATTAAGGCTTGATATTGTTGTTATTTGCTCCTTACACTCTCTGTGTGTGTGTCTGTGTCTGTGTATCTGTGAACACATGTATTATCATTTCACATGTTGTCAAGTACTTTATTATAGGACAACTTTAAAAACGAGCGCAAACCCGCCAGTGTTCCTGTTAATAAAGATTTCTAGTACTTATTCTTCAGAAAGAAAAAAAAAAGTTGCAGGCATCAGCCTCTGGTTAGACACTGGTTGTGTGTGATGGATAGCTCGCTGCTGATCAGGAGGAATAGAAGTCTTCGCCCTCATTAGGAATCTGCTTCTGGCTGTTCTCCTCTGCTCATTAAGGAATACTAAGCGTCGGGGCATGCCTCATGGAGACACTGTGTCTCCGCCTGTGGCGCTTCCACATCCTGTCCAATCAAGGCCCCGGGCCTGCCAGAGGGAGCAAATGAGGTTGGGGGAAAGCACGCAGGTTAGTAGGGGATGCCAGAAACAGCAGAATCCAGAGAACTGACAGAACCTTCTCCATGACATCCGCCATGTAAACCACTGTGACGTCCGGGACACGTGGCAGCCGACTTCCTGTCAGTGAGGTCAGGCCACTTGACCTCGGCAGACGTGACGTGGCTGCCTGCCGTGGGCTGGTAGCTGGAGACTGTCCGTGGCACCTTCCGATAGGGGTTCTTTTGGAGCTCGGCAAGTGTGCCTTCATTAGTGTCAGGTTCAGTCACATTCCAGCAAGACGAACGAACGTCAGGCCAAACTGTTCTTTTCCGTCTTTACCCTTTACATTTGTAACGAGCAGTGCTTGGTAGTCCAAAGGTACTACTGTCAAATGAAAAGGAAATCGGTTTTATTTATCTTTCTGGCTGGCTATTGTCTACCTCAATCTGTCTACCTATCTGTCGACCTACCTGTCTACCTATCTGCCTAACTATCTATCTTGCTAATCTAATCTATTCTATCTACCTACCTACCTATCTCTCTATCTCTCTCTCACACACACACACAGATAGATAGATAGATAGATAGATAGATAGATAGATAGATAGATAGATAATCTGTCAGTAGATAGATATCTACCCATGTATGTGTGTGTCTCTTTATCTGTGTGTCTAATATTTGGGTTGATTTAATCTAGCGATTGATTTATGACATTTCTTGCTCTTGAGTGGGCAGCAGTTCATTTTTTGTTTTCTAATTTAAAAAGGGGGCGGAGGGTGCAGTTGAAATGAAGAAGGAAACAACATGACTGAGATCCCTATTTCAGCCTATTTTTGTTTGCTTTAAAGAATGGTGTTATTGATCGATCTCGCAATCTGTCTATTTACTCCTTGATGATGAACCTTGTATCAGATTATTCGTTTTGCATGGCTGAAAAGCAGCTGAATTGTGAGGTCTATGTGAGTTTTAAAACCTCTCTCTCTCTCTCTCTCTCTCTCTCTCTCTCTCTCTCTCTCTCTCTCTCTCTCTCTCTCTCTCTCTCTCTCTCTCCTCCGCACCAACAAGCACGCCTGTGCGCATCCTTTTCCTTTCTGCCTCCATCTCACCCGTCTCCACTCAGTCCCTGTTTCACAGAAGTTGATAATTATAACGTCCGAAACAAATTCAACGATTCCTCGTAAAAACAAGCGCCGTGCTACTGCTGATATGCAGTCTGATCACTGGCCCTGAGAGACTTCGGGCACTGACCACTTCAAAGCTGGACCCCATCAGTCCACATCAGCATTGTAGCTGGCTTTCACGCTCCTGTCATACCGACCCCTCCCCCTCTCTCTCTCTCTTCCCGGCCATCCCTGAAGATGATCATTCCCATCTGGGACAGTCGTTAAACGGATCATCACAAACCGAAAGGAGGAAGGCTGTGTTGAGCCAGTGAAAAAGAAGGGCGGCGGTTCCTTTAACTTGTAGTATCAGTGCCTTTGACTCCCTCTGCTTGTAGCTTATCATCACCTGGCTTTGTTTTACACTCCCCAGAGGACTTCCTTCATGCCTCCGTGTAGCACGGTGGTCCATTGAGAAGAATAGCTGGGTTCCTTGTGTACAAACTTGGGATGTTATACAGACTCCTTGGGGTAGAATTCCACAGCTTGGAATAAGCTGCTGCTGCTACTACTGCTGCCTAGTAGGTAGCATTCCTCCTCTCTGCTGGGATTAGACTACATGGGTGGCCATTTCTTTCGCTTTTTGTTCGGTGTGTGCGTGTGCGCGTGCGCGCGCGTGTGTGTGAACATGATTTCACAGTAACCAAAACAACGACAAGAGCAACAACAACAAAATAGCCCTGTTCAAGGGCCACATAATTATGATAGAAAGAAATGAAAATAAGATGCTGACACTGAGTGTGATATAAATGCTAGTTTTCAGTCTGATGTGAAATAGAGTACTGGCTTTGAGCATGATGGCTAATTTTCGTTTTGAAAGAACAAATAAAATACTGTCATTGGACGTGATTTAAAACAAAGAAACACCCCGGTGCTTTTTTTGAAAACTTGAAAGAAAATGAAGTGCTGTCTTTGAACGTGTTAGAAAAGAAAATACTGTCACAGGGTCAGAAAGAAATCCAGTGCTCTCGTAGGATGTGATGACATCAGATAGGAAACCAAGGTGCAGGAAGTGCTATCAATGAGTGAGATGGAAATTCCCTGAAAAGAAAAGGCTTGCTTCAAGGATGATAAAAAGCTAAGTGCTATCAGTGAGTCTGATGGAAAGTAAAGTGTCGTCTTGAAGCTGGATAGGACAGTCATGGAGCCTGATAGAAAGGAAAGTGTTTCTCTGAAACCTGACAGGAAACGAAAGTGCTGTAAAGGTTCCAGATACAAAACAAAGCGCTCTCTTGACCCTCTGCAGTTGCGAAGGACTAACCATTGTGGCCGTGATGTTATTCTCCAGACCTGCAGAACGGGGTTTTCATCCACTTTGATTCCCGATACATCATTGCCCCAGCCGCGGCATCGCTGATTTCACCTTCTGCAGAACACCCGTACTTGCGTCAGGGCGGACACGCGCCACTTAAGCCCTGTCTTTGATGCTAAAGGTGCACGTGCTATTTGTTTAGCCACAGGGAGGGCGGGCGGCCACAGCCAGGCGGGCGGGTTAGATAGCCCGGCAGTACAGGCCGGCTTAGGATATCAAAGAGGGATGGGGGAGGCAGGCAGATAAGCCGAGAATTCGCCTCCCCGGAGATGCACCAGTGCCGGAATTTTTATAGAGCTGGAATGGGAGCTTTCAAAGGGAAGGAGATGGGCGGTGTGGTTACATGCCGGTCTGGTTTCCACTTTATGGGGGGGGGGTGCTCTGCCTCCTCCTGTCCCTTGACATGAGGGCATGCAGTGAGTGACCATCATCATCATGAGGGCCGCAGGTAGGCCTCTTCACGCCCTGGCCTCGCCGCTTTGTGGGCTGCTGATACACGGCGTTTGAAGAGGGCCCTATTATATAGGCTCCCTCGGGCAATTGTTTGCTTTATCATGCTGCAGACAGACACATCGGAAAGACAATAATTATTATACAGGCGCCCGCATTGTTACATTATCATGCACTCGCAGTGACGAGCATGGGACACTATAATTATTCACAAGTGCGAGCTCGTATATCCACACAGTATTCACAAGCGAGTACACACGCGCGCCCGCGCACACACACATATCCACACATAGAGCACAGGAAATGAAGTGTAGCTAGCCTATATCAGTAACATTTTCAAACGTTTCCCTTCTTGGCGCCAACCTGTAGGTAAGAATGGATGGATGGGAGCTAGGCCTATGATCCATCTGTACAGTTCAGCCAAGAGACGTGACCACAGGGGCTGGTCAGTACAGATACCCAGCTGTTTCCAATATCGGGAGAGAGGAGGTGAAGGCGAGTGCTATCAGGCAGGTCTGACAGACCTCTGTCCAGCCTCATTACCCTCAGGTAACCACTGACTGGAACCAGGGGGAAGGGGGAGGTGGGGGGCAAACACTAGACTGCAGGTCCCCCCCCCCCCCCCCCTTCCTTTATTGTCTGCAGGTGTGTATTTGTGTGTGTGTGCGTGCGTGCGTGCGTGTGTGTGTGTGTGTGTGTGTGTGTGTGTGTGGCGGCTCCTCCCTTCTTGTCTCCTCTGCTTTGTCCACTGCCCATTCTCCCCTTTGCTGGCAGATCTGTGGCCTGATAATGGAGATTCTTGGCTCCTTTCCTGCATGCTACTGATGGCCTGCTGCATGACATGTATGCTGTGGATGGATGACCTGTCTGAACTTTTCCCCCTCAAAACCGTTCCACGGGCAGCTAGTATTTTATACTTTTTTTTTTTTTTAGGTTGTATTACCGGAAGTCGATTTAGCCTGTTTCCGGTTGTGATTGTGTACTTTCCCACTGTTTTCTTTGGATGTAGCTACTCTTTAAATGCTGGATACAAAAATTTTGAGGTTAAAAGGAAACTGAAAGTAGCGTATCATGACACTTCCATAACACTTTTAACTTAAATATACTGTCAAGTATTCTACTTTCAAAGTATGAATTTACAATGTAACATCTTTTGGCGGAGCGATTACACCCAAGCGTGGTTTGTTCTTAATTTCGTTAGTAACAATTGATTATGAAATAAGTTAACTTGTATTAGATGGAGAGTGAAATGCTTCAAGCTGGTGTACTGTAGTTGCATTACTTTTTTTTTCCTATTCAGGCGTGTACCTAGGTATCGTGTGTAGCAACACAACACTAGGCTACTATAGAGTAACCATGAAGCACGAGCTTTAGTTCCGAATCCATCCAATCTGGATATGTACTAACTATGGCTGCATGCCCACTCTGATGTACTGGATGTTTGTTTACCCCCAAGTGATTGTTGCACCAGTACATTTCCACGGGGGCTGGCTAGCGGGACTTCAACCAAGGCTGGCGGAAAGGTCCGGTCTCTGTTTGTTTTCCAGAAGCTTCACTAATGACCCGTACAGTGCCACGCCGTCCTGCTACTGGCCCTCGTTCAAATGGCCATCAGACTGTTTAAGGGGCCATTTAGGCCGACACTGACCAGATGCCTGCCCCCCTCAGCACAGAGCAGAAGGTTAGAAGGCTCCTGGTTGTTGTCCTGCAGAGTCACTGGGTGATTTGAGGTCTGCTGGACCCAGACATGCCCACTGAGATGAAGAGTAAAGGTGTGTGTAGTGGTGTAAATCAGTGAGATGGTTTGGCCTGGACTGGAGTGAGAAATGGCCACACTGTGTGTGTGTATTTTAGTTTGTGTGTGTGTGTGTGTGTGTGTGTTTTTTGTGTGTGTGTGTGTTTTTGTGTTGTGTGTGTGTGTGTGTGTGTGTGTGTGTGTGTGTGTGTGTGTGTGTGTGTGTGTGTGTGTGTGTGTGCTAGAAGCATTTTAAAGAGAGTTGCCATATGGGCTGTCCGCAGTATCATATAAACACATAGTGCAAAACAGTCATAATAATATCCCGCTTTGCTTGTATTGTGCCTAATGCCAGTACATCGTCCTATATTTGTAAGAGAAGTATTATGAAAGCCGCAGTTACCGTTCATTACACGCAGTTATCTGAGCGTGCCGATGTAACCTGAGTCACTCTAGCCTAATATTCGTTCTTTAGTGGCTACATTTTACTATAAAATGTCCACTGTCAGTTCTCTGCAAGCTTTTATGTCCATGGATTCAAATTATATTTGCGGGTGCGCGCGCGCGCACACACGCACGCATGCAAGCGCGCACGCACGCACACACAGTTCGACAGTGTGTGTGTGTATGGGGGGGGGGGGGTACAGACTAACACTGACTTCAGTATCTGTAACCAATTCATTGGTGGTGCTCATACAGCCGCTTCGTAAGATGGGTGTGAGTTCCACCCAGTATGTCCTATAAAACAAACAAAATGGGTTATGAATATGGCAGCAAAATGAGGGTAGAGTTATTGTAACAGCAAAGAAAATAAAAGTTGCGCTGTCTCGCCAAATATCCAGCATATGTGCAAACTTTCGTTCATGAAGTCTGCCTTTATAGGCTGTTTCCTCCATAGAAACATTGAAATTAAGACGTCTGCCTTTTTCTTTTTTCTTCTTTTTTTTAAAAATAGGGATGAAATTGGCTACTGGTGTGCAGTTATTTCACACAATTTTCTCCCAATGTAGATTTGTTGTGCCGTTTCGTGTATCTTTTCGGTACACTGACAATACACGCACGCTCGCGCGCGCGCAGCGCACACACACACACACACACACACACACACACACACACACACACACACCACCACACACCTCTCTCTCTCTCTCTCTCTCTCTCTCTCTCTCTCTCTCTCTCTCTCTCTCTCTCTCTCTCCACACACACACACACACACAATACACACTTCCTGTCAGATGGCAACATTTTTTTTCTTTCTGTTTCTTCTCTTCCTATGTATTATTGTATCTCTCGAGCAGAAAAAAGAAGGGAGCTGAAGTATGCTTAAACCAACCAACCACACACACACACACACACACACACACACACACACACACACACACACACACACACACACAAAGGATTTGGGAGAAGAGGGGGTGGGAGAGAGAGAAAAAAGGCAGAGGGGCGTGAGACAAGTAGACAAGTATCTGATAAAATCCGACACACAATTATATTTTGACAAATATTCAAAACTCCTGTGGAGCGTGGGGCTTATCAGCATCCCATTTTCTCTCCTGTCACCTATTGTCTGCGCTCCCCAGGAGGGAGGGAGGGAGGGGGCTCCTCTGTAGACTCCACTCGTGCAGTGGTGTTTCCCCGTCCTCCGACACTAGTTCCTTTCATTTCATTCGCCTGAAGCATTATTTTACTGTCTTTTTGTTTAACCGCTGTACCACCCACCACTGCACCTCTTTACTTTCTTTCCTAGTAAGGAAGTGTGTGTGTGTGTGTGTGTGTGTGTGTGTGTGTTTCACAGAGGGAGAGAGAAAGAGAGAGAAGGAAGCATTATAATTATTTTCCATTTCCCTGGGGTTTTGTTTTGGTCGTTTTTTTTTGTTTTGGTTTTTGTTAGTGGTTTTTTTCATCATCATCTTTTTGTCGTTTTGTTCTTTCTTATCATAATTATTTTCCCCTTCCATAATTGACTTTCTTTGCTTTACTTTTTTTTTTGGCACTTTTTTGTGTGTTGTTGCCTTCTTTTTTTTCCCTATGCCCCTCCACCCCTCTCCAACTCCCCTCTCCACTGTCTTCAAGAAAATAGTTGTTTTTCAGTCTGAAGCAGGAGCAGAGGAAGGAAGGAAGGTGTTTTATCAGACAAGTCAGATGAGTGGCAGGAAAAGTCCAGATTGGAAAGTCGTAGGCTATAGGAGAGATACAGAGGGACGGGATGGTGGAGAGGGAGGGAGGGGAGATAGATGAAGTTGGGATGGGGAGGAAGAAGGGGGGAAGCCCAGAAGACAAATTGACCTGCCGCGCAGCGCGACACCCGATCACCTGCCCCTGCGGTCTGCCGATACAGCGATAGCCAGCCCCCCGTCCTTTCCCCTCCCAACTTCACTTGCTTGCCAATCCAGGTACCTCCCTACTGGGAGGAGATGTGAAGGTACGATAGCCACTCCCTCCCCTCCCCTCCCTACTCCCCAACTCGTAGTCTCCGTCCCTCTACTGTATGTCAGCTGATCAATCTCAGAGATTAGCTAGCCTAGCTCTCCTCCTCCTCCTCCTCCTCCTCCTCCTCCTTCTCCTCCTCCTCCTCCTCTCTCGTCCTTTTTTTTTTTTTTGTCACCGTCATCCCGCCTGCCCCCCTTCCCATCCCCCACCCTCCCAATCCCCTTTACAACGCCTCCATCCCCACCCCATCTCTCTACCTTTGGTCTGTGACGTACCTGGCCCCTCCATGTCAGTCAGTCAGTCAGTCATGGCCGGTGTGATTGAAGCTGTCATGTTTCCCACCACTGCCAGACTGACTGACTGACTGACTGACTGACTGATGGAAGCTGGCTGGACCCTCAATCTCTGTCAGTCTCTTCACTATGAAGAAACCTGTTCGTTTTCACTTGACTTTTGATCCTCTGAAGCCGCAGTATGGGTGCCTGTATGGATTGGTGAGGTACTTGAAAACAGTTTTACAAGCAAACTTATGTACTTAGAGTCTTTGAGTAATTGCATTGGTGAGGTACTTGAAAACAATCTTAAAAGCAAATTTCTCATGTACCTACTTCTCTGAGTAACTCCCTAGTCGTGATGCGTGAGACAGTGTGCATGTTGTAGATGATCCCCAGGTTAAGTTGGAGAATGCCCAACAACTTAGGTCCGACAGTGCATATAGTCAGGGTCTTTTTTTATGATGGTGTTGTTTCAATCGCTGGATCCTTGCATTTTGTCCTATAAGTTCCACTCCCCACCCCACCCCTTTTTTCTATTTTGGTTTGTTTGTTTTGGGGTAGGGTTTTGTTGTTTTTTTGGTCCAAACTCTTTTGTTGCTGACGATGGAGAGGGCGATAAAAGTGAACAGCCTTTCATGATGTCTGCCTGTTTCAGCAGGGCGATAGTAGACCTGAAGTGACGTGCTTTTCCCCGCTGAAGGATAGCTTTTGAGGCAGCCTTAGAAAAACATGGCAAGAAAACGATGCTTATCACCAGTCTCAGAAACTGAATGATGGAAGATGGCGTTGCCGCCTTGTGACGTCGTAATGCGGCAGTGGCGTTCCTGGCCGTCACGTGACCTCACCTGATCGATTGTCGACGTCACTGCCGGTGCGCGCGCAGCCAGCGCGAGGAATGATGGGAATGCAAGGGGGTGAGCTACAGCTCTATATATCAGAGGGGAGAGACTCCCGGAGGTCCTGACAAGAGCTAGGGGCCGGACTTTCCTAATGGGTATTTTCAGCAAATGGAGCTTGCCTCAGCTATTTTTATTGTTGGCTGCAGAAGGCTCTTGCTCAGAGCTAAGCGAAAGCGGCAGGTGCTTCTGGTTGCGGGGACTGAGCATTTATCTTGTCGATCCTCATCCTCGTCCTCCCCCATCCCCCTTCTTGTGCAATCATAAGATTTCTTACGATTTGTTCTCCTCCATTTAGCTTCGAGTGCAGTCTTGTAGGTAGGCATAGTCTGAACTATCTTGTCACAGATCGCCACAGGAGGGGGGGAGAGAGAGAGAGAGAGAGAGAGATTGGTTGGTTGGTTGTTTGGTCGGGGTTTTTTTTAGAGAGAGAGTTTGATGAGTGTGGGTGTCCGTTCCACCTGTTTTGTGATTTGTCAGGTTTCTTTAGTGTGATAACCATTGTTGATTCTGGATGGTGTCTTCTGTGATAGGCCTAGCATTGTTTGTTGGCTTTTTTCCCTGTCTGAGATGATAATGGCTCATGAAAAAATGGCTTTAGCCGCTTTGGAACATGAAGGAACTCAGCAAGTATAAAATGACATTACTCCATTGACCAAAAAGGTCAACATCGACTTTTTTTGGGGGGTGGGGGAGGTGGGAGTTGTATTGATTTGATGTGGTTAAAATAACTTAACCCCACTCCCTCACTCCCCCCTGCGTTGTAATGTGCAGAATATTGCAGTGTATAATCAGACTGTACATTTATCTACGAATGATTACTGCGCAGTTACAGCTGACTTGGTCAGGCGAGGATTGAATTCCCGCACAAAACAGGACCAGGCTCTGTGACAGACTTGCACAAGACTGGACTCCTGCGAAGAAAATGACAGGACTTTACTTGGGGGACAGACAGTAGTGGGGTGAACAGATCCCATCCAAAACGTCTTCATAGCCAGTCAGACCTAGCACAGTGGGCTGATCACAATCTGCCCCTCTCTCTGTGACAGACCCTGTCATCCCTGTCACCTCCTTATTACCCAACCGTCCTCCTCTCAGCAGCCCTGTTCGATTCTCTCCTGTCTCCTCCTCCTCCTCCTTGCTCCATGCTCCCTACCACCCCACCTCCTGCCTGAGGTGACCGCTCTCTTCTTTTCACCCCCATCTTTCACAGTCCCTCTCCTCCTTCAAACTGCTAGACGTTAAAGATCATTGGAAGTGATCCCCGCACAAAAGGGGACAAGCAAACTGTGGACAGCACTCCATTTCGGGGACAAGGGCCACAAAGGGAGATGACCCGCAGGGACACAATTAGCGGTACTGGCAGAGTGGTGTAGCTTGGGGGCCACCCGAGGTTTGCAAGGAGGCTGGCGGCGAGTGGGGCCTATTAGGGGAATTAGAAAGGTCTGAACAAATAGCTTCCTGATTTGGCCTGACAGATTAGGCCCATGATGGATCACAGCTCCAGGCTTCTGGCGCCGGAAACAAAGGGCTGGAGACAGGTGTGGGAGGTGGGGGGGGGGGGGGGGGGGGGGGGGGGGGGGGAGGCTAAAGGGAGGAGGGGGTGTCGTGGCAGTTTTTTTGTTGGTGTCCTCTGATGTCATCTCTCTCACCTTCTTCGTAAAGGCACGTTCCCAGGTGTGACTGTTTTGGATCTAGTCCATTTCTAGAGGGTCGGGACGCATTATGAGGGGAAAAAAAGAAAAGAAAAAAAAGTGGGGTTCAAATCAAGTTGATTAACAGAATGAGAGTTTGCAGGGCCGTGTGTCTGTCGGGCGTGATCAGACTGATACATGAGAGATGACAGTGCTCTACAGTTGTCGGGCGTGATCAGACTGATACATGAGAGATGACAGTGCTCTACAGTTGCCGGGCGTGGCGGTTCCGAAACAGAGGAAAGGCCTAAGCAGATTGGGGTGGTTTCCGAAACAGAGGAAAACACTGCATTATTACACAACACCACACACACACACACACACACACACACACAAATGCAGATTTATTATCGTTGTTTCACGTGCGTAAAATACATACAAGCAAGGGACAGATGGGCGTTTTAAAAAAAAAATTTTAAACCCAAGCAGTTGAAAAGAGGCGGGGAAAGCTTAAGTAAACCGACACAAACTGCGCGAACCAAACCAAAGAGAATAAGCAAACTGTATAGACATATTGCAGTAACGTGAAGAAACACATGTTTAGGGTGGAAAAACAAAACACGGGCTGAAGGGAGAGAATCCCCCATCCCTCCCTTTCTCTTATTTTTCTTCTTTTTCTTCTGCCCATTGAATAAAACAAAATGTTCAAGCAAACCTTGTTTCAACAAGTTGGGTTGTTTTTTTCAATTTGGAGCCCGCAGTCCCCACCTTCTGTGAGGCTGTGTGGACTTCACCCAGTATCCTACGTCTGCATAGAGGCTCCAAACACACGAGGTTTGTTTTCTCTTAATCCTGAACACTAAATATGCCAAAGGAACAGATTCATACTTTACATGCAACTTTCTTAATGTTAGGTTGTATGTGGTGTGTACTTATATACACAGAACCTTTTCGCTTTTCAGACGAATGCGTTATCAAAGCATCATCATTATTGTCATTATCTCCATGTTCTCTGATCTGAGAACCTGCACTCATCATCCCACAAACAATTCCCCGATTTAGTTACATTACCGCTGGAATACTGATTCTTCTATCATACTAGTCAACAGACATACACGGTTCCTCTTAGCACTCTAGTCTTGAAAGAAAAGGTAACGGGAAGAAGAAATGAAAAAGACCTGGCATGAGAGTCTTAGTCAGAGCGTACGTGGTCCCTATGATCTGACCCTAACAGAAGGCGCGGGTTCAAGCCACAGTGAGGGGTCTGTTCGCCCAACCACCGCCTGTGTAGTGCTCAGAGAAGGCCAGGCACGGCGGCCGGTGGGTGGATGGGTGACACCAACATAGCCAGCATGTACCCTGATGCCTGGAGAGGCAGGAGTGGGCTCCGCCAGGCTCAGCCTGCCCGCGACACTCGGCCTCAAATAGGGCATGCAGTGTCGCAGCGACTGCTGGAGAATTAGGCACAAATCACATGAGAGGAACTGAAGCCATTGATATGAATAAACGTCAGTCCTCATGATGTTCATGGCTGCGTCCAGGAACTATCACATAACGGGAACATGTCGATACCTAAGTGAAGAAGACACTTGCGACTCCTGGCGGCCACCGAGCGGACCGACAGACTGACAGCAACAGCATTGTTGGGGCAGACGATAGACGAACCTCATCAAGAGGGGGGAAAGGAAGATGGAGGGAGGTTATGGTGTGAGTGACAAAAGTATTCCGTCGTCGGCGCGGTGGCACATTGTTGCACCTGTTGGTGATTAGATGGTGGGGTGCGGGGTTGCAGGCTTCATTTCCTTCGCTTGCAATCCAGTCAGCATAGCAGCTGCCAGGACATGGAGGTCTCCTTGTCGCAACTACCCCCCCCCCCCCCCCTCTCCTCGCTACACTCACGCATACATAGACTCCTACCTCCCCGCTCCCGATACGCTTGCTTTGCTGGTCCTGCTGATACACTCTTCATTCTACCCCGTCCCCCCCCTCCGCCCCCATCCCATGAAATCTCTTCCTCTGCCACTCGCTCTTCTGTTAGTTTAAAGTGAAGATAAGATTACAGGGCATAGTATAACTGTCAGCAGCCTTGCCTAACACCCCTGTATCTTCATCGGTTTGTGTCTTTTTGCCTGTCTTTTATGCCCAGAGGCTAGGTTTTTAACAAGTCACCGCTTTCATCAAAGCGGGCGTGTAGTATTCAGTACCGCGACCACAAGGAAACTGCAGGTTTATTCTGAACGTTTGTGGTGCAGTAAACCTTACCCTAGTAGACCAGGCTTGCCTGTCGTCTGTCTGTCTGTCTGTCTGCCTGCCAGTCAGTCAGTGAGGTGCAGAGAGGAGGTGAGAGAGAGAGAGGAGTGAAGATGGAATGAAAGGGAATGAAGGAAAATTGCCTATCAGGCCTCACCATCTGTTGCGCAGCTGACTCTGGCATAGCAGTAGAGAAGCTAGATACAATAATTCCGCACAGGCAGCAGGAGAAACAACTGCTCCGGCACTCTGCCCAGTCTGACCATCTCCCCACGCTCATTTAACTCCTAACGGATTGGGGCTATCTCCTTTCCTCGGTTTCCCTCATGCCAGTCTGGTACGGTGGTAACTTACTGGTGAAGGATGCTGCTGTAGGTCCAGTGTTGGGTCAGTGGTAGTGGCAGGCGGTGTGAATGCATGGGCTGACGGCTGACTGGCCGTGTAGACAGGCTGCTGTCAGTATGGTCACCACTCGCTGCACTGTCACTGCCTCCCCAGAGAAGGGACCAGCGGTTTTCACTGCTGCGTTGACAATCGGGCCCAGGGGTCTGATTGGTTCAGGGCATTGTTAATTGGCGGGAAAACTGTCCATGGTTTTTGTCCGGTATGCAGTATTCGTCAGATGGCTAGGGGGAGGGGGGGGGGGGGGGGGGGGGGGGGGGGGGGGGGGGGGGGGGGGGGGGGGGGGGGGGGGGACTGTTGGAGATTTGATCTGCGTTTATTGGCTGCAGAAAAAGCAAACTTTTGTTTTAAATCTTGTCTCAGAATACAAGGCTCAATGAAAATGTGAAAATTTCACTCTTCATCACACAAACACACACACACTTTCCCTTTTCCGCACGCATATGTCCTCTCCTCCCACTCCCTCTTCCCCATTTACACAAAAGAAGTGCAATGATGCGCACGCATACAACTGATCCTGGATGCTAGGTCTCACAGACCAGGAAGAGTCGAGAGCAGAAACCGTGATTGCCAGACAAACACACTGAAGAGATGGGTCATTAGGATAGCCTATGGGAAAAGCAGGGTATTATTAACATTGTAGAGATCCAGCAGAATGATGACAAGTTAGTGGGATACAGAAACTGCCAAGTTATTATTAGGGCAACAAGAGAAAATCAATGGTGCAGCGACTTGTGCAAGTCGTGAGACAGACGTATGAAGATATTTTCAACCTGCTGTTTAACGTTAAATTTTCTTTTATTCATGCTCTGAGAGTTGAGACTCCCTGTGGTGATGCTTGGAACTCTTTCATTGTAAATAGCATCCCCACCCTCTGGAAATTCTGTGCTAGAAATTTTCCCTTTTCTGACTCTCTTTATTTCTGTCTTTTTCCTTACTTTTGTATCAAATGTCTTCCTTATTTTCTGCCTAAGGTCGCGAAATTATAAACTCTAGGCCATTTGCCTTTCTTTTCTTTGCTGATTTTCTTTAAACATTGCTTCACTTTCTCCGTTTGATTTCTGGTAACTATGTTCATGTTGTTTTGCTATCACAAGAAATTGTTATAACATTGAAAAATCGTTTAACTTTTCTCCCGCTGCCTTTGTGGTTTGGGACTAATATTTTGCTAAATAAAAGAATTGTTTCCTTTTTATTTTATTTCCCTCCTTATTTACGTACTTTCCCACGATGCTCGCAGGCATTCTGGTTCAAACACAAGTAGGTGCGCGCATGCACACACACACTGCTTGAGGGACGCCCCCCCCCCCCCCCCCCCCCCCCCCCCCCTCCCTCTCCTGCTCCAGCCTTCCCTGTTCCTTTCCCCCAAGCAGCGGGTGTGGCAATGGCCATGTAGCCAGGGTGTAGACAAAGCGGCTGTCTGAGTCATTAGCCTCTCAGTGGGGAGCCCACATCACCTCCTTGCCGGCAATCCTGCAGACCACAACATGCACGACTGCTGTCGGCACACATGTAGCTACACTAGCCTAGTGTAGTCTACCCCCAACACCACTCTGTCTGGCAACTAGGGGGTCCGGTATGGTAGGCTTATAGCCATGTAAAAGGCCTGGGTCCTGAGGGCGCCAGCCTTGAAGCTGGGGATTCCAGAATAAATCCAATTATTGTGGGCCAGGAATCCCCGCCTGCCTGCCTGCCTGTCTGCCTGCCTTTCCCACCCTCTCTTGACCTTGTCGGGTTGTCAGGGTCCCGGCAGAACGAATGGTCACACACACACAGAGAACTATACTGCTACAGCCCTTTTAGAGTCAAACTGGCATGTTATGCAGGTTATCTTTTTTAAAGAAAATGTTAAAAAAAAAAAAAAATTAAGACAGTTTTGAAGAGTCATGATAAAAACAACTCCGCCATCTACAGATAACAAAAGAATGAAAGAGTGCCCCCCAGAGGTGGATACTTCGAAATAACCAAAAGTTAAAAGGGTCACACTCAGTAAATTAATCATCTGATGCCCATTACATTGGTTTACAGCAGAACTAAAATTGTTGCCAGACTATAACAGCACAGATATGACATCTAATATCACTAAGAGTGAACAGACGTTAAATTGAAGACAGATATGTCATGTCACACTGTGCAGGAAACAACCAAATGTCCAGGCTTGCGCAATAATCTTCAAGACCATACAACTCTCTCTCATCATCATGAACCATGTAATGCGACAGACACCAAACCCACACAAGGCCGTGCATCAGAAATTTGAGTTAGAAGCGGGTTTTCCGCTTGGCTGAGGCTGGGAGAGGAACACTGGCCTGTTAATTACAGTTTTTACGAAGCTGCTAGCCACTGAAAGAAAAAAGGTTATAAATGTGAACGGCCCAATAACTTCACTGCTGGGAGTCAGTGGGCCGGCCCCGTCATGAAAATATGAGACGTTGTGTCTGCAGGAGACAATAGTTTATGGCCCTCTGCAGTGCACACTGGTGCCTCCTACCTAGATGGGAAAAGCAAACTTAATTGCTGTTCTTGGTGTGGTGGTTTGTGTTGTTTTTTTTACAATTGAATTATGCGTTTTTGTTTTCGTCTTATGTTTGTGTCCTGTGTATGTACTTTCATGTTTTTGTCGTGTGCGCGCGCGCGCGTGTGTGTGTGTGAGTGAGTGAATGAGCACACAGGCATGCCTCATTTGAGGAGAGAGGGGGAGGTAAATGTTGGTATATTTTTTTCTAGCCATACGAACACCACAAAAATCGCTTTGGGCTGGAAACAATATAGCTGGAGTATTGTGTGCTTTTGTGTGTTTTTGTGCGTGTGAATTTCAACATCTCTTTATCTCTCTCTCTCTCTAAACATGTATAATAATGAGTGTGTGCGTGAGTATAAGACATTTTGAATGTCATTGACTTTTATTAGCAAACAGGTTAACATGAGGGAGGGGAAAAAATCTCTACTCCAAGTCTTTCACTTAGGTCCACACTAAGCACACACCAAAAACTTACATCGCCTCCCCTTTTCCTTTACCCTTTATTTATGTATTCTTATTTTTATGTTGTGTCCCGCCCCCCCCCCCCCCCCCCCCCCCCCCCCTTCGTAAATCTGGGTGCTAACGACCTTTTCTTGGCATCCTCACCAGAACTACGGGCTTTTATTTCTGCAGGAGAGCTAGCTAGCTATACTCTCTTCTCTGCATAGCAGCGCTGTCTGCAGAAAAGCAGGAAGCTGTTCCATCATAATTACCCTCCCCGGGGAGAGGGGGGCTGTGTGTACCCGGGACACTGTCCTTGCCATGGGCCCCGTGGGGAGAGGGGTACACGCCAGGCCCCATTTGGCGGGCACAAACCAGCCACCCGCCTAATTGCCCCCACTCTCTCCCTGTACCTAGGCCAGAGTATCATTCTGTAGTTGAAGGAAATAGCTGATAGAAATAGTGAGTAGGCTACTAGTGCTTCTGTCTGGTTGGTTGGCATTGGCAGTTGCTTTGTACACATCCCTTTTCATTATCAAACAAGCTTGTAAAAATATTGCTTCATATATATCCATTTTCACTATCAAACAAGCTTTTAAAGATATTTTCATTATCAAACAAGCTTTTAAAAGTAGATTTTTTTTAATGTATAAAAAATGAGAGTGACACAATTTAACAAATATGAAATAAATTAAAATGAAAATAAGAACGAGAGATCATCTGCTTCCTTCAGTGGCGATTTGGTGCTAGTGATGAATGTGTTGTGTCCAATAATTGTCTTTTGTTTGTATAAAAACACATGCATGTGAGTTCACGCACGCACACGCACACACGCACGCGAACTATTTCATGAGAAAAAATACAAATCAGCATCAGTCAATGAAAAGCAAAAACCTGTAAACTATTTGAATGAACTTAAATAGAGCAGAAACAATGTTCCCAATATTGCCCCCCAAAAAACATGTCGGGATTTGGTTTTTAACAGTTAAGAGTATGACATACCAATCCTTACAAGCAAGGTATCCTATCATAAAAGAAACTTGATGACAAATAAGAATTTTCTTTTTTCTTTCTTTTTCTTAGTGTCTTCTCAAGGATGTTTTAATAGCTTGTTTGCTTCAGCTGCTTTATGCCAGTTTGTTTTTCTAAAACAATATTTTGAACTTTGGTTACACAATCATATGGCATTGTTATTCTTTAACTCTTGAGTGAGAGTATGTTCACAGTGAATGATGATGATGATGATGATGATGATGATGAATGAAGAAATCACGTCATTATAGAAAATGTTGGTACATGGGCAGGTGTATGGGTGTAAAGCAAGTGATAGCTTTTGCAGTCAGAAAGAAGTTTGTCGTTGAGTTTGCTAGGGGTGGTAAAGAAGTCTATCTAACTGGTAGAAAACACCCACCTCACAGGCGCCCATGCCTTCTTGTGGGAGCAAACAATCTCGTGTGAAAAGGATCTTTTTTCAAATAAAGCTTGGTGTTGGAAAAACAAACTGTTCTCGCTACACAGAAGCCAAAAAATAAACTGCTAACAATTTCGACAGAAATCCGGTTTTGTTTCATGTTGTTTTACTGTAATTTTTCCTTTGCTCTTTCTTTTTAAAAAAAAAATTGGGGAGGGGGGGATATCAGGGGCTTTTGGGATTTATTTGTGTGGTTTTAGGTTGTTTTCTTTTCAACTTTTTAAAAAAAATTCTCGATCAAAGTTCGTGCACTGGCAGAATAATTGGGCGATGAGGGAATGAGCGCTGATACCATCCAGACAGGCAGGCAGGCAGGCAGGGAAGGGAATCCCTGTGTATCCACTACCCTCATTTTCAGCTCTCTCCTCCAACTGCTGTAGCCTACTGATCCTCTCTCTACTGGCTCTGGCTGAGTACAGGGAGAAGAGTGGGGGCAATTAGGCGGGTGGCTGGTTTGTGCCCGCCAAATGGGGCCTGGCGTGTACCCCTCTCCCCACGGGGCCCATGGCAAGGACAGTGTCCGGGTACACACAGCCCCCCTCTCCCCGGGGAGGGTAATTATGATGGAACAGCTTCCTGCTTTTCTGCAGACTGGCAGACAGCTCCCCACCACAGAGAAGGGAGTACAGCTAGCTAGCTCTCCTGCAGAAATAAAAGCCTGAACTGTCTGGTGATGATGCCAAGAAAAGGTCGTTAGCACCCAAAGAAATTATTAATGAGGGTTTCCTTGATTATGCTTTCCATGCTTCGTTAGAGAGTGTAGGGAAGAGATAAGGAATAAGAAAAATCACACCGTTTGTGCTTTATCTCAAGCCGCTGGCTGCAGAGTTCTGTAGTGTCATACGCATGAATATGCATGCATGCAGGATGGCAACAGGCACCTTTACTTAAAAGCTCATTTGGGGGGGAACACCTACTGGTGCAAGCACTGGTGACACGTCAATGCGCGCACTTACACACGTGTGCACACACAGACACACACACTCAAACACACGTACAGTGGGCGTAAATCTACATATAAAAAGCAAAAACGATTGTTTCCCCATAACTGTTTATGATTTTACAGGTCATCATTTTTATTTATCAGTATTAACCCAACAGACATTATGAATTAAGAACCCAAGTGTGTGTATCAGATATCGTTTTGATCACCAGAATGATCATTCTCTCCTACCCATTTGTCTTCCCCATCTCCAGTGCCCAGCCCTCGACTGTGGTGAAGCAGAGAGAAGGAGTGAGACATTGTGGACATGTGTCACGTGTGCCCAGTCAGTTGCACGTGCTGGGCTGGGGGTGACGTCAAGGCAGGAGCAGACCATTCAGATGGCGCTTTCATGCACACACGCACACACACCCTGTCTGCCAGCAAAACGATTTGGGGGTGGCTGTGGACCAGTTCGGATTAGCTCAGTTATTAGAATCGTGAACTTCAGTAATCCGCCTGGGGTTGCTGATTCAAGCTGTCGCTGAGCTTTCCATTTGAGTTTATTTTTTCCATTGGGAGTAAATTTCTTCCAACTCCATTCTGCAAATCTTTTGGATTAGACTAGAAACCCAGGTACAGTTTCTTGGCTCACGTTAGAAACCCAATCCGCCTTTTGTGGAAGAGTAGACCAGTTGGAATGGATGAGATTAAATAGATCTTGTTTAATAATCTGATGTATATGGTTATATCTGTACACCCCAATAATCTGGTGTATATGAATATATCTTTACACCCCTTCCCCCAGCACACACACACTCACTCACACACAACACACACACACACACAACACACACACACACACACACACACACACACACACACACACACACACACACACACACACAAAAAGCACATAAGTGCTTATCCCATTATCCTCGATATAAAAGAATAAAATAAAAAAAATATAAAAACACACACACACATTATTCCAACATCTATCCAGTCTCCCCGTTTCTCTCCACCATCACTAACCCCCACCACCACCAATACAACCACCATCACCATCATCACTACACACACACACACACACACACACACACACACACACACACACACACACACACACACACAACAGCTGCTGGGGCGGCGCTGCCACCCTAACCCCTCTCCTCACCTTTCACCCTTCACCACCACCCCCCACCCCCCCCTCCCTTTTGCCAAGCCGTCCCTTGCATCAATATTTGATTAAGGGAAATGGACGGGCATCAGTTTAATGAGGGGCCGAGTGCATTTCGGCGGAACTTTCCGCGGGCTTTTGCCAGCTCCATTAGAAATTACGTCCGAGGCTGATCGCTGCCCAATCGAGTTACCGCCCGCCTAATTCGATTGTGCGCCTCGCTTTTTGCCGCCCCAGCCCGCCAGCCCAGCCTAGATCGATTCGCCGCCTCCCTCGCCGCCACTTTCAGCCTTAGAGCTCTGCTGCTGTGCTCCCTGAATGATGGTTTTGTATTAGGGGGGGCCTGTACTGCCATCGTTTTGTGGTCCCTGTGTTTGTCTGTGTGTTTTTGTGTGTTGTGTAGTGTGGTGTGTGTGCTGGTGTTAGAGATCTTGGCTGTGACTGATTTCCAGATGGGGGGGGGGAGGGGGGGGGGGGGGGGGGCAGGATTGGTGGTGGTGGGCGGGGGGTGGTAGGTTGTCTGATGGAAGGTGATGAAGAATGATGAGAGTTGTAACTGGAGAACTTGGATGGGGTGGTGGGGAGGGAGTGCTGGTGAGGGTAGTAAATGGCATAGAGATCAGTTCTGTCCGGCTGTCTGGCATTTTTCTGCTCGCTGCTCTGTCTCTCTCTCTCTCTCTTCTCTTCTTCCTCTCTCTCTCTCTCTCTCTCTCTCTCTCTCTCTCTCTCTCTCTCTCTCTCTCTCTCCTCCTCTCTCTCTCCCTCCTCTCTCTCTCTCTCTCTCTCTCTCTCTCTCTCTCTCTCTCTCTCTCTCTCTCTCTCTCTCTCTCTCTCTCTCTCTCTCTCCTATGTGGTTGTTTGTCCTTTAAGTAGATAAGCACGCGTGCAAGTAAGCACAACAACAACACACACTCTCTCTCATTCTCTCTCTCTCCACCACACCACACACACACAACACACCACACACACCACACCACACACACACACACACAACACAACACACACACAGAGAGAGAGGAGAGAGAGAGAGAGGAGAGAGAGAGAGAGAGAGAGAGAGAGAGAGAGAGAGAGAGAGAACTATACTGCTACAACTATCTACAAAAAGACTGGGTGGCCATACCAGGCTCCCTCCTCAGCCAGCTAAGAGAGCATTACATACAGACAGACAGAGCAGGGCATAGTAGGCCTGAGTGCTTGGTATTACCCCAGCTGAAAGGGAGGGTCTCCCTCCTCCTATCCCAGCTAGGCTAAGACATGTATGTATGTATGTCACTCGCTTTTTGCCAAACGCCTCCCCGCCTGGCGCCCTTCTTATTTTGTTTGTTTGTATGGGAGTGTGTGTGTGTGTTGTTGTGTGTGTGAGTTTGAGAAAGAGAGAGAGAGAGGAGTGTGTGTGTGTGTGGTGTGTGTGTGTGAGTGTGAGTGTGTGGAGGATATGGGAGAAGGGTGGGGAGGGGGGAGGAGATGGGGGAAAGGATGGGTTTGTCTTCTGTCAGTGTATCTGTTCTCACAGATGTTGTTTTGTAGTACACATCATATCCTGCTAGTGGAATTTCAATTTGTGCACATTTTATATCTTCTTATTTCTCGGAAAATATTTTAGAAATCGTTCGACTTGTTTGGCTGGTGGGGGGTCGTGTTGGGAGGTATTATTCCGGGATCGTGGGCTCTCTCTCTCTCTCTCTCTCTCTCTTCTCTCTCTCTCTCGCTCTCTCTTCTTCTCGGTCGCTCGTTCTTCCGGTGTTCTCGTCTTCTTCTTACATTCGTTCCCCTCCTCTCTTCATCTTTGTCTGCGTGTATTTGTACTACGTTGTGTGCGGTTTAAAAAAAATAGTTAATTTGCCTCTCGAATTCACGTTACTACTTTTTTCTTCTTTTTTGGTCTTCCCACTCCTCAATTTTATGATCGCTCTTCTCTCTACAGAATCCTAACTTCTCTCTCTCTCTTTCTCTGTTTTCTCTTATTTTCTTCTTTTACTCTCTTCTCTTCTTCTCTCTCGATCTACTCTTTTATATCATGTTGTCTTTGTTTTTTCTTCCGTCTTTCTCGTTTTATATTTCGTTTGTCCCCCCCTTCCCTCCCCCTTTCTCCTTCTTCCTTCTTTTGTGTGTGTTTTTGTTTATTTGTTTTATTAAAGGATGTTATGCTGAAGGTTTTTATAATATAGTTGTGGACTAATGTCTTACACTCAGTTTGAGTATTTTTCTTTTGCCCTTGTCACTTTTTCTTCGCACATCTGTAAATTTCTTCTTTTTTTGTCTTTTTGTTGTTTTTAGGTCTTGTTGCCCCACATGCCTTAAAGTTTTATTGATCAAATAATTTACTGCAGAACAGAGCCATTCCAAACCTGAAATGTGCTTCTTTGGTTTGGTGTTGTTTTTATTTTTATTTTTTTTATTTTTTTAATTTTTTGGAAAGGGACTGACTTTGTTTTATACTCAGTGTTGTGCTTTGGTTTGTTTTTCTACTTACGTTCGTCTTTAGCTTTCGTGTTTCTTCTTTCCTTTTTTTCTTCTTATTTTTTCTTTTCCTTTTTTGTTGTTGTTTGTTTTTGTTTTATTTGTTTTTTTTTTTTAGGGACAGATTATGCTGAAGAGTGTGACCCTTATGTATGCTGCAGGTGCTGGCTTGTGTGGACTGAATTGTCTTTTAGCAGGTGGACTGTATTGCATTATTATTGCCTTTGTTTCACTTTGTTCTTTAACGCAGACGATACTGATAAATATCCTGCTGTGTGTGTGTGTGTGTGTGTTGTGTAGGTGCTGGCCTATGTGGACTGTGTGCACGGCAAATGGAATTTCAGCGAGGTGCGGGCCATCTTCTCCAGACGCTACCTGCTGCAGAATGTGGCCATCGAGATCTTCATGGCCAACAGGAGTGAGTAGTCTTTGCACTCTTCTTTAGCAGCAGCAATAATAATAATAATAATAATAAGTATGGAATTTATATAGCGCTGAATCTTGTAAAGCAACAAATCAAAGCGCTCACTACTACACGTTTGAAACTACTACTACTACTTCGTCCTTCACCCCCCACCACCACCAATCCTCCCCCCCTCCCCTCCCCCATTGAGCAGCAGCAGCAGCAGTAGCAGCAGCAGCAGCAGTAGTAGTAGTAGTAGTAGTAGTAGTAGTAGTAGTAGTAGTAGTAGTAGAAGTTGTAGTAGCTGCAGTAGTAGTTGTAGCAGTAGTAGTAGTAGAAGTAGTAATAATAATAATAATAATGTATGGAATTTATATAGCGCTGAATCTTGTAAAGCAACAAATCAAAGCGCTCAGATGATTTTTTTAATTGATTTTTTATGCGTGTATTTGCGGTTTTTTAAATTTTGTCATCTGTTCCCACCGGCACACAATGGCCTACTCTTTCGAACAGCGGAACAGGATTTAACGTGTGCGCAAGATGTTCTACATGCGTTCGCACAGGGGACCTCGGTTTATAGTCTCATCCGAAGGACGAAGTAGTAGTAGTAGTTTCAAACGTGTAGTAGTAGTACTAGTACTAGTAGTACTAGTAGTAGTACTAGTAGAAATAGTAGTCGTAGTTGTAGAAGTAGTAGTACTTTCAAACGTCATGTCCCCCACCTTCTTGGCTGCTGAAGATACCTTTTGACTTGAGCATGAGAGTCTAAGCTGGTGTTGGTATTGGTATAGGTGTAGGTAGTATCGTGTGAGGTGATGGGTGTGTACTGTGCTATGTTGTTCTGCTGTGATAAATGGGGGTTTGGGGGGGGGGGGGGGGGGTTCTATTCACTGTTTTCTTATGTACGGCTTGTAACACATGAATTTCTCTTGTTTGTGAGATAATAAAGGTATGGAATTGAATTGATATTGAAATTAGCTCTTCGAATATATGTGTACATTGACTGCAGTTTGAGGGGTGTTCAACATGTTGTTTGCACTGTAGCAAACTTTGGGGGCCATAATCACAATAATAATAATGATATTGTATGGAATTTGTATAGCGCTGAATCTTGTAAAGCAACAAATCAAAGCGCTTAGATTCAAATCATTTACACGCACGCGATCGCACATAGATAAATAAGATAAACAGATATCAAATACACACACACGCGCGCACACACACGCACACACACAACATATACGCACGCGCGCACACACACACACACACACACCTACGTGCAGTATAAGCGCTACAACTTCATGTAGCTTTAAGCGCTGTCATGTATATGTTAAAAAAAAAATGTAAGCTATATAATTTTCTGTGGCCTTAGCATGAAAGGCTTAGCTGTCCAGATGTACATCTTTTGGCCTTAGCATGAAATGAAGCACAAAAAGGACAACACTTAAAAGCCGTAGCATGAAGAAAGGACTTTGCACTGCCGTCATTCATTATTGACTCCATGAATAGTTAGCACCACATAAGAGTGGGTACCTTGGGCCTTAGCACAAGGCATTAAAAATGTTGTGTTAAAGAGCGCTCCTATCATACTTAATACCTCTGTCAACCAGTCTGTCTGTCTGTCTGTATCTCTACCTCTGTCAACCAGTGTGCCTGTCTGTCTGTCTGTATATCTGTACACCCCCCTTCCCCTGTATCTCCACCTGCTCTTTTCTCTCTGTTTCAACCCCTCCCTGGCCCTGTCACACCCCTTCTCTCCCCCCCCCCCCCCCACCCCCCCTGTATCCCCCCACCTCTACTCCTTCACTGGAGGAAGGCGCTGTCAGGTAGAGAAGAGAGATGGCAAGCAGGGGGGGGGGGGGGGGGGGGGGGGGGACCCCCAACACACACCTGTCCATATCAACTGTCAGATGGGGAGAGCTGCCACAAGTCACTGCCGGGCCAAAAACGCCACTGGCAGGACCAGACATGCTGGGTCAGATGGTGGGGCTGGGTTTGATCACATCTCTTTTGCTCACACATGTCAACCCCCCCCCCCCCCCCCCCCCCCCCCCCACCTCCACCTCCACTCTCCCTCTCTCTCTCTCTCTCTCTCTCTCTCTCTCTCTCTCGCTCTCTTCTCTCTCTCTCTCTCTTTCTCTCTCTCTCTCTCTCCTCTCTCTCTCTCTCTCTCTCTCTCTCTCTCTCTCTCTCTCTCTCTCTCCCCCCCCCCTCCCTTTCTCTCTCTCTCTCTCTTTTCTCTCTCTGGCTCTGAAATCGCCCCCCCCCCCTCATCCCACTCTTTCTAAAAATACCTAGCCCCTGAAGCTTGAGAACTTAGGCTAGTTTTGGGGTTTTTTCTTCTCACTTTGTGGCGCAGTGGTTCCAGCGACGTAGAGAGATATTCAGAAAGTTGAGAGTTTGATCCTTGTTTGACGAGGTACCTACGGCTACCTACCCCTACAGTGCTGATGCCGTCATGCCCAAATCAGAAGCCACCCTGGTGTAGGATTGTTGTATTCCTTAAAGACTACTCCTCAGAATTTAATATGCTGAGGTGGAAAAAACAACCCAAAAACAACCAACCAAACAAACAAAATGCTGAGGACAAGTGACTAGGCCCAGTGCTTTGCATATTACACAGTCAAGTTTCGGAAGGTGAGAGTTGAAGTCTTAAACCTATTTCAGGTCTTTAATTACGCTGGACAGGCAGTACACTACCTGAATGCAAACCTATTTCATTATACTGGTCAGGCAGTACGCTACCTGAATGCAAACCTATTTCATTATACTGGTCAGGCAGTACGCTACCTGAATGCAAACCTTTTTCAGGTATTTCATTATACTGGTCAGGCAGTACACTGCCTGAATGCAAACCTTTTTCAGGTATTTCATTATACTGGTCAGGCAGTACACTGCCTGAATGCAAACCTTTTTCAGGTATTTCATTATACTGGTCAGGCAGTACGCTACCTGAATGCAAACCTATTTCAGGTGTTTAATTATACTGGTCAGGCAGTACGCTACCTGAATGCATGCGACTGGCCCAGGGCAGGTTGACTTGGAGATCCATAGCACGCAGACCCCAGTCTTGGGACGGTTCCTACAGATGGAATTGTTGCTACAGATAGATGGAATGGTTGCTACAGATAGATGGAATGGTTGCTACAGATGGAATGTTGCTACAGATAGATGGAATGGTTGCTGCAGATAGATGGAATGGTTGCTACAGATAGATGGAATGGTTGCTACAGATAGATGGAATGGTTGCTACAGATAGGTGGAATGGTTGCTACAGATGGAATGGTTGCTACAGATAGATGGAATGGCAGCTACAGATGGAATGGTTGCTACAGATAGGTGGAATGGTTGCTACAGATAGATGGAATGGTTGCTACAGATGGAATAGTTGCTACAGATAGATGGAATGGTTGCTACAGATAGATAGAATGGTTGCTACAGACAGATGGAATGGTTGCTACAGATAGATGGAATGGTTGCTACAGATAGATGGAATGGTTGCTACAGATAGATGGAATGGTTGCTACAGATAGGTGGAATGGTTGCTACAGATGGAATGGTTGCTACAGATAGATGGAATGGTTGCTACAGACAGATGGAATGGTTGCTACAGATAATGGAATGGTTGCTACAGATAGATGCTTGCTACAGATAGATGGAATGCTTGCTACAGATAGATGGAATGCTTGCTACAGATAGATGGAATGATTGCTACAGATAGATGGAATGGTTGCTACAGATGGAACGGTTGCTACAGATGGAATGGTTGCTACAGATAGAATGGTTGCTACAGATAGATGGAATGGTTGCTACAGATAGGTGGAATGGTTGCTACAGATGGAATGGTTGCTACAGATAGAATGGTTGCTACAGATGGAATGGTTGCTACAGATAGATGGAATGGTTGCAAGTGTCTATCAATAGGACTGGTGGTTTAAGTATGTGAATGTTCTACGATTGTGAATCGGTTTTCTAAGATAACAAACAGATGATTTTGCCATATGCTCAGGATTTATGGTCATAGTCACCTTGGTATGAAGAAGAAATTCTAGTGCTCTGATTGAGCTCATGACCTGTCTCATCGTGGATTGATCTGCTGCAAAAATCGGGTTTGTTTGGGTTTAAAAATGTTTTTATTTTTTTTGGGGGGACGGGTGTTTGTTTGGTGTTGCGATTTACTCTTTTTGTTTGGGGTTTGTTGTTTTTGTTTGGGTTTTTTGTGTAGTGGTATGTTGTTTTCTATCATAGTGGTGTTGTTGGTTTAATATTTTGGAGGGGGGAGCCGTTGTGATGGTAGTCAACTGTTCGATTAATGAAACGTGTGTTAGAATAATTATGTGAGGAAGTGGTTACTTCTACCAGATATGACTACCAGACTGGGTCTGCAGCTTCAGTGTGTGCTGTTATCAGTAAATGGAAAAATTTAGGTGCCACAGAGTGAGGGTCTGTTGTGTTGCATTATGGCCGGATTGCTGATCTAGTCTTGATGAATAGATAGGCTTGGTTACTTATGAAAATGAAATGCCATGGTTAGTGTCGTAGTGGTAGTTAGTGTAGCAGAGTAGTAGGCGAGTAGTGTTGCGCTAGCAGCACAGCAGAGACAGCTGCAGCAGTATGGTGTGTGTGTACAGTTATTAGATGTATGTATAGTATAGTATGTATATGTAGTAGTATAGTAGTCAGCAGATGCAGCAGAGCGCAGAGCGCAGAGAGCGGCGTTAGTTGTAGTAGTAATATTAGTGTATAGTGGTAGTGGTATAGTAGTATAGTAGTATTATATAGTGTGTGTGGTAGTGTAGTAGTAGTGTATGTAGTAGTAGTAGTATAGTATATTAGTGGTTGTGATATGTAGTATGTGTCAGTAGTCAGTAGTAGTATTATTAGTGATTGTGTAGTAGTGTATAGTAGTAATAGTGGTATAGTAGTAGTAGTAGTAGGTGGCTCTTTCGTCTTGGAAGACATGTGGCTCTTCTTTCAATTCAGTCTTATAAGGAACAACGTCTAGAAAAACTCGGCAACCAGTCTGTACGTGTGGCAGTTCCTGCTACAGGTGCATGCTGCAGAGAAAAGTGGATTGTGGGTTGGTGACCTGGTTTTGCTGTCTCTCCTCTCCTCCCAGAATGGGATCATATCGTTGATGAGAAAGATGGGGCAAGAAAAAATTGAAGAAGAAAAAAGAACAGAAAATGCAATCAAATATTTCGTCATCATAAAATTTAATGAAGGTGATGTAGATTCAGGAGGGAGAGCAGTAGGAGACTTCATAGTCGATCTAACCACAGTTTTATAATTATTCTTTGATCATTTTTTTTTTACCCCTCTTCTCAATCGAAACCATGAGAATGCTTTCCAGCTTTGATAACACTGCAGGTGTCTGTATCCCTCCGCCTGGTGAGTGTTCGTTAATTAAGCATTCAACACACCCTGAGGAGCAGAAATCCCAAACCAGGTTTTAATTTTGATATGACCACTTATTACTATTTTATATTATAATATTCCATCGCCGTGTAGGAGATTTGGTGAGCAATAACACTACAGCCAAAAAAAAAGGGAAGAAAAAAAGAAGAAAATGGTATATATGTGTGTGTGTTATTTCTTTCTTTCTTCCGTATCTCAAAGGCATTCTTATTGTGTGTATTTATTTTCTCACGCCATTGAAAAAAAAAGAAGTTGCAGAAGAAAATAATATGCAAAAGAGAGAACCTATAAGAACACACACGCGCGCGCGTGCACGCACTCACACACGAACACACACACACACACACACACACACGTGTGTGTGTGTGGTGTGTGTGTGTGTGTGTGTGTGTGTGTGTAAAAGAAAAAGGCGAAGCTAATTGGAAATAAATTCCTCATGAGCCTTGCATAATTGTTCCCCTGGGTGAGGCAATGCAGACATTGTGTGTGTGTCTGTGTCTGTGACTGTATGTGCGTGTGTGTGAGAAAATGAGTGTGAGATGTATGTGTGTGTATGTGTGTTCACATCCATGCCACTATGTGTGTGTGTGCGTGCGTGTGTTTTTGTGCTTGTGTGTGTGGTGTGGTGTGTGAGTATGCGTGTGTGCGTGCGTGCGTGTGTGTGTGTGAGTAGGAGAGTGAGTGCGATGTGTGGGTGTGTGATGTGGCGTGGTGCGTGTGTGGTGGTGGTGGTGTGCGTGTGTCGTGTGTGTGTTGTGTGTGTGTGTGTGTGTGTGTGTGTGTGCTTGCTGATGGCATGAAGGATAAGGGAGGTGTGTGACTGACAATGGAGATGGAGGGGATGGATAAGGCCCCTGCCACTGATTGCTCCCTGTCTATCTCCCCATGTGTCCCCCCACCCCTCGCGGGGTTGTTTTTTCTTTCCTTCCTTCCTCCCCCCCTCCACTCCTCAACCCCTCCTACCCTCTCCCCCCAAGTTCCTCATCACAACTCCCTTTTTTTTCCTACCAGCTTCTCATGGCTTTACACTACTAGTCCATATAGCTGCATCTTAAGTCTTACAACTTTCCTGCCTCACGTAATCTTCACCCACCCCACTCCCTCCCTTTCTCTTTTTCTCCTCACTTCTTTCTTCCTTTCCCCCACTCCCCCCCCCCCCCCCCCCCCCCCCCCCCCCCCCCCCCCCCCCTCCCTCCCCTCCCTCCTCGATGTCTTACCTATCTCCCCATGCTCCCCCCCACTCCCCTCCCCTTCACGGGGCCCAGCATCAGTGGTGGTTGAGTGAAGAAGAGCACACAGGTGCATCACACCGATAACACAGTCAGTACAGGGCAGGGCAGGGCAGGGCAGGGCAGAGTAGCATACCATAGCAGTGGTGGGAGGCTGGCTATAGTTGGCTTGATACGATTTCTTCTGCTTTTGTTTTGTTGGATGCTTTCTTTCCTGTTAGTTTTCTGTATCTGTCTGTCTGTGTGATTGTGTTTCTGTCTCTGTCTGCCTGAGTGTATGTATGTCTGTCTTGTCTGTGCCTCTCTCTCTCGCTCCCTCTCTCTCTCTCTCTCTTCTCTCTCTCTCTCTCTCTCTCTCTCTCTCTCTCTCTCTCTCTCTCTCTCTCTCTCTCTCTCTCTTTTTCTCTCATGCTGTTTACTTGGTCCGTAACGTGCCCATAAATGTTTAGTCTTGTGTACCAAGCTGCATTCAGATTATATTGAGTGGTTTTGTTTTGTTTTGTTTTGTTTTTACAAAAGAGAAAACAATCTCTTTTATGAAGAAAGGTTCCAAATCCTTGTGTATATAAAGTTGAAATTAAAAGTTTAAATCCTGTATATGTATGTATAGCTTAAATCCTGTGTGTATCGGTAAAGTTGTTTTTTTAAAAACCTGTGAAAGTCAAATCCCTGTGTAAAATTTTGCATGTGTCTGTAAATTGTAAATCCTGTGTAAAATCCTGTATGTGCATGTAAAGTTGAAATCCTGTGTAAACTTATGTATGTGTTAGTAAAGTCAGAGTCCTGTGTAAAATCCTGTATGTTTGTGTAAAGCTGAACTCCTATGTAAAATCCTGTATGTGATGTAAAGTGTATGTCCTGTGTAAACTCCTGTATGTAAGTTGAAATCCTGTGTAAAATCCTATATGTGTGTGTAAAGTGTACATCCCGTGTAAAATCCTGTATGTGTATGTAACGTGTACATCCCATGTAAAATCCTGTATGGGTATGTAAAGTGGAGATTCTGTGTAAAAATCCTGTATGTGCATGTAAAGTTGAAATACTATGTAAAATTCTGCATGTGTTAGTAAAGTCAGAATCCTGTGTAAAATCCTGTTACGTTTGTGTAAAGTTGAACTCCTGTGTAAAATCATGTATGTGTATGTAAAGTGTACATCCTGTGTAAAATCGTGTATGTAAAGTGTACATCCTGTGTGTGTAATGTTAATCTGTGTGTGTGTGTGTGTGCGTGCGTGCGTGCGTGTGTGTGTGTGTGTGTGTGTGTTGTATGTTGACAGCGGCCATCATGTTTGCCTTTCCTGATCACATGACGGTGAAGAAGGTGATTGATCTGCTGCCCCGTGTGGGAGTGGGCATCAAGTACGGCCTTCCTCAGGCCAGGTAGGCTGTCTGTCTCTATGTCTGTCTGTCTGTCTGTCTGTCTGTCTGTCTGTCTGATGTGTGCCTCCCTCCCTCTGGCTGGTTAGCTGGCTCTGTGTGTGTGTTTGTGGGTGAGTGTGGTGTGTGTTGTTGTTCTTCCTTGAGTTGCTTTCCTGAGCTGGCTAGTCTGCCTGTCTGTTTGTCTATCTGTCTGACCCCCTTCTCTCTCTCTCTCTCTCTCTCTCTCTCTCTCTCTCTCTCTCTCTCTCTCTCTCTCTCTCTCTCCTCTCTCTCTCTCTCTCTCTCTCTTCTCTCTCTCTCTCTCTCGTCTCTCTGTCACAGTCTTCCATTCCATAGATCATGAACTTTGCTAAGGACCATGCCCTAGCAGTAACAGTTCCCGTTTCATGGACCGAAGCCCTTACACATGTAACTATGTCTGTGGCGGTGGACAGGGTGCTAGTCTTTCAGAGATGAGAGACCAGGCCTCCTCCAAATGCAGCATGCATTCATGACACATGATAGCACCCGTGGCAGTGTGAGGATTGTCACTGGCAAAGTTGTACAGAAAAACACTCTGCAGTAGGGAAATGCACAAACACACAAGAAAGACAAAATGAAAATAAAAGATTGGTGTTGCACTATAACCTAAACAAGCTTTGCTTTTAATTGGGGTTAGTCAATAGTAAAAAGACAGTCATGCAAGCTCATGCAATGTCAAAAACTCCCAGAAAGACTGCATTTTGCAAGGGTGCAAATCATATAAGGATGCCAAATATAATTGATTAAATCATGTCACTGCCCAATTTTTGTTTTCATTCCTTGGCTAGAGCTCTGGGGTTCACCAATGATGAGATTTTTTGCATATGCAACCGTTTCTCTGCCACCTCCCACCTTTTTCTGTTCTTTATTAGACTCAGTCCACTGATTTTCGGGGGGGGGGGGGTGGAAATGCTGAAGTTGAAAGAAACCAAACACTGTTTTTGTTTACTGAAGACATCATGACTGATGGTGTTTGTGTGGGTGGGTGTATCTGTGTGTACGTGTGTGTGTATCTGTGTGCATGTATGTGTGTGTATCTGTGTGCATGTGCGTGTGTGTGTGTGCATGTGTTTGTGTGTAACAGGCGGATGTCCCTGGCCTCAGGCAAGCAGCTGTTCAAGCTGTCCAACATGACCCAGAAATGGCAGCGACGGGAAATCTCCAACTTTGACTACATCATGTACCTCAACACCATTGCAGGTCAGGCCAGAAGGAGGGTGGTGATGTAGATCTCCACATCACACATCCATTTTATCATCGTGATGTGCAATATTTTGTCTGGAATCTCACCTTTGTTACAAACTTGTGCCATCACTGTTTTTAAGATCCTCATTTTGTAGAATGCATGTAATGTAAGTGAAGGCTGAAATACACCAAAATATTTGCATTTTCCAAACAAGCTTGGGTTTTGCTATTACTTTATACTGCATGTTAGTTTGCCATGTAATATGAAGGAAATCAAATGATAAAGAAGAGCACTCTGTTAGCTGATGGAATTAGACTTGCACTGGAAAAGCATTTGACATTATCCAGTATCTTACTCTTAATGGCCTTAATTTTCAGCATTGAAAAACCAGCATGTGTCTTTGTTAAATAGGATGGCACAGGTGCTTTTAGGATGTACTGTGCATCGCCATAATAATTATGGTAGTTTGGGATCTAATAAAATAATCACTCAGTCATTTTCATGATTGATTTGATCATCAGGGCAACAACCATGAGCAGCGTGTATGGTGATGGCAAAACTCATCAGAGAGGAATTTACATAATTTCCTGCAGCCATTAACAAAAATCTGTTTTGGAAAATGAAACGTTATTTGACTGTATTGTTCTTGCTTATGCTACACACTGTTATAAACTTGATCACCTGGCACACAGAAAAGTTTATAGGAATGTTCAGAAGATCTAAGGGAGGTAACGTCTGCAACCAGATTTGTATATGAATAGCGCCCCTTATTAGTCTGTATCAGCATCATCATTCACACATTCCTCAATCCTCTCAGGTCTTGGTGAGAAAGATCAGATTGTACTGTGTTAATGTTTGTAGACTGCAGTCTGTACGTGATAGTAAATCACACTGTAGATGTCTTCACTCCACATAAAACCAGTGGACTGTTGAGTCGCTGTCTCAGTGATTATAATAATAATAATGCATGGAATTTATATATAGCGCCATATCTTGCAAAAAACAAATCAAAGCGCTTCGTTCATCCCACTCATTCACATGCAGCCAGTTACAATGAATAGTTTTTTTACAAATTCAAATGTATACAAACACACGCACGCACACACACGCACATGATTGGTATGACTGATCATGTAGACAGAGCAAATACCTGATTAGGAAAGGTTGTGCATTGGTTATGATATTGTTTCATGGCATTGCAGAAAAAACCCACTGTAATCATGTTCATTAATATATAAAACTACATACAAACTGATGTCAAGGGAACAAATGAATTTGAATGAACGAATTTATTTTTCTGAGAGTAGTAGATTAAGCATTACATACTTGGTGTGTGTGTCTGCACATGTGCATGTATGCATGTGTGTGTGTGTGTGCGTGTGCTTACTTGCTTGCTATAGAGCAGCTTCTAAGTTTTCAAGCTATCCAACACTGTATGTGTGTATCTTTCTGTGCTCAGGACGAACGTACAATGATCTGAACCAGTACCACGTCTTTCCCTGGGTGCTGGTGAACTACGAGAGTGAGGAGCTGGACCTGTCCACAGCCACCACCTACAGGGACCTCTCCAAGGTTCGTCCAGTAAACAATGGTCACAGCCAGGCCTAGCTGACCACCAAGGACAGTCATTAGGGTTGATTTTTAACATTTTTTAAAAGTGGTATGACTGTAGTGATATTGTACACTTCTGTGAGAGTGTGTGTTTATAAATGGATAAATATGTGATATTTCTGTGTTGGATTTTAGTGCTTGTAGATCTACTGTTGATATTTCAATGATCATGAGTGTGCACCAGCTACGTAAGCTTTTATTCAAGAACATAGTTTTGGGCCAAAACTCCATTTTCAGTCGAGTAATGAAGTTTGGTTTGACCTTGTATGAATTGATCACCACATATTGAAATTGTTTTGTATCTTTCTTTCTTTCTTTCTTTTAAGCCGATCGGTGCCCTGAACGAAACGAGGCGCAGCTACTTTGAGGGGCGGTACAACGCGTGGGAGCACGACCAGATTCCTCCCTTCCACTACGGAACGCACTACTCCACTGCCGCCTTCACCCTCAACTGGCTCATCCGCATGGTCTGTTCTCAGCCTGCCTTTTTTTCCTTCTGCTTTTACACTTAGGTTTTAAGTGATTCCTGTGAGATGACATGTGATGATGATGTTGATAATGGTGATGATGATAATGGTGATGATGATAATGATTTTTTTATTTCAATTCCTCAGCTAGAGCTCCAAGGTTCACCAATGGTGAGGTTTTGTATGCAGCCATCATATGTTAATAATAGAAGAAGAAGAAAAAAAGATGAAAATACACATAATTTGCATATGTTTTTATATTTTTAAAACATTTTTTAATTCTTTTTTATCAGTTATATCATTTTATATGTTGATAATGGAAGAAGAAAAAAAAAGAAGAAAAAATACACATAGAAGAAAACATTAACAGAAAAAGGAAGAAGAATAAAGAGCTGTCAATGTATAACATAAAATCTTGCATCACCAACTCACTGTGCTGTGCTCATACTTCTGTCTCTCGCACATTAAGTTACTCTGTAACTCGCATACATACACGCGCGCGCGCACAACCACACACCACACACTACATACACACACACACTCTCTCTCTCTCTCTCTCTCTCTCTCTCTCTCTCTCTCTCTCACACACACCACACACACACACACACACACACACACAACACAGTGGATTTAGAAAACATGAACATAGCATGCACCCTGCGTATGAAAAGGGATGAACTTTGCAATGTTTAACTTACCCCAGGGGCACAGCTGGAAATCTTCAGTGCAGTGCCCCAATTGACTTCCCAAGGAGTTAAAGGAGAGAGAGAAGAAAGTTGAAAAACAGAGGGAAGAAAGGCCATGAGGAGTGAAGTTTTTTTTACATGACTGTGTTACCCTAGCCTTATTTTATTTTATTCGTTCTTTTATTTCAAGGATAATAGAATAAGCACTCTTGTGATTTCTTTTTACATCCAATCCCAATGCGCCTACAGTTTTGTAAATTTTGTCATCTGTCCCCACCTGCACAAATGGCCTTCTCCTCCTGTGTGACTAAGAAGATATTCTGTGTGTGTACGTGTGTGTGTGACACAGGAGCCCTTCACAACGATGTTCCTGAACCTGCAGGGAGGCAAGTTCGATCACCCCAACCGCATCTTCGCCTCCATCTCCCAGGCCTGGAAGAACTGTCAGCGCGACACCTCTGATGTCAAGGTCAGCCCCAGCAACTCGCGCAGCTTACTTCTTTCTTAACTAAAACTGTTGGACACTACAGCCGAGTGGTGAAGACCATTTGACTTCAATCCAATGGAGTCCACGAAGTCGTGGGTTTGGATCTTGGTGGCGTCTGGTGAATTAAGGGTGGGGGATTCTTACCATTTCCCAGGTCAACGTCAAGTGCAGACCTGCTAGTGCGTTAATTCCATTGTGTATATACACACATGCAGAAGATCAAAGACCCCGTAATTCATGTCGGCGTTTGGTGGGTTACGGAAACCCGAACATACCCAGCATACATCCCCAAAGTCAAAGAACTAAAAAAAAAACCCAACCTAAAACTAATACAAACAAAAAAGAGAATGAAGACAAAAGCGCTTTACATATAGAAGAGAGTGAAACAGTAAAAGAACAGATCAGAACTGAATGCTGTTTTAAGTTACTAGATTATGTTTCATTTATACACATCCACTTACACATGGGCACATATATATATATCACAAACACACACACACATGTACCTGCTGTACCTAGTTTGTCACTGGATCAGATTCTGTTTGAACCATCGTTATAGTTGGACATTGTGTTAGGGTTGATAAAAAGTCCAATCATTCAGTTTTTGTAGTATGTTAAAGTTGGTTTTTATTCAGTACTGTTATCTCACATTTTTCAGTTATCGTTTGCTTTTTCTTGTTAGATTTTTCCTGTCTAAAATCACTAAATGTGAATAGACGTTAAACTGAAGATATCACACACACACACACACACACCACAGTTTTGGCCTTGAAAGACCTTTGTCTTGTAAGACTTGTCTCATAAAAGGCAAAACACACAAAAAAGAAAGAAACTATGCTGAAGAGACAAAAATGCTGACTGGCAGACTCTGTGTATTGCAGGAGCTGATTCCAGAGTTCTTCTTCCTGCCAGAGATGCTGTTGAACAGCAACAGGTATGAGCTGGGCACCCAGGAGGACGACATCGTGGTCTCCGATGTGGAACTGCCTCCGTGGGCCAAGACCCCTGAAGACTTCATCCGTATCAACAGACAGGTGGGTGTGGTGGCGGATAGTTGGGTGTGGATTTTTTTTGTTTTGGTGTGTGTGTGTGAATGAAAGTGTGAAGTCTGAGTGTGGTATGATTTTTGGCAAAAGTGTGTGCGTGTGTCAGAGAGAGAGAAGTGTAAGTGTGGTATGATGTTTGGCAAGTGTTTGTGTGTGTGTGTGTATGAGTTATCTTTTCCTGTGTAAAGTACACTTTACTTTCAGTGCTCTGCATTGTTTGTGTATTTTAGGAGATTTTCAAACCTTCAGCAAATTTATAGCGTGATTTTTTTTTGAAAGTTCGTGTGTCCCTTTACTAGTGAAATTACTCTGTTGTTGTTATAGATTAGCCTCTTATTTGGTTTTTATCATTTTGTTCATTCTACCATTGTCTGTGAGTATCCAACGCCATACTTGCTTCTTTTAGATCTAGATCTAGTATTTACTCAGAACGCAATGTCTCAGTCACGAGATCAATGGCCAACAAAAAACAGATTGCTGCCACCTTGAGCAAGAAGCTTGTTTGTGAGACAGCAGAAGTCGGTGAAAATATAAAAGACGACTTCATAAAACGAGTTCTGAGAGAACTGAACATGAAGACTGTGTCCAAAGGGAAAAAAGGTGACTCAAAACCAGACAATGAAAATGACCTCATTGCCATTTGTGTGGCAGACGTCTTGCTGCCACAATTATGTGACCTCATTGAAAGAAATTTTGAAAACTTTAAAAACCTCCCTTTCGACTCTTGTAGAGGCATTTTCAGAAGAAAATAACAGGATTGCCCAGCAGGTTCAGAGATCCAACCTGCTGCTACGTTATGAAATCGACCAGCTGGAACAATGCCAGAGAAGAGAATCCGTAAAATATCACTGGGATGGCTGAGACAGACGATAAGGACATTGAAAAAATATATATTAGACATGTGCACAGAACTGGACTGTGATGAAATATATATTAGACATGTGCACAGAACTGGACTGTGATATGACAATGAAGGACATTTCTGTAGTACATCGCACAGGGAAAAAAATTACTAGAAGAAAAGCCTCGGCCAGTTTTGATCATATTCACATCTCAAAGATCAAAAGGAGCTCTGGTGAGAAAAAGAGTATTCGCTTTTTTTTCTAAAATAATAATAATAAATGGAATTTATAGAGCGTTATATCTTGCAGAGACAAATCAAAGTGCTCTATGAGATTATTTGTGTGTATATATTTTAATTACCTTTTTTTTTTTTTTTTTTGGGGGGGGTGTTAAATATAGAATTACTTAACATAGCAGTTCTAATTTGTAAGTGAGAATACATGTACATGAACATTTTCCCCTGGGGATGTGTCTGCAAGCATTTGGCTACCTAGTCTATTGATAATGGATGTCTATCCAAGAAAAATGATGGTTCAAGGCATTGAAAAGGTTTCAAAGACAGGAACATACATGGTTTTCAGTTTTTTTTCATTCCTTGGCTAGAGCTCCAAGGTTCACCAATGGTGAGATTTTTGCATACACAACCATTCAGGCAGCCGCATTCTTACTTGAGGGATATTCATGTTTTGACTCATTCTTTCTCTTCTGCAGTGCTGGTCATGCTAGATGCATGTGCAGTCACTGTTGTAGGGGTATTAATACAATACATGGTGACATGCCTGCTGTTTATCTATTTCCAGGCACTGGAGTCAGAGTTTGTCTCATGCCAGCTTCACCACTGGATTGACCTTATATTTGGCTACAAGCAGAAAGGTAACCCCCCAACAAATATCGTAATAAGAATGATTAAAAAAAAGAATTAAATACTTCTCTTTTTTTTCTTGCTGCTGTTGTGCTTTGTGAATCTCATCAAAGAAAAGGACTTTGTGGTGGCATGCCACTCACATTATGACAAAAGTTATTGTTTGTCTGTTGTAAGCGTATGGTTCAAATGTGAATTTGTGCATATGTCTGAATGAGTGCATGTGTCTCCCTATATTTGACCGCTGAAATAGAGGCAGTTTTGTCCATCTTATGATGTCGGTGTGGTAAGCATAATTAGGATGCTATGGAAGTGCAGTTTTGAGACAGTGACAGGGCTGTACTTTTCAGTAACTGTCACAAAATATCCTGGTATCAACCAGATGTTAAAGAGACAAACACTGCAGAGTTGGTCAGGTAATTTGAGCAACACTCTCAAAATGGCATCATCAGATTGAACAAACCTCAGAGGTGTGTTTCTGGTTTTCCCACTGAACCCATAGCATTCTCAGTATCCTGGTATGAGCAAGCTGAGGCCCAGAAATGTCTTCAGATCACTATATGCTGCTTATAATTATGGTTTGAACCTACAGTCTTTCATTGTGCTGTCCACTATACTGACCACTGAACCTTGGTCACTTACGAAATTTGATTTTTTTTTAAATATTGCCACCAGAATTGGTCCTTTTCTGCTCTAACCTTGTCTCCTCCACCCCTCCCCCCTAAAGTTTCCTTCGATACCTTACAAGATGAAGTATTTCGTGGAGACAGAATTTTTTTCCCTTTTTTTGTTTTTTGTTCTTCATCTAGATGAATTCTGCTACCTGGGAGAGATGATGAGCTGCGAAGCAAAATCTGAGTTAGCTGTCAGAACCAGGATTGCGAGTGCTTGGAAGAATTGGAAAAATTGGCAAGTCTGCTCGGAAATCAGAAAATTCCACTGGAGAGATGCTCTCTGATATATAAGGCCTGCATTAGACCTGTTCTCCTGTATGGTTCAGACAATGCTACGCTACATGACAAAGATCAAATGGGAAGACAGAATCACGAATAAAGAACTATGGAGAATGTGCAAAGTTGATTATCTGAAGTCTGTAGCTAGTAGCAATAGACTGCGCTGGTTTGGGCACATTCAATGGAAAGCAGACCACCACATCATAAAAAGAGCAATCAACTTTGTAGTGGATGGAAAGAGACCAAAGGGAAGACCTAGCAAAACCTGGGCTACCTGTATTGCGGATGATCTTAGAAAAAGGGGGCATAAATAAGGAGGAAGCTCAAAACAGAGAGAGATGGATAAGGCTCATCAATGTCAAACCTCCCCTGGGAGAAACATGACAAAAAAGGAAGAAGTTTATCATCTAGAGCTCTGAGGTTCAACAATGGTAAGACTTTTGCATATGCGAGCATCCACACCCCCCAAACCATTTAGGTAGACACATTCCAACCTCAGGAATGGTGTCTAAACATGATACATGTGTGCATGCACTTATTGTTTAAATGTTGTCATCCGTTCCTACCAGCATGAAACGGTCTATTCTTCTGAAAAGCGGAACGAGTTTTTAACGTGTGTGCAAGATGTTCAGTGTGCATTTGCCCATGGGACCTTGGCTTATACTTTCATCTGAAGGAGTTTGACAGTCAGTTTGATTTGTCAAGCTGTGAAGAAAGGGCGAGACTGGGAATCATACCCAGAACCTCACAATTTACTTGTTAGGCAGTTGAACGTCTTGACCATCCTGCCACTGTTCTTCTCATACAAAATCTAGCCTGTGGATGTGGTTTGTGATGTGCGAGGTGATATGTCCAGGTCCCGAAGCCGTCCGAGCAACGAATGTGTTCTACTACCTGACCTATGAAGGCAACGTCAACCTGGAAAGCATTACTGATCCCGTCATGAGAGAGGTAGGAAGGATGCACTGACATGCATGCACCTGCACACATGCATACTCACATGCCATGTGTGTGGACATGAATGTATGCATGCTTCTATATCTATACACACACACACATGTACATACATGCACACACACATGTATTCGTACACATACACATGATTTATATTTGTCTAAATGAACTTGTAGTGAATTAAACTAATGAGAAGAAGAAGACACACATTCTCACCAACACGAATGAACAGCATGCAGGGAAGAAGATGTGGAAGATAACAGAAATCATAGAGCTCCTGCACATTTAGGCATTGTTTTCATCAGTTTTTAATTTTGTAATAAATGTGACACACTCCACCACGAAATGAGTCACTTAACACCTGACCCACTTTTCACTAGGAGCCATTTTAGGCAGGTGGCGGTCAGGTTGTCGATTTTGATATTTTGATTGATTATACAACTATAGCTATTTTTCTATATTGTCATGAAATATCAAGGCGTAATTTTGTTCCCTTTTGCTTTTAAATGTGTTTTCAAAATACCCAAACCTTCATTTTGGCCTCGTTTTACAATGTTAAACTTGTCAATTTATCATTTTGTCACTTCCTGCGGTCCATCATTTCAAGCTGTAGTAAGTTTTCATAGAAATGTTCGATTTTCAATCTGTTTTTTTGTATTGAATAGCCCTTTTATTGCAGATTAAAACATGTCGATAGCTAAAAATTGTCCTCTAGTGCAAAGCGACTCAGCATGTGGTGGAGTGTCACAAATGTTTGAAGTGTTTGGGTTTTTCTCTATTTGTAAGGTAACTCTTTACTTGAACTTTGATCACTGTTACCTGTAATGTTTACGGCAGGCTGTGGAGAACCAGATTCGCAGTTTTGGCCAGACCCCATCCCAGCTGCTGACGGAGCCCCACCCTCCTCGCAGCTCTGTCATGCACCTGGTGAGTGAGTCCTCGCCACAGTCTGTGTTACACCGCCCTCCCTGAGTTGCCAGTATCTTCTGTGTTCGTTACCACCTTGTTATTCTTGTGACTGTTGTATGTTCTTTGTTCTGCAGCAAGTTCTTGTTGTTTGAAAGTGAAAAAAGTTTCTATAGTTAATCAGTTATAGTTTTATTGCTGTTGTGAATTTTGAAGTGCATCTGAAGTAAGTAATGACAATTGCTGTTGTTTTTTCAAAAAACCTCATTCTTTGTACGTTTTATTGGTGTTTCATGTATGCTAAAGTTGTGTGTGTAAAGGTTTTATTGTTGAATGAAATGTTGTAATTGTAGCTGCATGTATGCAGAGTGAAATCATTGTCATTAGTCTGTTTGAAGTGCACTTGATGTAATGATAGGTGTTTGTATTTTTTGTATGACATGGTTGATAAATGAATACAAACCATGTTCCTGTTCATGGCATATCTGGTGTGACAGTGTTATTTCATTAAAGTATATATATATATATGTATATACTTTGCTAACTGCTTGTCAAGGATTATGGGCTGAAGCTGCTTTTTTTCCTTTTTTTTTCTTTTCATGTAAGAAAAAGTATTAATTTCTTTTATGATATGCATCTTTTTCACATTCAGTCAAAGAAGTGATGAGATATTGCACAGGTAGTGAGATTGATTGAGGGATATCTTGAATAGTCAAAACAATCAAAGCATAGCATTTTAAATGTTAATTAACATATGATTTTGTCTGACAGTGAAGATGCATACCTAATTGAATACAACTTTGTACCCACACTATCAGACATAGGTTTATGATATTAGATGAGTAAATCTAGATGAGTAAATCCTGTGAATAAATCTAGGCACATACATGGTGTTTTTGTGGATGTGAAGCTATTGCAGTAATACACCCACCACAGAACTACATGTGAAAAAAGCTTAGCTTTGTATGTGTAGAGAAAGGAGCTTCAAAGAACTAAAAACAAAATACCTGCACTGTGCAAGCACATTGTGGGTGGTTGTTGTTGCTGCACATTCCCCAGCATAACACCCTGGAGGTCACCCACAATGTGCGTGCACCCTGTCTCACTCGTGCCACCTGGAAACCACTGGAAGACCATATGCACACACTGGATACAGAGATTGCATGCATGACTGTTTTCAAGTACCTTGCCATATTCAAAGGCATCCAAACTCTGACTTCAGAGGATTTTGATCTCCTTTATTAAGAGAGAGTGCAGGTTGTTGTTCCACTAAGAGCCTGTCATAGCTGAAGACAGTCTCAACACAACATTTTAAAACCTGACAACATTGTAATGTAGGCTTTGGCACTTTGCTAACATCAGCAACTGACAAAGCTTTTGGCCTGGAGCATACCATACGTATTGGGTGAGGCTGACTAATTCAGTAGACTGGGTAGATGTGGGGACATAGTGGGCGTGCAGCCAGTGTCTGTGCAGCGATTGACACTGCAGGCCCTGCCTGCCTGCCTGCCTTCCTTGTCTAAAGCATGCATGGTGTTGTCTGTTTTCAGTTAATTGAGAAGCACCAAGACCGTAGAAGTATCCTAAACAAGGTGCTTGCTTATTTTTCACCATGTAGTTGACAGACCTGTATTGTTTGAACTCCTAGTTGTTTGTTTCTTTATCTCTTGTTGCATGACCTGACCATCTGCATGCTTAGTGTTGTGTTGTAGTGGTTGTTGTGTGTGTGTGTGTGTGTGTGTGTTGGTTTAGTGTGGTTGCTGGTTTAGGTCAGCCTGTGGGATGTTTCTTTTGCTTTTTTGTGACGGGACATGCACAGACAGGTGCACAGATACAAATGCCCACATGTGTGCAAACTCACACTCTCACCACATTACAGATGTGTACACACTCACTCACATACATGCCATATCACATCACACCACACCAAACATAAACTCATGCATCCAAACGCTTCCATTGCATAATAGTACACTTCTAGGCATGCACAATTATAGGTATAGATTTTCAATGTCTGCATTTGATTTGTTTTGTTTTCTTCTTCTTCCTCTTCTTTTTTGGTTGGTTTGTCTACAGAATGCCATTGCCACTTTTTTTTAATTTTAAGCCTGTGAGTTTATGTGAATGATATGAAGGAGAGATAGAAAGAAACATTGTCATGAAATTACCCCTTTTTTTTCTTCTATTGATTTGAAGCTACTAACAAAAAGAGGAATTCATTTGATGTGGATGCTTATGTAACTAATCTTTAAATTCTTTACCATTTGAAAACTGTGCTTTGTTTTTTTCCATTCTTTTTCAGGTTTGTTTGTTTTTGTTTGTTTGCTTTTAAATGGGAATGTTACATCATTGTTGAGTTACAACAAAGAATTTGTTTTGGTTTTGTAGTCTTCATTTGTATTCAGGAACATTTTATCCTTTTCATTGAACTGTTGACACACTTTCATAGACACGGGCATGCAGACATAATTATTATGCACATTTACAGAGACATACATGCAGATATTCATACATGCATACTCACACATGCACACACACACACACACACACACACACACACACACACACAGATAGATGGCTTGATGAAAAAAAAGTAAATGCATTGCTTATTCACTGTACCATCTGGAAATAAAAATATGATGACCCATACACACATACACCTGTTGGTTTGGGTTTTGGCTTGCATGGCATTATTTTGAGAAGGTATCAGACTTTTGTTTTCTATACATGTTGATGTTTTGCCACGTTGCTCAGCTGGCACTTACCCCTTTGTTCCCTGCACCTCTTGTTTTCTCTCCATCTTCTCCCTTAGTTAGAGTAGTGTTGTTCAGAAGATGAGTATAACAAATGCATCATGAATATATATAATGTACATACATGTGTGTGTGTTCATGCATGTACACACAGACATAACGCACACACATGGACAAATGCATGCACGCACACACACACACATGTGTGCACACACATGCACACTCACACACGTGCGCGTGTGCGCACACACATGCACACTAACACACACATGCAAGCGCGCACATACACACACACAAACATACACATAAACACACACTCACACATACACACAACCCCTTTGAAAGTTTTTGTTCTCTCATTTTGATACAAAATTTCCAGAATAAGGTAAACGGTTCTTTCCTTTTTTTTTTGTTTTGTTCAGGGAGTTTTGCCCCCCCCCCCCCCCTTTTTTTTTTTTTACATGAAGGGGTGGGCTTGGTGTGGATCAGCACAGAAAACATTTCTTCAATGTTGAACGCTCTGCATGAAAGCTTTTCTCTAATGACAGCCTCAGGAATTGGTGGTTGCCTGCTCTTCGTTGCTTCTGACAGGCCATGATTCTGTTTGTTTTCTTACTGTGTGATTCAGAACATATATAGAGACACGTTGTCAAAGGAAAGCTAGTATTTCTTTACCGTGCAGAAAACAGGGAATATGTTTTGCTGCCTTTTTATGATCTTAATTCTTTTGTGGTTTATCATGTTGAATGCAGTTTTCTGCAATGTTGGCGTATGAAGAAGAATGGGTTTCATAGGGGGGGGGGGGGGGGGGAGTTGGAAGTTTATTTCTCAGCCAGAGCTTCAAGGTTTACTAATATCTAAACATGACACCAGTGTGCATGTGTTTTCATAAATGAATCTGTTGCTAATCCTTTCTTACTTTCTCATCCAAAAGGCTGAATGAGTTTTAACTTGTGCACAGGATGTTCCAAGTCATAATAATAATAATGTTTTGAGTTAATATAGCACTGAATCTTGTAAAGCAAACAAATTTTTATTTTTATTTTAATTTTATTTTATGTATTCTTTTATATCGAGGATAATGGAATAAGCGCTCATGTGCTTTGTGTATATGCGGTTTTGTAAATTGTGTCATGTGCTAAGTGTATTTGCACACAGGGCCTTGGTTTATAGTCTCATCCAAATGACTTTCAGAGAGTGGATTCAGTACAGATGTCAAGTCAACTCCAGGGGAAGTCACCTTGAAAGGACGTCTCAGTGATGGCTGGAACACAGGCTTGATCCTGGGTCATCAAGTCATGAGCACAACACTCTAATCACTAGGCTGTCCCACCCTCTGAATGATTTATATCACAATGGGATAAATGAGCCCAAATGTTGAACACTGCTGTGATATAAGTGTGATAAAAATAATGTGTATGTGTGTGTGTGTGCAAGCATGGCTTTTCACTAACATGTTTTAAACAAATGTTTGTTACAGTTAAATGATTAGCAATCCATACCCCCTAGCTCTTAGGACATAGAGAGTGCTATCCTTCTCTTTTGAAGGGGGGGGGGTGGGGGGGGGGGCATTTGTGGCAAAATGTTTGTGTCTTAGACTAGGTAGATAAGGTTTTTGTATGAAGTTTCTTGCTTAGAAAGGGGGCACTCACATACAGGAGTTAAAAAATTCTAAGCAGACAGAAGAACTAAAGAAAAGAATAAAACTGCACTGCGGATAAACCTTTCCCAGACTTGAACACAGTGACTCAGGGTGGTGGGGTTGTGTGTGGTTCCAGACGCCCATGATGTTCTCGCAGAACCAGGAGGACGTGTGCATGATCATGAAGTTCCTCTCCAACTCGCCGGTGGTGCATGTGGCTGCCAACACCCACCCTGCCGTCCCCACCCCCGCCGTCACCACCATCACTGCCAACCACCACTTCGCCATCAACAAGTGGAACAACGCCTACATCCGTATGTCTTTGTGCTGCACTGCTGCTGCAATGGTTTGCAGTGTGTTGTGATGGACGTTTTCTTGTACTTCAAATGTTCAGAGTAATAGATCCCATATTTACTTCAAATTCTCATTATGAATAAGTCCCTTATTTCCATTTTTCGTGTATAATGATAGATTCCATGTTCCTGTGCTTCCAATTTCTGGTAATAATGGAGCCTATATTTTCTTTACTTTAACTCTCATTTTCTTAATTTGTCTGACTACTGTGTGTTAAAACTAGTTATGCCTTGTTTATAATCGCCAGTTTCATTAATATTTGAGGACCGTTTCAGTGTGCGTCAAATTACATGGTTGGGTTCATTCTCTGGTTAGTGTCCTGGACATTTCCTATTTTCCTATCACCAGTGACAACTGGTGTTGAAGTTAGTGCAGACTGCCTGAAGTGGTGAAAAAAACTAAGCACAAACTGGTAACCGGTAAGTTGTGGAATTTTCTTATATATTACATGTATCAAGTATAGCAAAAATGGATTTGGGTTTATTTCTAGCATGTAGGTTGTCATTTCTGATTTTTTTTTTGCACTGTGTGTGAGTAGGGACGCTGAGGTAGAGAAAGAATAGAAAACGAGTGAACAGGAAAGTGTGATTTTCTGTATATCATGTACAGTATGGAATGATCAGATTTGTGGGTCTGCGTGTTGTTGCGTCTGGTGATGTTGGTGCTGTTGTTGTCCCTCTGTATTTGTGCCTGTGCACTGTATTTGTATTTAGACATAATGTGTTTGTATGTGGACACGCATGTGTGCGAGTATAATAAAGAGAGAGAAAGAGAGAATGTGTATGTATCATCACATGCCCAGCATATAAGAGAGAGAGATTGTGTGAAGAGCACCATGCTTTTAACACACTAACTCTGTGATAAAGTTGGTAGTTAGTTAGAAAGACGACTAAACCATGTTTTTTGTTGTTTTTCTTTCTTTTGTTCCTCGGCTAGAGCTCCGAGGTTCACAAATGGTGAGATTTTGCGTATACTACCATATTTTGCCCGCTATGAAGGTGGTCTAATTCCAACTTCGGGGATATATGCTGGGTATATTCATGTATCAGTAACGCACTGAAACGCATTACAAAATCTTTAACATGCATAGTTGATCCTTTGTATGTGCATGTATACGATATACCGCGTTGTAATGGGGTGTTGATACATGTGTGGTTGACAGCCAACACAGCCTCCTCCAGCTTCTCCTCCTCAGACAGCAAGGATGGCCAGGCCGCGCCCCAGCTGCCCCTCACCATGGATCAGCTGCTGGGTAGGTGGTACCCTCTGTCCTGTAATGTGGTGCATAGTGTGGTGTAGTGTATAGTGTAATGTAGTGTAGTGTAGTGTCTAGTGTAATGTAGTGTGGTGTGGTGTGGTGTAGTGTGGTGCAGTGTAGTGTAGTGTACCTCTCTACCCTGTGTCCTGTAGTGTAGTGTCCTGTAGTGTAGTGTCCTGTAGTGTAGTGTCCTGTAGTGTACCTCTCTACCCTGTGTCCTGTAGTGTAGTGTCCTGTAGTGTAGTGTCCTGTAGTGTAGTGTACCTCTCTACCCTGTGTCCTGTAGTGTAGTGTCCTGTAGTGTAGTGTCCTGTAGTGTAGTGTCCTGTAGTGTAGTGTACCTCTCTACCCTGTGTCCTGTAGTGTAGTGTAGTGTCCTGTAGTGTAGTGTCCTGTAGTGTAGTGTACCTCTCTACCCTGTGTCCTGTAGTGTAGTGTCCTGTAGTGTAGTGTCCTGTAGTGTAGTGTCCTGTAGTGTAGTGTCCTGTAGTGTAGTGTACCTCTCTACCCTGTGTTCTGTAGTGTAGTGTCCTGTAGTGTAGTGTCCTGTAGTGTAGTGTCCTGTAGTGTAGTGTACCTCTCTACCCTGTGTCTTGCAGTGCGGTGTGGTGTGGTGTAATGTAGTGAAGTGTAGTGTGGTGTAGTGTAGTGTGGTGTAGTGTGGTGTAGTGTCCTGTAGTGTAGTGGGGTGTAGTGTGGTGTAGTGTAGTGTAGTGTGGTGTAGTGTAGTGTAGTGTAGTGTACCTCTCTACCCTGTGACTCTTTCAGGGTCATCAGATAGGCATCCAGATCATCAGTCAGTTAGTGAGTCAATGCCATGATCCCTGGATCACAGGGGCACCAGCCAGGTCCTTGTAGAAAGAAGTCTTTCAGCCTTGTTTGTTCTCTGCCTCTCCTGACAAAGGTCAAGACTGTCTATTCTTAAGTGGTGTCTTCCTACTTTTGATACGCCAAGTTAGGGAGAAGAAAGAGAGAGAAAGAGACAGCCAACAAAACCAACTAACCAAAAAACAAAACATCCCCCTTGTGTATATTAATTAATAAACAAAAGAAGCTTTAATGTGATCAACTTAAAATATCTCTACACTGAATCATTTCACTTTGTTTGGTTATCTGCTCTCTGAAAAATACTTTTCTAAGTGGCTTTTGCTTCCTACTTGATACGCCAAAGTTGGCGGATAGTATGTGGAGCAAGAACAGTCCTACACCAACTAGAGCAAAAATGAAAATGTTTAATATATTATAAACAAAAGGAGACAATGTGCAACTTAATTTATTTACCTGATGTTTGCCACTGTAAAGCTTCAGAGGAGACCTGGTGAAATACTTTTGAAACGCCTTGCTTCGAACGTCGATTATACTCACGAAAGCTCTGTGGCGGTACAATTTCGTTACTTCTCGGGAAAATTACATGTTGGTTTTTATTTTTAAATGTGATGGTGTTTACTATCTTCTCTGAAACAGGTACATAGGTGCGTTTCAGTTGTATTTTACTGTTGTGTTTTGTTTTCTTCTGAAACAGGTATGCATAGGGGGTTTTGGTGAATTTTGTTTGGGTGGTTTCTCCTCTGCTTCATCCCCTGGACAACCAGTTACATTCTGTTGCTGTGATTTTGGATGGTTTTTCTTCTCTTCCCCTGAAACAGGTACATAGTCTGGGGTTTTGTTGTTTTTTGTTGTGGTTTTTCTTTCTTCTCTGAAACAGGTACATAGTCTGGGGATTTGTTGTTTTTTGTTGGCTTTTTTCTTTCTTCTCTGAAACAGGTATATAGTCTGGGGTTTTGTTGTTTTTTGTTGTTTTCTTCTTTCTTCTCTGAAACAGGTATATAGTCTGGGGTTTTGTTGTTTTTTGTTGGCTTTTTTCCTTTCGTTCCTCAGCTAGAGTTCTGAGGTTCACCGGTGGTGAGGTTTTGCATGTGCAACCATTTCTCAACCACCATTCAGGTAGCCACATTCTGACTTCAGGGGTGTACATAGTTTGAATGCTGTGTATAGATACATAGGAGGGTCCAGGCCATTGTAAAACAAGATATAATTCACTGCTGTTCAGTTAAATCAGTAGTTTAGGGGGACGGGATAGCCTGGTGGTTAGAGTGATGTATTCATGATCTGCTGACCTGGGTTCGATTTTGTTCAAGAGGATTTTTCCTCTGGAGTTAACATAAGTGCTGACTCCACTCTCCCCAAAAGTCCTTCGAATGAGACTATAAACCGAGGTTCCGTGTGCGCACATCTTAAAACCCGTTTCGCTTTTCAGAAGAATAGGCCATTATGTGCTGGTGGGAATGGATGACAACATTTACAAAACTGCATACACACGAGGACTGGATTTTTTTTTTTAAAAGCACATGAATGCTTATTCCATTATCCTTGAAATAAAAGGGGGAAAAAACTTGACCCTGCAAGTTTTTGGACTTGTGATTTTTTTTTCTTTTCTGCAGTGTGGTGTGTGTGAGACTTGCATCCAAAGGTTTTATTGACTAAGCAAGGTCAAGGGAGTGAATTAGCACAGTATGCAGAGAGCTCTTCAAGTTCATGTTCTGATGATAGCTGAGGGTGTGGATTACAATCTGCTGAGGTGTCCTTTGGAGGGGATTCTTTCCCTTGGACTTACATTGGTTTCAACTCCTTTCCTGTACATACCTTTCTGATAAAAATGTAAAGTTAGGCGACATATTAGAGTGCAGGCATGCACTCATTAAGAAACCATTCATGTTTCATAGAAGAGTAGGCCAGCTATAGTCAGTGGTATGGGTAACACACACACACCCAGCACACAGTGGGGAGGTATGGGCTCTGCCATTTACCAGGTTCAGCTTGCCTTAGTGTAAAAATACCTGGGTATCAACAACCACCTCCAACTCAGAAGCTGTTCTCATATGTTTCCTCATTCTTTTTTGTGTGTGTCTTTTTCTTCAAGTTTATCATTATTCGTATACCACACACAACACAAGACAAACGAATTGATATTCATCCATATACGTGTGTGTGTGTTCCAGCCAAGATCCTGCAGGTGATCTTTGGTCACTACGACGTGGTGACGGTGGTGGCCAGGTCGGAGTGCAATGTCAACCAGGACTGCTACATCGCTACCGGCGCCAAGGACTGCACGGTCATGGTCTGGCTCTTCAACGCCAAGGCCCAGGCCATCATTGGCGACAATGGCAGTGAGTTCCCGGGATCCTGCCGGGATCAGTTATACTCTGGGCTCTTTTCGGTTCTTGTGTAGTAAAGTAGGAGGAGGCTATGGCTTATGGTTTGGATGGCAGTGTGCTTAGCATGCAATCTGGAGAGGGATGGGCTCCGCTAGGGTTACTTTACTTTTTTTCTTTTATTTCTAGGATGATAGAATAAGCACTCATGTGCTTTTTTTCATCCAGTCCCTGTGTGTATGCAGTTTTGTACATTTTGTCATCCTTTCCTGTACTTGAGACACACTGCCTGAAAGTTTCAATGTGTTGTTGTGGAAAAAAGCAATTTGAATATCTGAAGACCATAGATTTTGAACTAATGATAAGTATTGTGATAGTGTAGGCTACAGTTTTTTGTATGCGTATAATTCTGAAGCAAGATGAAGATTTTTAGTGTTCTGAACTGTAGTACAAACTCTTTGAGTACTGACTTGGTGAAACTAGTTTTGTTGGATAGCGGAGAAATCCTAATCAGATGCTGAAGGGATAGATAGAACAATTGTTTGTATGATTTTGTCTGAACTGTTTTGTAATGTAAAAAACCTGTTCATATTTCCCTGCAGAGAAATGATTAAAAATAAAAAGTATTTATATAGCGCTTACTCTCCCAGAGACCTTTGTGCTTCACAGTGATTGAAATAGGAATGCACATACACACAGTCTGCACATGTATTCACATACACATATACTCTCTCTCTCTCTCTCACACAACACTCTCTCTCTCTCTCACTCTCTCTCTCTCTCGGTACATGTCGTAAGAAGTAAACATGTACACCCCCTCCGGAATACATAAAATGTAACAATTCTTGAATTAGTAGATGTGATCATGTGAAAGTACTCATGGTTATAGCCGACACATTCCACACTGCAATCTCTCAATCTCACCTTTTCTGTCACTCTCTCTCTCTCACCCCTCTCCTCTCACTCTATATTTCTCCCATTCTACAATCTCATTTTATACATTCCACATTGACAGGACTGTTTGAGTCGTGCTCGAGAGGTACACATCTAACAATCATTGTTCCATAATGTTCAGGTGTGGAGAACCCTACTCCCAAAGCGGTGCTGACAGGCCACCAGGCAGAGGTGACCTGCCTGGGTGTCATTGCTGAGCTGGGCATCGTGGTCAGTGGCTCCAAAGGTGAGGAGGCTGTGAGAGACGTTGTTCTCAACAGGAGCATGTCCGAGGTATTCAGGTCAAAAGACTGTGCCTACACAATATTCCATGAAAGTGTTTTTTCCACCAGAGTTTTGTGCTGGTTCTTACCAGTTGTCATCTCTGTCAAATCATTTTAGTCAAGAATTAAGATATAATTGCATATATTTAGTGAGGCTGTGCTAGTACTAGAAGTAGTAGGGACAGCTTTCTTCCGAGAGTCTTCCTAATGGGAGTGTAAACTTAGTGGTCTCATGTGAATACATGTTGCACAAACATCTTCCACACAGGTTAAAATGTTTTGTTTTTCTAAAAATGTTGCATTTATTTCTGCATGAATCAAATTATGTTTTGTAATAAGTCTCTTTTTTTTTTTGGTTGGGGGAGGGGGGGCGGGGTGGAAGAGTGTTGCCTTGGGGGGGGTTTTGTTTGTAAGTAAAATCACACTTCAGTGTATTGAGAACCAAAAAATCATGGACATTTTTGGAAACTGCAAAATATTTGTTTTGAAAATGTGTGTTATGTTTATACTTTGTTTAACTTTACGATATTGATTTACAGGGTCATACAGATGTTCAGTAAACACTGCAGCGCCCTTCGCTGACTGACTGAAAGAGTAGTAACTGTTCCAGATTCTCTCAAACACTTTGTTGTAGTAACTTTTCTCAATTTCATCTTCTGGCTTAAGCTGGGTGAAAAGACTCAGAGATGGAGCGGGTAACTGGTGACAATGACCCATGAGAGTCTTCTGCAGGTGCTGTGTTGTGGGTAACTGGTGACAGTGACCCATGAGACAATCTTCTGCAGGTGCTGTGTTGTGGGTAACTGGTGACAGTGACCCATGAGACAATCTTCTGCAGGTGCTGTGTTGTGGGTAACTGGTGACAGTGACCCATGAGACAATCTTCTGCAGGTGCTGTGTTGTGGGTAACTGGTGACAGTGACCCATGAGACAATCTTCTGCAGGTGCTGTGTTGTGGGTAACTGGTGACAATGACCCATCTTCTGCAGGTGCTGTGTTGTGGGTAACTGGTGACAGTGACCCATGAGACAATCTTCTGCAGGTGCTGTGTTGTGGGTAACTGGTGACAGTGACCCATGAGACAATCTTCTGCAGGTGCTGTGTTGTGGGTAACTGGTGACAATGACCCATCTTCTGCAGGTGCTGTGTGTTGTGGGTAACTGGTGACAATGACCCATGAGACAATCTTCTGCAGGTGCTGTGTTGTGGGTAACTGGTGACAATGACCCATCTTCTGCAGGTGCTGTGTGTTGTGGGTAACTGGTGACAATGACCCATCTTCTGCAGGTGCTGTGTGTTGTGGGTAACTGGTGACAATGACCCATCTTCTGCAGGTGCTGTGTGTTGTGGGTAACTGGTGACAGTGACCCATCTTCTGCAGGTGCTGTGTGTTGTGGGTAACTGGTGACAATGACCCATCTTCTGCAGGTGCTGTGTGTTGTGGGTAACTGGTGACAGTGACCCATAATCTTCTGCAGGTGCTGTGTAGAGTTGTGTAAAGTACGTGCACGGAACTGCTCCTGCTTTCAGATGGCCCGTGCTTGGTGCACACGCTGACGGGAGACCTGCTGCGATCCCTGGACCCTCCAGACAGCTGCAAGTCACCGCGCCTCATCACCATTTCCCGGGAAGCCTTCGTGGTGGTGACCTTCAGCAAGAGTCACGTGTGTTCCTTCACCGTCAACGGGAAGCTGCAGCGCTACATGCACCATAAGGACACACTGCAGGTTGGGCTTGTCGTCGTCACGACATCTCCCTGTCCAGAAAGACTTCCAGTATTGTTTCCACCTTGTTTTTCCATTGTAGTCTTAGCTGCTTGAAGTGATTTTTGTTTTTTCCATCGTAGGTTACGTGTATGTTGTCTTGCAAGAGGCACATCACGGTCATTGCAAAGTGTTCATTACACATGTCACAGATAGCGCACTGTTATCCTGGATTGAAGGTGGGGTTTTTTGTGTACACTCATTAGCAGTATCAAATTAATTGCAGCAGCACTTTTTGTTAGTGTGTATGAGCCGTAGTAGTAACATTACATGAGTGCTGTCATGGTGTTTTAGCTCCTTGCAGAATGATCAGTATTGAGCACTGGTGACTTGGAGGTGCTGGTATCAAGTCCTTTTTGATCCCTGAAGTTGGAATGTGGCTATCTAAATGGTGTGGGGGGGGGAGGGTCACGTTTGCAAAAATCTCACCTGGGAGCTCTAGCCGAGAAATGAGGAAAAAAAATCCTATTTGAAATGTCACTGTAGGCTTCTCTACTGCCTGCCTACTCCATGTAGTATGCACTTTCAGTTGAAATGTCCTTCGGATGAGACTATAAACCGAGGCTCCGTGTGCGAACACATGCAGAACATCTTGCGCACATGTTAAATGCTGTTCCGCTTTTCGAAAGAGTAGGCCATTGTGTGCCGTTGGGAACAGATGACAAAATTTACAAAACCTGAGTGCTTATTCCGTTGTCCTCGATGTAAACAAAAAAAAATTTTTAATCATGTCATCTGAGCGCTTTGATTTGTTGCTTTACAAGATTCAGCGCTATATAAATTCCATGCATTATTATTATTATTATAAATGTAAAGATAAGGAGCTGCACTGTCCAAAATTATTAATTCCTGCTTAAAACTTTGAAGGGTTGCATACACAAATTTCATAACTGGTAACAGATCATGGTATTTGTAATGGGTGTTGGATGCAGAGATGTGAAAGGACATTTAACCCTCAAATTGATTTGATACTCCACAGTTCATGAGCAACATTATGAAATTATCAAGAAAAATAATACTTGCTCGTCCATGTGGAAAATCCTTGGTGGCCTCAGTTGTTGTTTTTTCTTATTCTCTTCTACTTTATGACATGCTGATATCATAGATAAAATAGAATTTATTTTAAAATATCTGCCAGAATATTACTTTTGTCAGGATATGTCATAAGAGTTAAAGATAAATGGTGTGTTAGAAATCTTCTTAATCTTTTATGCTTTTTAGTTTTTCCTTCTATTTTTGATATTCTTTGCACTGACCATGGGGCAGACAGACCTATGGCACAAGAAAATGGGGGTTCACACCATCGGCTGAAGATGAAGGTTGAGCTGTATGTGTTATCATCCTTGTTCACTTCAGGCCCAGACCCTCAGCCGGGACGGCCAGTACATGATCTTGAGCGGGGATGCTGGGGTGGTGGAGGTGTGGCGCACCCACGACTTCACCCTGCTCTACACCTTCCCCCAGTGTGACAGCAGCATTCGTTCCCTGGCCCTCACCCACGATCACAAGTAAGCCTGTCTGTCTGCGTCTGCTTCTTCCTTAGTCTGTCTGCGCTGCTTCTTCTTCCTAAGTCTGTCTGCGTCTTCTTCTTCTTCCTAAGTCTGTCTGCGTCTTCTTCTTCTTCTTCCTAAGTCTGTCTGCGTCTTCTTCTTCTTCTTCCTTAGTCTGTCTGCGCTGCTTCTTCTTCTTCCTAAGTCTGTCTGCGTCTTCTTCTTCTTCTTCCTTAGTCTGTCTGCGCTGCTTCTTCTTCCTAAGTCTGTCTGCGTCTTCTTCTTCTTCCTTAGTCTGTCTGCGCTGCTTCTTCTTCCTTAGTGTGTCTGCGTCTTCTTCTTCTTCTTCCTTAGTCTGTCTGCGTCTTCTTCTTCTTCTTCCTTAGTCTGTCTGCGTCTTCTTCTTCTTCTTCCTAAGTCTGTCTGCGTCTTCTTCTTCTTCTTCCTAAGTCTGTCTGCGCTGCTTCTTCTTCCTTAGTCTGTCTGCGCTGCTTCTTCTTCTTCCTAAGTCTGTCTGCGTCTTCTTCTTCTTCTTCCTTAGTCTGTCTGCGTCTTCTTCTTCTTCTTCTTCCTAAGTCTGTCTGCGTCTTCTTCTTCTTCTTCCTAAGTCTGTCTGCGTCTTCTTCTTCCTTAGTCTGTCTGCGTCTTCTTCTTCCTTAGTCTGTCTGCGTCTTCTTCTTCTTCCTTAGTCTGTCTGCGTCTTCTTCTTCCTTAGTCTGTCTGCGTCTTCTTCTTCTTCCTTAGTCTGTCTGCGTCTTCTTCTTCCTTAGTGTGTCTGCGTCTTCTTCTTCCTTAGTCTGTCTCCATCTTCTTCTTCCTAAGTCTGTCTCCTTCTTCTTCTTCCTTAGTCTGTCTGCGTCTCTTCTTCTTCCTTAGTCTGTCTGCGTCTTCTTCTTCTTCTTCTTCCTAAGTCTGTCTGCGTCTTCTTCTTCTTCCTTAGTGTGTCTGCGTCTTCTTCTTCTTCCTTAGTCTGTCTGCGCTGCTTCTTCTTCCTTAGTCTGTCTGCGTCTTCTTCTTCTTCCTTAGTGTGTCTGCGTCTTCTTCTTCTTCCTTAGTCTGTCTGCGCTGCTTCTTCTTCCTTAGTCTGTCTGCGTCTTCTTCTTCTTCCTTAGTGTGTCTGCGTCTTCTTCTTCTTCCTAAGTCTGTCTGCGTCTTCTTCTTCTTCCTTAGTGTGTCTGCGTCTTCTTCTTCTTCCTTAGTCTGTCTGCGCTGCTTCTTCTTCCTTAGTGTGTCTGCGTCTTCTTCTTCCTTAGTCTGTCTCCATCTTCTTCTTCCTAAGTCTGTCTCCTTCTTCTTCTTCCTAAGTCTGTCTCCATCTTCCTCTTCCTAAGTCTGTCTTCTTCTTCTGCTTTGTCTTTGCTCCTCAGCAACAACTCTAAGGTTCCTTTGGCAAAAATCTGTGTGTGTGTGTGTGACTGATTTTAATCCTCAATAATTAAGGCAGCCATGTTCTGTCTTTAGGAATATGTGTGATCCATGTTTTGTCCTTTTAACATGAAGAACACGAAACCTTGAAGTGCCTGACCAATCTGGACTTTTTATTTCCTTGTACTGTGGCCTCTTTTCTTGTGACGCCTGCATGGTTTGTTTTATGGTTACAATTCTGAAGTCTGGGGATGTCACAGGGATTCCATTGGGGTCTGAGCATTTGTATTCTAGGACCAAGGTTAAGTATGGGCTGGCTTGGCTGTGCTGTGGTTGGGTGACTGGGGAGTCTGGAATTGAGCACAGTCCTTTTCTTACCACCTGTATCTGAGGATCAGCATTCTGTTAGGGACAGGACAGAAAAGAATGTGGACATGAACACCACCCTCATATGCTGGCCTGAGAGAGATGCTAAGGTCTTTCTGTCACTTCTCACTTTCCAGTTACTGCTGATAATCTGGGACAATCTTTATCCTTAAATCTCAACATCAGGAATTAAGAGTGCTAGCAGAAATTAGTTTATCTATTCTTCCCCAGTACTGATTTAGAATCCTGCGTAGTACTTTGCATTTGTTAGAAATATAAATTGTACATCGTTGGTCATACTGGAGTGCATAACTATAGTGAATGCACTCATGTGTGCTTTTATGTCAGTGCTGCTGTGGGAGAGTGCACACAGTGTGTGAGGGGACCACTGACATGGCATGGGTGGTCTGTTGCCAGGTTCCTGATCGCTGGGCTGGCCACAGGTTGCATCCTGGTGTTCAACATTGATTTCAACAAGTGGCACCATGAGTACCAGGATCGGTACACGTAGTGCAGCTGCCTGCCCCTTCTCCGCTCTCTTCCCTTCAGGTCCGTCTCCACCACAACGGCCAGAACGCAACGCAGCCAACGGGTACGCCTCCTGCCACAGGCCTCAGCCTGGACACCGTGAGCAGGACAGGACAAAATGACCATTTTGTGTGTGTGTGGTATCTGTGGATGCTCTCTGTGGGTACTTTCATCATATCCATTCCACTGGCAGCCAGATGTGAACTGAGGAGTAGAAACGGGGAACATGAATGGTGTTGGTTTGGTCGGAAAACATATCAACCCAGTCCATGCCACTGGCTGTGTATAGACATAAAGATGTTATAGTTAGTCAGACTGAATGAGTGTGTGGTCTTCATAGTACCGCCAGTCTCATGTTAGTGTTGGCAGTTTTGTTGCTTTCGGAGTTTTGGGTTTTGTTTTTGTATTTTTCATGTTTCCTTTTCTTCCTCCATCCGGTTAAGCAGACTATATGGGCAGTTGTGAAAGTATTGTCTCCAGTCCACACCTCTGTTTGTAGTGTGTGACAATGAGTAGAAGAAGGCTACAGAGTTTCCCAGTAGGACATCTTGTCAAGTTTGCTGCAGCTATCATTCATACTCATAATTTCATCTTTAGGTGTTCCTGTTATAGGTCTTACACAGTCTGTTTCAGATCTACAGACAGTGATTTTGTCATTTCAGTGTGCTGTTAAAGGAACATGGCCAGTTTATGTTAGGCAGAGGCATGCGTATCCATGACCTTCACAAGCATTCAGAAGTCAACCTAGGCTCAGTAGGCGCAACAAGGTCCTGTGAACAAGCTGCCATTCTGTTTGGGATCTTTTTGTTGAACAATTTTCTTGGGTTTTGTTTTGTTGTGTGCAGGGCACATTATAAAATACTAGAAATACCATATTGCTTTCAAGATATTTTGTTAATGTTGTTGTTAGAGTATAGTTTGTTAATGTTGTTAGCATACAACATTATAGAAAGTATTGGTTACTTCAAGATACTTTGATGATGATGTCGTCAGCTTACATCATTGTAGAGACTGTTGGTTACAGTAGTTGTTTGTTTGTTGTTGTTTTGAGGGGTTTTTTCTTGGGTAAATTTTGTTATTCAAGGTTTAACAGACATTGTTGTAGTTTTCTCTTAGTCTGTTTTCTGCCTCCCTCTCTCTTTTTACTCTCGTTCCTCTCATATTTAAGATCTTTTTTGTGTTTCATATGATACTTGAAAATGCTAGACAAAACTTAATGGGTGTATCAGTTAGATATTGCGTATAAGTGTCTTCTCTTGTTTTTGTTTGCTTTTTTTTTTAACAAGGTGTTGACCAAATAAGAACAGCTTGGTGATGCATACTGCATAGTGTTTGTACTGTTCACATTACTTTTTTTTAACATCATTTGTAAGCAGTGAATTACTTGTCTGGCTGTCTTATGTACTGGATATGAACAGTCTCAGAATATAGTTTCTGCACTTATTGGTTCTCTGTTTGTTTACATGCTCTATGCATAAAAATACCTTGCACCCACTATTTTTTTTTTAAAGAAATGATTATCAGTTAATTATCAATTTTGTTATGCAGAAATAATTGTTCAGTTCTCTGCCATTAGCACACATACTTGTTCAGAGAGAAAACAGGGAAAAGAAAAAGAGTTGTGTCACAGCTCTTAGGATTCTGCGTTGGTGTGGAGTAATGAAATCAACCAGTGTAACGTTCAGTAAGTTTACACTCTGTCTCTGTCCTTAGGTGATGTTCATTCCCTATCTGTTTAGGGTAGTAGAAAGCTCTACCTACCCTCCCTCTCTCTCTCTCTCTCTCTCTCTCTCTCTCTCTCTCTCTCTCTCTCTCTCTCTCTCCCCATCTCTTCTCTCTCTCTCTCTCTCTCTCTCTCTCTCTCTCTCTCTCTCTCTCTCTGTCTCTTGTCTGTGAAGCAGCAGTGGTATGAAGTGGTTGATATGTTTCCCAGGCATGTTGGACAGTGGCTGGTGCAGATGTCAGTGGTTGACATTGATCATTATTGATGCTGGTGCAATCAGTGTCAGCTATGCAAGGGGTCTTGTTATGTGAAAAATAAAGCTATTGTGTATCTTGTGCTCACTATCACACACACATATACATGCACACACACACACACACACACTGTCATGCTTGCACCTGCATGCATGTGCTTATGAAACATCAATACACACACACACATGTGCGCGCGTGCGCACACACACGCACACACAATAACTAACACACACACAATCGTAACTATGTTATGAAAAGCACAGTTTTGTTCTAAAGTCTGGTAGACATTTGTTCTTCTTCAGCTTCATTTTTTTTAGTTGACAACTTCATTATGTTGCATCGTTTACTGTTGTGTACATTTCATTATGTTGCATTGTTTACTGTTGTGTACATTTCATTATGTTGCATTGTTTACTGTTGTGTACATTTCTTCCCTTCGGTGTCCAGGATTTGGAAATGTCATGGATTTTCTTGCCCTCCAGATTCATTTTCAGTGTGTGTTGTGATACTGCAATACTTGTCCTAGAAACTCTGTGTTGTGATATGTTTGACCATATTGTGATGGCTTTGACAGCAGTTGGAATCGATGACTGGAATATGTGAATGGAAGAACGGATTCTTTGAAAGTTCGATAAATCTTGCAACATTTGCAATCTGTGTGTTTGCTTCTGCAGGTTTTCCCCCCTGTCTGCATCTTGTAGTTCCACCAGCTGTAAAATGTCAGATTGTTGAATCAATTTATTTTGCTTTGATTTTGATGTAGGTGGCATTGTTTGACAGTAGTGGAAAGGGAGGGAATGAGGCCGCAAAATTGCTTTGCCTTGTGTTTGTTGTTACATGACAACAAGGAGTGAGCAAAAATACAGGGACAGAAATAGTGAACTCCTTTTTTGCTGAGAGAAACAAAACCTAATCTTTGCTTAGAGGGAAAAAAACAACATCAAAAGTTAATTTTTGCTTAGAGGAAAACAAACCTGTCTCTTATGAATTGGCCTACAGAAAGAAAATCTAGATTGGAGAAGGACTAGATTCATTGTAAGTATGCCTGAAAGAACAAACAGAAGTCATAAGAAATGGTTTTTCTGTTTTACATTACACTGGTCTGCAAACAAAAAAAACAACAGCTAAACATCATATACAACGTTCACTGATCTTTACTGCAAGTATCAAACCTACCTAATACATTGACCTTGTGTGAACTGAGTCAGTTTTTATGATAGAAAATGGCTAAGTACGTCTTCTTCCTTGGCATGCAGAATTTGGTTTTGGCTATCAGAGTAGAAAAATGCCTGATGTAAAGACTAGACCACATAGAGTAAATACTTGGTGCATATGCAGGGAAGCACATAAATCCAAATGAAAGTAGGAATGACAAGACACTAAAGCATCTTTGTCTTATTGACCATCCACTCATTTCCAGACAGTATTCCTCGATACTGCTTTTACATTCATACATGTATACTTCCTTGTCTGCAGTTTTCTACTACAGACCTTTTTTATGGAAAAAACGTTTTTCTCCTTTGATGCCTAGTTTTCTATATCATTTACTTTTAAAAAATGTTCCCGTCGTCTTGTCAATTTCATGGTTGTAATTCGCAAGTCCCGGCATGAGTTTGCAGAATGAAAACTTTGATTTGTTGATAGGTAGAGACATGGACTGATTGATGGATGGAAAGTGATTGATTGATTGATTGATTACAATATCCTGCATGAACAAAGTGAAACACTGGTGAAGAAACACGGCCAGTACTGATCTCTTATTTACCACCACAGTTATCAGAGTGTCTCTGTTCCAGCCAAGCATTGTTGCTCTTTTTTCAAGGGGAGGGGTGGGGGGCGCAGAGTGAACACATCATGATAATCCTTTGTTTCTAACCATTGTTTATGTTCCTTGTTCTCTTTACATTTTCTTCTTCTTTTCAAACAAACAAATTGGCATGTAGAGTATTGTTGTATTGGCTATCCACCATTCCACTGCGATTTAGGGCTTTTTTTTTTTTAACCTATATTGCCTGACAGTTTGTTATGTTTGTTTGCTTGTTTCTATTGACGGGCAGATATTGGTCGAGGGGATTTTCTTCTCTGAGTATAGCTTCGGTTTTGCTGCTCAGATTGTAACATCTTCTGGTTGTATTATAGCTTATGTTCGTTGCTCAGATATATGTTGAAACAGTTGGGATCTATGTGAAATGATTCACCTGTTTTTTGTGTGTGTGCTGTTCATTTACTAGATGTTTATGTGTAAACTCCATTGAAGTTTGTGTTATCAACATGATTTGATACAACACATATCTTTTTTTCAGATGTTAACAAGTATGCTCATTTTTAAAGTCAATATTTAATCACTTTTGTTACGCTCTCTTTCTATTCTTACCTGTCATTTACAGAACATTTCCCTCTTTTTTTTTCTTTTTTTTTCTTTTCCTCTGTTTCATTAACAATGCAGATTGCTTTTCCCATCGCCTGTGTCTTTGTTATTTTGTAATGTTGAGTTGGGGTTTTGTGTTGTTTTATCTATTTTATTTTTAAAATTTACTCTTGGCTTCTTTGGGTTCCTAGTGGTATGCACTCTATGTAAGCTCTTGCCAGAGGCATGTCCTATGCTGTTTTAGCTTAGTGTGTGCTGTATGTCAGACAAGGTGGAGGACCAACAGCATTTCAGAACGGACAAGGATACCCCTGTATCCCTTGATTTTTGCTCAAAGCCAACATGACTGAGAAATGTGATCAACCCTCCAGTGCTGTGCCCCAGTGTTGCCCCTTTGGTCTAAGGGAAGGGAAGAAGTTTAATTGTGTTACACTTCTTGTTCTTCTTCAGCTTCAGTTTCAAACTTGATAGTGAGTGGTTGTTACTGTTAGTTCAGGCTGTTCAAATATTACATGATATCCTCTCTTCTTCATGCATACTTATCGTCTCAACCGCTGTCTTAATCACTTTCCTTCAAAAGCTTGTCTATTTCATTCTCTTAACTGATTGAGCGGCTGTCTCACATTCTCTTATTTCCTTTCTGTTGCTTCTTTCTTATTTAACATTGGTTCACCTTTTCTTCCTCCATCCATCTCTTTTTTGTTTCATTACTCTCACTTGCTTTATATATTTTGGCAATGTTCTTATTTGCTGTCCCCCATTCTGTCACTCTTCCTCTTTTCTTGAAAATGAAACACCAAGATATATATACATATATATACCAAGATCTGAAACAGTTTGCTGTTGCCAAGTTGCTGTGATGGAATGGGCAATGAATAGCGGTGTGTGCATTGCATCTAGTCTACCAACATGGCAGTCACCACATGGCATGGCTGCCCACTAAAGAAGAGAAGACTGTTGGTGTGTAGTGAGGACAGGTGCTCTTGTGCCATATCTAGTACACATCTATGTTCAATCTACAAATTTCAAAAGTCAGTTTAACTTTTCCACAAGATAACTTTTTTTAACTGAATTTGTTGACACGAAAGCATATAGAAAACCTACAGACATACAGATTTGTTTTGATTCTTGTCCCTAATAATTTGTAGAATTTTTGTCAGGTTTTTGTTTGGTTTAAAATGTTTGTTGCTTTTTTTTAATTATTGAAATGTTCTGGTTTTGCTGTGTTCCTATCATTTTAAAAGTTGCGTAATATTGTTAGAAACAAAGTGAATCCTTTTTTCATCGCAACATGGTTACTTGCTTTAGTTTATATATAGGGCTTATGTTGATTATTTTAAAATCAGTCATTAAAACACTCAGTTATGCTGAGAGATGTGTTGTGAAATCATCTTTGACTCTGATTTCTGTTGCTTACTGGCGTTAGAACAAACATTCCATTTTACATTGTCTGCACATTCCGTGTTTTTCTCTCTGTCTTTTGTTATTGGTGGGGTTTTTTTACTTTGTAATATGATTGTATTGTTTGTATTCATTCATTATCACTATATGAAAACGATAAGCACAACAAAAACCGCCAGATGATGCATGATGAATATAAAAGGGAAAGAAACATCAGGATAGGGCACATAATAGAATTGACCTGCTGATCTTCAAAAGATATTTAGAAATAAGCATCCATGATCAGAAAAAGTAGTGCGCCCATCACCATCCATGCCCTCTGCCCAACCCCTGCTTTGTGTTTTCTTCCTCATGAAAAAGTGGGTGACAGAGAGAGACAGCATGTCATTGTGGAGGAGGAGGAGGAGGAGAATCCAAAGAACCATTTTCATTTGTGGTTTGGCTGGATCTCTATAATCATCTTCCTTTGCTGGTTTTTTTAAAAAATTATTATTATTATTTGATTTGATGGGTTGATGTTATATTCTGTGTGATGTGATTTTGTGCCATTTTTAAAAATCTAAATAAACAGTTTGATGTGCTTTGTGCTTGATTTTCCAACAGTAATTTTCCATTTTTGCTGTTTTTGTAAAGCTTATATGAATAAGTAGAGGAGCATGATATGTAAATTGAACATTCATTTTATATATAATGAAGTGTTCTATAAGAAGCCATACAATACAAGGCATAATATAACAAAGCAAGGTATACTTTGTAAAATTACTGTAAGGATCTTACAGCAAATATGTCATAGATTTACATTATGGCCTTCACTGGTCACTTGACTTAACCATCAACCATTCTCCAAATCTGAAAGACTGACAATAACTTACTCACATAAATAAATTTAACAACAAAAATTAACTTGAAGGTGTGAAAAAAATAAAATGGAAAAAAAAATGAAAAAGGAGATAATTTTAAAATCACACCAATATCTCTGTCCAGATGAAAACCAGTATTGTGCCAATTCGTGGGAAAAAAGTATACAAATAAAAAAGAACATGGTGGAAATACTGTAACATCATATGATCTTTTTGTCTGGAAAATTTTCTCTATCAAATTAGCTGGGTTTGGTTGATGCTGTGAATGAAGATCGGGGATATTTCTTTATGCGCAGTTTTGTAGTTGAACAGTAAAATAGCATCCAGAATATAGATTTGCAAGTGGAGGAAAAAGGGAAGATTGTTCACTGTCAGTGAATGATTTAGCTCCGTCACACGATGCAGGCCTAGTTGTCACGGTGTCTGTTGCAGCTGAGGCCTGGTTTGCTTTATGCTAAGTGTCTGTGGAAATGGCTGTCCTGGGAAGCAGAGTGGCAGAGGGTGGAATGAAGCAAGCCCCTGACAAACATATCAGCTTTCTAAACATTGAAGGCACTTCACTTCGACAACTGATTGTGTGGCATCTGATTTCAGTGTGTGAGTGGATGTAGAGAGAGACCTGAGTCACTTAGTATGTGAAATGGTCGTAGAGAGGCCTAAGTTGAAGTGTGGTTTTCAGTGTTGTTGTACATCGCACATACGTGACTTGAAACTTGAAGACTTTTTGTGTTGGCTGTTCTATTTGTCATTGTAGATAACTGCCTCTTTGCTGAACCTTGTAGTAAGCCCAGTAGCAAAGTTTGTATTGATGGGTTTACAGAAAGCATCTGATTTGTGGGTGTATGTGAACTTAGCTGTGTGGTCATGGAAATCTCTTGTGGCGCCCAGAGCATGGATACTTGTGGTGTATTAGGAATTAAGCAGACAGCTAGGTGGCATTCATTTTCATGTATTAAATTAATCCACAGTATGTACTTGAATGAGCGTGCTTACATGCGCACACATTTGTTGTGTGATACACATGCAGGTTCATTTGGCAGGTAACCATGTTTGTTTTAAAGTGCAGTCTTTGATTGGTTTTCCTTTTTAGACTACATAGAAGCATTTCATTCGGAGACATATTTTTTATATCTAATGGTAGGTGGGGTGGGGGTGGGGGGGAGATAGCCTGATGGTTAGAGCATTGTGCTGGCAATTTGATGGCTCATCATCAAGCCTGGGTTTGAGCTATCACTGATACACCTGTCCAAGGGATTTTTTTCTGCTGAAGGTAACATCAGTACTGACTCCATCTCCCCCCCCCCCCCCCTGAACATCCTTCAGATGAGACTGTAAGCCAAATCCCCATGTGCAAATGCACACAAAACATCTTGTGCACACATTGTGAACCTCAGAGCTCTAGCCAAGGAACATAAATGATCTAATATAGGAAGTTAAGCATGTTGCTAAACATATTTTTATAATGTTTTTGTGCTTTGACAGAAGAAGACGGGACTATATCATCATTTCTTCAGGAAGAAGTAGCTTTCACCACAGTGTACCTGTAACTGAATTTCTGTGTAGGGCCTCCTGGTTTTCCTTGATAAAGAGTCTTCAGTTGGGGCTCAAATCTGGATATTGATAAACATCTACCCATTCAGAACAAGCTGTTCTCCCTGTAAACATCGCCAGTGGAACAGTCTCTGCCCTTTAACAGTGCTCTACACAAACATTCCTGTACATCAGACTGCCATGCAAACCTACTGGTAATGAACATGGGATGCTTCTTCATCACATGTAGTATGTAAGAAAAAAAAAAAAAGTCTTGTTTTCTCTTATGCAAAAGACATGCTATATATGAGTCTTTGGCCCAACATTGTAAACACTGTGTCCAGGAAATGTTTTGCCTTGTTTTTGACAACAGTGTTGTTGGTGAATCTGTTTTGCCTTCCACTGAAACAAACAAACAAAAACTTTGATGTCACATTTGACTTTAATTGGGTGGGTGGGTGGAGGGGGGGGGGGAGCAGGGGCAGCATTTGTTTGTTTCTCTGCTTGTTTTAAGTGGGGGTTTTCTTTCTGAAAGGTACTTTGCTTCCTGCTTCTCCGTTGTTCTCTTTTCTGTAAACAGTATTCCGTTTTCTGCCTTTCTCTGCAACAAAAACCTGTGTTCTGGTTCTCATTCCAAAGAAGAAAAGCGAAATTCTTTTAGTACTTTCTCCTTCATGGATTGTGAACATGGTTGTAATAAGTTCTGTGTACACAGTTTTCAAGGTTAGCCAAAATCTGCAAGAAAGCAAAACTTCATTAATCAATTATTTTGTGTGAGACACAAGCAACAGTGCTCAATAAAAAATAATAATGAATACAATGTGAAGGAACTAATGACGAAATAAACCGCCCACAGCCTGATTGCAATGCTAACTCCTGTATGATGAAACAGTTGGCGTATAATGTGTGTGGTGCTTGCTAAGTTCAGATCAGGTATTGTGTTCTTATACATTCCTGTTGTTGTGTGTTGTGCTAGATTTGAAATGTTTATGGTGGTTCTAAATTGTCATTGTGAAGACATGTACCATTTTCATTTCTTTCTTTTTCATGTGATTTTTCTATACTGTAACCTGGTGTTGCACACAAATGTAATTATTGCATGAGTTCTAGCAGAGCTTCAGGTAGCCAGAGTTTCTTTTAATCTGATTATTATTATTTGGATGGAAACAATTGAATGTGGATTAAAAACAAATTTTCTTCTGATGTGGCATGAGTTGTGTTTATGAGAGAGCACAATGTGGATTTTCTTGGATGTTCGTTATTTAGCCTAGGGCATGTATGATGTAGAGATAAAATGCAATATTTTGATATAGATTGATATTGATTCAATTTCAGACTGTTAGCTTTGTTGATGCTGATATGAGGTGAGGTGAGTGCACAGCGATTGGTGTATGTTCAGAAGAAGCCTATTTTTGAGCACCCCTTGCAGTAAATGTGCAGAGTGGCTCATTTTCCAGTCCATGTATTCTGGTGATGGATGTGTGTACGCGATGGCTTGGTTTAAAACATTTAGGTTGTGACTTCACAAACAAGTTGGGGGATACAGTCTTATTACACAGACTAAAAGTAGATCAAGTATTCCCCTTGATTTTGGTGTGTATTTGAACTAGATAGAGGTTTACATCATTACATTTTATTCTCATAATCTGGGTTAGATTTATGTCAGCTGTAAATTTCAGACTTTTGTCTGTGTAGCTTGGGTCATTTTGAGCATACATTCACGTTCACTCATTTGACTTAACTGTTGTTATACTAACTGTATCATAGTTTAATATTTTTGCACTTATGAGCGAGATGCCCCATGAAAGCACTGAACTTCATCATCCAGTACAGGTTGCATTCGTTGTTGGTTTTTGATCAGTTTGACAAGAACTGACTGTGAAAGTACTGTTAAGGGGTTGGGTTTTGACACACTGAATGAATGGTTTATTTCCACTTTTTCAGTTTCTGCAAGTGGTGGATATGATCGAATTTCAGATGCATGGATTGTAATATGTACTCAGCATGCGTTGAGGCAGGCTGGCATTAAAAGGTCAGAATCATTATATCTGGATTTGTTACTCAACATAGACCTGTGAGCATGTAAGTTGGATGCATTATATGATATAAACATACATATATATATATCTGCATGGGGGAGAGCGTATGGATATTGGTAAAGTACAAACAGAATGTATTGCTTTCATTTGGTGGAGATGTAAATGATAAACTTTTTAAGAAATTGTGTTATTTCTGAGAATGATATCTACAGAATGGTTTCCTTAGGTTGGATTGTAACTTAGCTTGCCTGAGCTTGTCACTTGTTTGCTGTTGTTTTGTTTTGATTCATTCATTGGTTGTGTTGTTATTGCATAGATACTGGACACTGCAGAATGTCTGTCAAGTCACTTTTTATGTACTCATTATCAGTTGTGATATATAAGAATAAAATATGAAGCTGACAGTCGTTTTGGTTTGATGATGGTGGCAAACTAGAGTGGGTGTTTCTGCCTACCTGTGAAAGGCTTCTCGCAAGCATCCTTCACGTAGCTTGCACAGAGATCTCTGAAACTCCTACCCATGACATACAGACAGACTCAAGTGCTGTTGTCACCCCAACCACATACATTCTTGTTTGCAGTGATTGTAGACTGACCATGAATGAAGGAAGAGAGAGAGAGAGGTAAAAGTGTATCTGTATATAACTTCAGGCAGCCAAGCAGCTGGTCTTGTGTATGATTTGGCTTTATCTGTAGTTGCAGTAGCTCTTGGTAAGAGAGAAGCTCAAATTCCAGTTCACTGTCACCTTCTGCTATCACTGACAGCAGCATGAGCCATCAAGACTGAAGATTTACCCTGCTACATGGGCTACACAGAATGCAGCAGTCTCTGGACACAGAGTTGACAACACACAGTGCAAGTGTCTTCTGTGCTGCCCTCAGCAAACTCATATAGTAAGTTTTACAAGATCATGGGACTATGCCTGTCACTTATAGTAAGTTTTACAAGATCATGGGACTATGCCTGTCACTTATAGTAAGTTTTACAAGATCATGGGACTATGCCTGTCACTTATAGTAAGTTTTACAAGATCATGGGACTATGCCTGTCACTTATAGTACCGTTTTACTAAGATCATGGCTGCTTTCACTATGTGTTAGATCAGGGACATCCTGTACTTACGTTGTGCATAATATTGCTTTTATAATTGTAATAAACATATATTTATATATATATATATATATATATATATATATATATATATATATATATATATATATATATTGTGTGTGTGTGTGTGTGTGTCACAATGGATACAACAATAGTTCACACACACACACTCACTTAATGCACACACATTGGCATACATGCACATCACTCGCACCTGAATGATACAAAAAAGACACTTGGCTTTTGCTCTTGTTTAATGATATATTTTTACACATAAACACGTATTTTCAGTCTGTGGCAGGCATTCTAGAACCATGCCACTTACCGAAACGGCGCAGCGGTCGTGAGGAAGGTCAGCAATGGCATGTGATGCATGAGCAACATGTCAAGAACGCATGCCTACCAACTTCTGATAAATGTTACAGAGCTGGAACACCATATCATCATCTGCCTGTGAGGGATATTATGAATAAAGACTACTATAGCTAATTAAGAGTGGGCAGTTTACCATAGTCTACCATAGAATGCCAGTAAAGAAAGCAATGACCTACCCATTTAAACACAGATATCTATTATGAAGAGTGAATAAATAGCGTGATAGATAAGGATTAAGAGTTACATAGTAACAAAGGATAATAGTATGAATCAGCCACTTCATCTGACGCCCATAGACAAATCATTATGAAAAATTGCCCCCAATGTCCAAATAAATTAGATCTAAAACACAACTATTTGAATCACTGACCTAAAGTATAAGAGCAATCAGTCTATTCTGGTGATATTCCTGGGGAAAAGAAATTGTGTACATTGTGTACTTCTTTATAGAAGTACAGAGGCAAAATGTTGCCAGCCAGTATAAGAGCAGAAACCAAACTCATCAAGCCGCTGGAGTTTGGCCAGGGATCGTCTGGTCTGCTGCAGCCGGTTCGGGTTCAGGGGTCATTTGGCCTGAGCGATTGTTTGGGTCTTTATTGGAGCCTTTATTGGAGCCTTTATTGGAGCCTTTATTCGAGTCTTTATTGGAGTCTCTATGCGAGTCTTTATTCGAGTCTTTATTGGAGCCTTTATTGGAGTCTCTATTGGAGCCTCTATTGGAGTCTTTATTGGAGTCTTTATTGGAGTCTCTATGCGAGTCTCTATGCGAGTCTTTATTGGAGCCTCTATTATTGGAGCCCTCATCGACAGCTTCTGGGGTAGGTTTGATCCGGCAAGGTAGGGGAGTGGGTGTTGCATCCTCTGGGGTGGGAGTGATGTCTTCCAGACTAGGGGTGGTGTGAACCACTGGGAACTGCCAGCAGAAAGAGAATGAACAAATCAGAGTAGAGTCGTCCTTCACTCCTAACTGGGATTTTGGTGGGTTGTTTGTTGTTGTTGTTGTGGGGTTTTTTTTTTTGGGGGGGGTTGTTGTTGTTTTTAAGTCGTAACTGGAAATTAATTACTGTAGCTTTAGTGTGGGTAAAATGTGAACCCATAGCACAATATTAAAAGGACAAACAAACAAAAAAAAACCCAAAGTATGACTGTTCAGCATAAAGCTACATGCATGTGCACAAACGTAGCGCGCGCACACGCATGCACGCACGCGCGCGCGCACACACACACACACACACAGAGGGGGCGGGATAGCCTAGTGGTTAGAACATTGTGCTCCCTATCTGACAGTTCCGGTTCGAATCCCGTTCAAGGGGATATTTTCCCCAGGAGTGAACATCAGTACAGACTCCACTCTCCCCAAAAGTTCTTTGGATGAGACTATAAACCAAGGCCCCGTGTGCGAACGCACGCAGAAGATCTTGCGCACAGGTTAAATCATGTTCCGTTTTTCGAAAGAGTAGGCCATTGTGTGCCGGTGGGAACAGATGACAAAATACAAAACCGCATAGACACGGGGACTGGATGTAAAAAAAATGCACATGAGTGCTCATTCCATTATCCTTGATATAAAGAATAAATACATACATGCATAACACATCCAAGCCGACCAAAAGCAACGTGGAGGAGGACTGTAGAAAGTGAGATGAAGGCCATGCAGCATTCTTGGGGATCAGTGACTAGGTTAGCCCAGGATAGACAGGAGTGGGAGCGCTTTGTTGCTGCCCTACACACCACTGGGTGTAATGGTTAATGATGATGACACCCAAGCCGGAATGGGATACCTTAATGATGGGTGAAAAAGGGTCGCATACGCAAAATCTCACCATCAGTAAACCTGGCAGAGAGTCACAAAAATCAAAGAAAAACATTTTTATCGATCAGTTGTCAAGGAATGAAGCCATACAAGAACACCACACACACACACACACACACACAAGTCCTTGGATGAGACTACACACCGAGGCCCCGTGTTCGAACGCATGCAGAACATCTTGCGCACACGTTAAATCCTGTTCCGCTTTTCGGAAGAGTAGGCCATTGTGTGCCGGTGGAAACAGATGACAAAATTTACAAAACCGCATACACACGGGGACTGGATATAAGAAAACACATGAGTACTTATTCCATCATCCTCGATATAAAAGAATAAATAAAATAAATCACACACACACACACACACACACACACTGAAATGGGTAATATTGTAACCTAATATATTTTGTTTTATATGTTCCTTTTTTTCTCTCATTTTCTTGTAATCCAAATCTAAGTGAGTACAAATGTGCGCGTGTACGTTCTTGAGTATGTGTATGAATGTGTGTGTGTGTTGGGTTGGGTTGGGTTGGGTTGGGTTGGGTTATATTGCGTTGCATGTGCGCATGTTTGTGTTAGTGGTGTGTTGTGTGTTAGTGTGTTGTGTGTGTGTGTGTGTTGTGTGTGTGTGTGTGTGTAGCATTGTCTGGGATATCTATGATCAGGCATATCCAAAATTTTTAGCCAATATTTGATTACTCTGGTAACAGTGTCAACAAAAATGGGATATCTACCACAATCGCCAAGGCAAATATTATTTTTAACATCTCTGCCAACCCCCAGGACCATTTTGCAAATTTTTACCTGTATATTTTCAATATCATGATACTGCTGAAAACCCCAAATTTCAGAACCATAGAGGAGGTCTGGTTTCTGTGTGTGTGTGTGTGTGTGTGTGTGTGTGTGTGTGTGTGTGTGTGTGTGTGTATGTGTGTGTGTGTGTGTGTTGTGTGTGTGTGTGTTGTGTGTGTGTGTGTGGCGCGCGCGCGCGCGTGTATGTGTGTACGAGTTATGCAGGGTCTTTTTCTTTTTAGGGGGGGAGGGGGGAGAGCAGGGTCCATTTTCGTTATTGATGGGTTTTTTTGTTTTTGGTCGCGTGTGAGTGTGTGCGCGCGCATGTACGTGTGGTGTGGTGTGTGTGTGTGTGTGTGTGTGTGTGTGTGTGTGTGTGTGTGTGTTTCTTTCTTTTTTTTCCATTTCTATTTTTCTTATGGAGATAGTCTTATTATTATTGGTAATGGTAATAATGTAGTTAGATAATATTGATCACGGTTTTTTTGTTCCTAGATAGATGAAAGAGCAGAACAATATAGGGCAGTCAACAAAAGAATCAGGAAGTCCATGACGGAGGCAAAAGAGAAATGGATCGGTGAACAGTGTCAAGACATTGAAGAGAACATCAAGAAAAACAATAGCAAGAAAGCATATCAGCTGGTGAAAGACCTGACTAGCACAAAACAGGGAAATGGTTTAACAATCCAAGACAAAAATGGGAAGTGCCTCACTGACGACCAGGATATTCTGAACAGATGGACAGAATACTGCTCCGACCTGTATAACTATAGAACCGCAGGAGATCCAGAAGTCCTTAATGTACCCGCAAGCAAAGACACAGACAGTCACCCTATCCTCCGAGAAGAAGTGGAAACAGCAGTCAGATCGCTGAAAAAGGGGAAGTCAGCAGGGGCTGACAACATTCCAGCTTAGTTGGTTCAAGCTGGAGGGGAAGCCATGATCAGCGCCCTACTAAGAATCTGCAACAAGATCTGGCAGACAGGAAAATGGCCAACACCATGGACACAGTCACTCATCATCACCCTCCCCAAGAAAGGAAATCTACAACAATGCCATAATTACCGCACAATCAGCCTCATATGCCACCCAAGCAAGGTCATGCTGCAGATAATATTGAATAGACTGAAGCCACAAGCAGAGACCATCATTGCTGAGGAACAAGCAGGTTTCAGAGCAGGGCGCAGCACAACAGAACAGATATTCAACCTCAGAATACTATGTGAGCGGTACCTTCAACATCAACAAGACCTTTACCATGTATTTATCGATTTTAAGAAGGCATTTGACAGGGTGTGGCATGCAGCTTTGTGGGCAACCATGAATTTGTACAGCATCAATGCAAACCTGATCAGAGTCATCAAACAGCTGTACAGCGAGGCCACCAGTGCAGTGTACTACAACAACAACATTGGAGAATGGTTTCGAAAACAGTTGGAGTAAGGCAGGGCTGTCTACTCTCACCCACTCTTTTCAACATCTTCCTTGAGAGAATCATGGCTGATGCACTGGAACATCATGAAGGATCAGTCAGCATTGGTGGCAGAACGATCACAAACCTCCGCTTCGCAGATGACATTGATGGAATAGCAGGATCAGAAAAGAGCTTGCCAGCCTAACAGAACACCTGAATAAGGCCTCCAAAACATACGGCATGGAAATCAGTGCAGAGAAGACCAAACTGATGACTAATAACACCAACGGCATTAGCATTGATATCAGGGTTAATTACCAGAAGCTGGAAACAGTTCAAAGCTTCAAGTATCTGGGAGCCATTGTATCAGACCAGGGATCCAAGCCAGAAGTAGTATGCAGGACTGCACAGACAATAACAGCACTGTCAAAACTAAACACCATCTGGAGAGATAAGAATATCTCACTTATCTCCAAGATCAGACTAATGCGCTCCCTTGTCATATTCGTATTTCTGTATGCCTGTGAATCATGGACCCTGACTGCAGATTTGGAGAGAAGAGTACAGGCGGTGGAGATGAGATGCTTTCGGAGACTCCTTGGCATCTCCTACAAAGACCACATAAGCAACGAAAGCGTGCATAACAGAATCCAGCACCCTATGAGAACCTTCTAACGATCGTGAAAAAGCGTAAACTTAAATGGTATGGGCTTGTCACAAGATCCAAAGGACTTGCAAAGACAATTTTACAAGGCACTGTCCAAGGAGAAAGAAGAAGAGGCAGACCAAGGAAGAGCTGGGAGGATAACATCAGCGAATGGACAGGCCTAGAACTCAACAAAACCCTGAGAAAGGCAGAACAGAGGGAGGAGTGGAGGGAACTGGCTGTTGAGTCTTTGAGGGTGCCCCCACGGTCGTCAGACTACGGGACAGATAGATAGATAGATGGCATGATGGGAAAAAAAGCAAATGTATTGCTTATTCAATGTACCATCTGGAAATAATAATTTGACTTGACTTGACATGACCTCCCGAGTGCATCCTCTCTGTAAAATGTTTTCCTTATCTTTGCTAAAGTGGAACTGAAGCGTATTTACCCTGGACTGAAAGTGGAGGTGAAGAGCCGCTCCATTGCCAGAACCACACACGGTGTAGACAAAGTTTCCTCCCACCCCCAGCCGTGCAAACGTCACCTGCAGAAAGACCTGACAACTTTAGAACTCTGAACAGCATCTGCACAAAACACACGCCATCTTGTTGTCACCTGTACATCATACATGATCACCTGTATATCATATATTATTACCTGCACATCATATATTGTCACCTGCACATCATACAATTATTGTCACCTGTACATCATACATTATCACCTTACATCATACATTGTTACCTGTGCATCATATGTTGTCACCCGTACATCATATATTATCACATGTACGTCATATATTGTCACCTGTACGTCATATATCATCACATCCTATCACTTGTTTATCATATACATCTCCTATACATCACACACTCTATCTATACATCACACATTACCTGTACCTCACATAAAGTACCTGGGCATCACACCTGCGCATGACATACATCACCTGTATATCACGATAATGATCACCTATACATCATACAGGTCACCCGAACATCACATTTAATATGTATCTCCTGTACATCATATCATCTGTACACCATGCACAGAATCTATTCATCAAATGTGTCAGTTATGCATCTCTCTCTCTCTCTCTCTCTCTCTCTCTCCTCTCTCTCTCTTTATATATATATATATATATATATATATATATATATATATATATATATATAATAGATATATATATATATATATATATATATAATTATATATAATTATATATATATATATATATTCTCGTCCATTTCATGATCTTAAGAGGTACTGATACCTACCGATTACTTTTTGCTGGATATCATTGCATTGCAATGTGTACTATAACAAAAAAGCTGATGTAGCAGCAAAAAAACAAACAAAAAACCCAAAAACCAGGGGCAAGGAATTTAAACTCTGTATATGCCCCAACTATTCCTATATCTGTTCATGAGGGGTATAGTATAGTCGAAAATGCATGCTGGAAAAATGTGAGGAAAAAACAAATAGATGCTAACGAAACAAATAGATGCTGGATACCCTCTGTAATTTATCCTTTCTTTTTTTTTATACCTTAGACATATTCTTTGTTCCCACTTAAATATTCACAAATGGAACTGAGGACAATAATCTGTCTTATTTACATACTGAAACATTAGATGCATTCCGGGAAAAATGTGCTAGAAATGTACATTCATATGTGGCGAAACAATCTCAAATACTCATATTCTTTTTGAATGTCAGATTTTGAAACAACACATTCCTGACATTCATGACAGTTCCTTGGGCAAGGTTTTCAGCAACAATACATTGCTATGTGAAATCGCGTTGGCGTTAAAGCAGTGTCCCATTAGTAATCTCCTGTAGCATATGTGATGCCATTCAAAAGACTGCTTTACCAAGGCAGGGACATTTGCCATTCTGTCTCTAATCTCAGAACAGTTGTGGATGATTTTCAATAGTTTGGTTAATACTTTTTCTTCATTGTTTTACGTAAAATTGATTACATTGTTATGCTGATAGTTTACAGTTCCATTGTTACATTATTTTCCCATAGTTCATACTCTCTCTCTCTCTCTCTCTCTCTCTCTCTCTCTCTCTCTCTCTCTCCTCTCGTCTAATATCACTTTTGTGAATAGATATAAAATCGAAGAAAGCACACACACACACACACACACACACACACACACATACACACGCGCGCGCGCGCGCGCGCACGCACACACACAGTGACTAACACATACATGAACAGACATGAACAGACAGACAAAGAAAGCGGTAGGGACAACATTATTGCAGACAGAACAGAACAGAACAGAAGGGTGACGTACAGGTGTAGTCCTGGAGACACAGTTGGGCATGGGGTTGAGGATGGGCTGCAGTCTCAGGGGCCTCAGGATTCGCCCCATGACGTCAACGCCCAGCTGATGGGCCAGGTCTGAAGCACATCGCATCAGATGAGTTCATATCTCCCTCTTCAGTACTCTTTATAAGTATTAGCCACGGATGTGATATTATCATATCGTAGTGGCCAGGTCTGAAGTACACCGCATCATGTACTTTCATATCTCCCACTTAGTACTCCTTATAATTATTAGCCTACAGATGTGACATTATCATATCGTAGTTGCACACTGAAAACCCCCCTGAAATCTCTTATCTAAAAAAAACGAGAAAAAGATACGTTCATTTTGGACGCTAAAGGTGAATGGATAAGAGTGTTTGACTTCAATCCTTAAGGTTCAAGGAGTTGTGGGTTCGAATCTCGGCAGCAGCATTTGGTACATTAGAGATAGGGAGGTTTGTTGTTGTTGTTGTTGTTGTTGTTTTTAAATCTCCCTAGCCCACCTCAACCAGACCTGCCAGTGCTTGTATTCCTTTCGTGTACATACGAATGAGAAGATGGAATACGTACGTTTAAGTATCGTACTTCATGTCAGCTTTTGGCGGGTTCCGAAAACATGAACATACCCAGCATGCACCTTGTTCCTGGGCTCCGCCAGGTCCAACTCACTTAAGAGACCAAACCAGAAAAATTCAGTGCAGTGTCCCAACGACTACTGGGGAAGTTAAGGAGGCCTGAGAGCAGCTATTTGTATCAGTGACCATCACAGCTTTATCTCGGGCACTGTGCAGTTCTCTCCCGCGTAACCTGTTCATTAGTCACTAAGTCCTGTAACTCTTGAAGCAAAGGGGCACTAACAAGGTCTTGACATTTCACCTTGAAAGTTTTGACGTTTCACCTTGAAAGCTTTGGCAATCTTTGGCAGGTTTCCGTGAATTGTTAGGAATATACCTTGTCCTCTTGAAGAGTACCTACCACCCTGTCCTCTCCACACCTTTCCACCTCTCCTTCTGTCAATCATCAAGTGCCTTTCGTTTCTTAGGATAACCTACAGTTTCTGGTCAGCATGATTCTAAATCTTGCAAATGGTCCGATTTCCATTTAAACCCATGGGAATTATTTGTAGTCATGATAGGTGGCAACACAACTCGTGTGGCTATTTTAAAAAACCCAGATCGTCCTCCCTCATTCTACAAAGTCACCAAGTCCAAACTGTAACCGGACTCCAGTTAATTTCCATGAGTGGCCTCAGAAGGCCTGGTAACTTGGACAGTGGACACGATTGTAAGCTTCTCAAAAATATGGCATGCATTTTCCCATTTACTACAGACTGGCAGTCCAAGTTCTAAAATCCACAGGGTACATTCCTTTCCGACTAAGAGTCTGCAGATGTATTCGCTTAAACAGTGCAATGCCTCTTAAAAACCAACTGGGATAGGCATCCATGTGTGGCGGTTCACCTTAAGTTGTTCTCTGCCTATTTATGCAATAGCAAAGCATCTTCTGATATTTTAAAGCAGTTTCTTAACAAAAAAAAGTGTTACTATTTATTCATAGTGTTTTGAACCCACAAAAAAGTGACCTAGGGGTAAGGACACACTCAGCCAACAAAGGACTGCAAAAGATTCGTGGTTGGAACATGTTAGAAAGCAGTTAAGTCCCCCACCCCCACCCCCTTTTCCACATGTAGGTTAACGCCAGGCCATTGTGGGAGATTTCCCACTTTATGAATAAAACGGAAAAGGTTATGAGTGCAAGTTAAAGAATCTACAGCAACAAAGACTAGACAGTCCATGGCAGAATTATGCTAGAAGACAAGTGAGAATAGTTTTTATAAATCTATAGGTAAACAAACATTCGCAAGGGAAAACATGGATTGTTCCTACCGTATCATGGTGAAGCTGGTATTTTACGGTCATGAAGAGAAGCTTAATAATTCCATGCAGGAATCCACAGTGAAGCAACACTCTACATGACGCATACCTATCATGCGTGTTGTGTGGTTCAGCTTACAATAGAATCAGTGTACAGATATAAGAGTGTGCGATGGAGTGCAGAATGGTCACTGTACCTTCCAAATTGTTGTCTTCGATGATGCCCTCCATCTCCTCCAGCAGCCTTTCTTCTCGTTCCATCTGCAGCTCCCGTCGCCGATGCCGCTCTTGTGCATCCCACAGCACATCGCCCTGCCCCACACACAGAGTCATTTAGTCTGTACAGTGCATCAAAAATGTTTTTGTGTTTGTATACCACTAAAAGTCACGGCAGATTTCTCTGCGTGAGATTCAGGCTGCTCTCCCTGGGTAGAGCGCGTCGCCACAAGTAGCCGCGCCACCCTTTGTTTTTGTGTGTGTGGTCTTTTCCTGTCTGCATGTGTACTTGTTTTCCTGCCATAATTTTTTTCTACAGAATTTTGCCAGGGTCAACTCTCTTCTTACCGTTGATTCTTTGACGTGCGCTAAATGAGTCTTAGGCTACACACGGGACATCGGTTTATCGTCTCATCCAAAACACTAGTACCCAGACTACCACTCACGGTCTTGTGGATGGGAAAAAGTTTCAAGCACAAACGAGGATTGAACCCAGACTTTCCGCATTCTAGGCATGTGCGTCACCTATAGACCACAGATCAATATAATATACTGATCTACCTTTGGATGCTACTGCCAAATCTTCCAGACAAAGAAACTGGTCTATTTTAGAAAAGTACATTTAGGTTTGTTTGGAAGAAAGGAAGGGAAATGGGAGCGAACTAGTACAAAAACTGCTGTACAAAGCATTGAAAATGGTGATCCCGATATCCTTGATAATATAAGGATACCGTATTGCTCTTAAACTGACCCCTTTCCCCAAATGCGGTTACCTTAATGGTGTGCCAAAACGGTGGCATACGCAAAAATCACACCATTGGTGAAGAGGAAGAAACTTATAAAAAAAAATATTAAAAAAACCTGACCGGGATTATAAACAACGATGATAAACAAAATAAGGAAAGGGCATGGTGAAAAGGGAAAAGGAAGAAAAAGTACCGTTTGCTCCTGTGCTGCGGGGTCTGCCTTTGGGAACCGGTTCATCCCACCCCTCAGCTGCTGCTGCTGTGGCTGCTGCCGCTGCTGCAGCTGGCGCTCCTGCTCTTCCTGCTGCTGCAGCTGCCGCCAGTGCTGCCAGTGGGCCGGCCCGGGGTTGCCCTCCCCACTTCCCATCATGGCTGCCAGCACCATCACCATCACACTGAGTGTTGTGAAGGCACCCATTGTGAATGTTCCCTGACTCTGCTCCTTCAATATCAAGGAGCGCTCTTCTTCAGCTGTGTACTGACTGTCCTCTGTAACTGTTTCCAGTGCAGTTCCTGTTTGTCGAAAGAGCAGAGGCTTCTTCTCTGGGATTGCACTGATCATCCTCGAGGTTTTATGGACGAAGCTGACAGGCCCTTCACGTGATCGTGATGACAGCACAGCACAGCACAGCACAGCACAGCACAGCTGCCGACTTCCAATTACAGGAAACTGCACACCGTCTGGCGATGCAGCGGGAGGGCGTGATTAATGATGGAGAAGGAAGGTGGGGGTGGGGGATGGGAGGTGGGGAAACTTGCCAGTATGTCAGCAGTCACACCTGTGCACAGCCTTAATGAGGAGTTGCTTTTGAAGAGTTTTTAGACGTGGGTCGGAATGGAGGGTGCAGGAAGCATTCTGACGCTGATAAAGTAAAAACCAAACAAAAGAGACTGACCTGCACTGATTGCACAGTGAGTCACCGGTATCACCAACAGATGCAGGAGACAGCCAGTGCTGGAATGGATGGTGTCTGCTGCATAGTAAATCACGCATGACAATGATGATCAGGGTCGACGGATGAGGAATGTGGCAATGGTCAGGGAAGATGGGATGGATGCAGAAATTGAACTTCGTAGTAGGTACACGCAAACAAGCATTTAAACAAACTAACAAAACGCCGTCATCACCGTCACCTCTGATGGAACAAACAAGAATCTGAAGACAAAAAATACACCCTTGTGTGATGGGGATTCAAAACTAGCATTTTTACCCTGTCCATGACTTCTCTTGAGCTATTGGTTAGATCAGTGCAGTATTCTTCTTGAACAAGTTTTTCTTCAGTTTTGATCAGTTCTCACCCCTGTGGGGATGCCAGGGGCTCTTTCAATATAAAGAGAATCCCCACTTCTGGAAGTTCTGTGCTTGAAATTTCCCCTTTTCTATCACTCCCTTTGTTTCTGCCTCCCCCCTCCTCTCTCTCTCTCTCTCTCTCTCTCTCTCTCTCTCTCTCTCTCTCTCTCTCTCCTCTCTCTCTCTCTCTCTCTCTCTCTCTTTCACCCTTGCTTATTTGCTGCCTACCCAGATCATTCTCCTGCCCTTTTCAAGCTAATCTGAAACCTTTTCTTATGAAATTTTGAATGAATTGCCCTGAAGTCGGAATGTGTCGGCTGAGGCCAGCAGGCAGACCTCCTGCACAGTGACAAGGCCAGGAGAGGACGGGGCACTAGGCATTCTGCCCAGCGTGGCCATGGTCAGTTCTGTTTTACACTTACTGACAAATGAAAGTGGAATCTCGCTGACAGCGTTTTTCCAAACAGATAAATGATGGTATGGCATGGCATGGCATGGTATGGTATGGTATGGTATGGTATGGTATGGTATGGTATGGTATGGTTTGGTATGGCATGGTATGGTATGGTATGGTATGATATGGTATGGTATGGTATGGTCAAGGGCGATGAAATTTGCACTAGTGTGTGTGCCAATTATTGACATTTTCATATATAGGCTTAAATCAGTCTCTGGTGATTAAATAATAATTGTGGCTACACTACTGGTGCAGCTGCCTACATGGTCAGCATCAATGAGTGATTTTTTTTTTTTTTTTTGGGGGGGGGGGGTCCAGCCCATCTGAGAGACTCGATGAATCAGTGTTGGCCCTCTGGCCAGATATTTAGAATCATCTTGTACACTTCTAACTGAAGTCGGAGGAGACTTTAAAGCTACTGTTTTAGGAAACTTTAGTACCAAATTTAGCCAGCTTACTACTAATACCATCGGGGACGGGATAGCTCAGTGGTCAGAGCACTCGCTTTCCCCGAGCCAATGTTAAGCATCGAGCCTGGTTACCAACTGGATGGGTGACCGTTTGCGCGCCTTGGCTTCAGTACAGTTCCCCAGTTCACCCAACCATAAAAGGGTACCTGCCTCCTCTGGGTCAGCGAAGGTAAAGCAGCGAGGGAGAGGAGGTGGGCGCCGCCCTCAATATGCTGGCCCCTGGAGAAGCTGAGGGCTGATGCCTCACTCCCCTACGACCACATAGGTTATGGGACACCTTTACCTTTTACCTTTACTACAAATACTGTAGGTAGGCTGACCCATAGCATTTCAGCTTTCATTGTTTTTCGGGCTGACCGGATGGAATGCCAGATATTGATGTTTATCAATGAAAGTCGGAATCCTCCGTGTTGTCAACTGCTTGGTTCTACAGAAAATGTACACAGCATCACTCATGATTTATAGGGGCTGTCTCTGGGGCCAGTAATCCTTTGATGGGACAGTGCATTGAATTTGGCAGCACAGCGAAACAGTATGGAAAAGTTGACTTGATAATGATGAACTAACCATTGTCTTGGTGGATTTAATGTGCGCGTCTTTTTTTCAGTCACACATAAGTAAGGATGTAGCAGTGGTGGTTGGTTGGTGGTACAGTTCTTACATCGGATAACTCCACTGGGACTTTCATACAATCAAACCAAGCCAATCACACATCAGTACTCAGAGCGCGCGCGCGCGCACACACACACACACACACACACACGCGCGCGCGTGGGCGCGCGCGAGGTAGCAATTTGTCAATCTCCTAGACAACTCCGGCAACGTTTCATTAGTTAGTGTGTGCAGAAAGGTTATGCAAAGGACACCAGCAGGGGAGGTAATTGATCATCCTGTATTGCAGAGTTCGCGTTCTTTGTACGGTGGCAGCAGAATAACACTAGCGGCCTCCAAACGGTGAGGAGAATCAATCACAATATATTCTGCCTGTCTAGTGTATAGATTCTCAGACCACTCGCTCTATCTTTCTGTGTATTTTTTTGGTAGGACTGTCTGTCTACCTGTCTTGCCCTGATTTTAAATTGCCTTTAACTATAAAAAAAAAAAAAAAGGTATAAATAGCTCTAATCTAAAAATCTACCTCTCTTTATAAAATCAGCTCCTTCGAAACAAACGATTAAGAAACTTTTGAAGAAACATCTGATGGACAAATTGTAAGTCCATTTCTATACTCGAGGTTGCCTTACATCTGGCTGCTTTGTTGTTATTCCTACCCTTGCTATATTGTATTTTCATCATTTGTCTGTATGACCTGAGCTTGTTGTACTGTCTTGGTTTTATCATGTTTTGTGAAGTCTGGATATATATATATATATATATATATATATATATATATCCTCATGTACTTTTGTTCTTTTCATCATAGACTAACAGTATCTTTTGCATACTGAGTGTGAGTGTGTGCATGTGTGAGTGTGTGTGTGCGTGCATATGCGTACATGTGTGTACATGTGTGTGTGTGTGTGTGTGCTCGCGCGTGTTTCTGTGCCAGCATTTTATTTATTTATTTTATTCTTTTATTCCGAGGATAATGTAATAAGCACTTATGTGCTTGTTAAAAAAAATTCAGTCCCCATGCGTATGCAGTTTTGTAAATTTTGTCATCCGTTCCCACCGGCACACAATGGCCTACTCTTCCAAAAAGCGGATGGGTTTTAACGTGTGTGCATGATGTTCTGCAAGCGTTCGCACACGGGACCTCGGTTAATAGTCTCATCCGAAGGACTTTTGGGGAGAGTGGAGTCAGCACTGATTTTTAAACTCCAGAGGGAAAAGCCTCTTGAACGAGAATCGAACCCGTGTTAGCGTACATCAGTGTGTGCCTGGGTGCACCTGTGTGTGCACGCGTGCTTGTGTGCGTGCGTGCTTGCGTTCGTGAGTGGTCTGTGTAGTTTTCATTCATGCCATTATGGTTTTCTATATAGGCTATATGGGTACTTCTTTTTGGGTTCTACCCTGTGAGATTTGCTTGGGTTCTTGTGATGGCAGTTGCTTTAAAAATTTTTATTTTTTTAAATAAAATTTCATTATGACAGAATATTGCTCGAGCTTTAATCTCCCTACCTGATGATTTATGTGCGCTATCTTTTTGTTTGTTTATTTTATTTGTTTTTTTGTTTGTTTGGTGGTGGTGGTGGTGGTGGTGGTGTGTGTGTATGTGTGTGTGTGTGTTGTATGTGTGTGTGTGTGTGTGTGTGTGTGTGTGTGTGTGTGTGTGGAGAGAGAGAGAGAGAGAGAGAGAGAGAGAGAGAGAGAGAGAGAGAGAGAGAAAGTCAAACTTTTATTTTCAGATGGTACTTTGAATAAGCAGTAAATTGTTTTTTCATCAAGCCATCTATCTAAAAAAAAGAAGATAAAAAACAATTGATAATAATAACGATGATATGTATACATAGAATAAAAATCATAGACAAAAATAAGCCATATAAATTAAACAAACAAAACATTCTTGTAAAAATACATCTGAAAAACCCCCAAAACGACACCCCCCCCCCCCCCCCCCCCCCCCCCCCCCCCCCACCCCACCAAAAACAACCCTACCCCCCAAAAAACCCAAGAACTACACCCCCCAAAAAAAACCACAAACCAAAACAAACAGACAACTAAACAAAACAAACCAAGAAAACAGTGTGTGTGTGTGTGTGTGTGTGTGTGATTCCCCTTCCGCAGAGCTATGAATATAGACCTACTACTAGATTATGTAGCTGTCTGTTGTGAACACGAGCTTGGTAGGCTGACTTCAGAAATATGTAGGGCAAGAGTTGCTAATGAAAATACAGTTTGATACTTGCAAAATGCTACAAATTGTGGCATGGAAACAGGCACCTTAAATCTACACATTGGAGACACTTGCAATCGTTTTATGTAATTTATATATATATATATATATATATATATATATATATATATATATGTGTGTGTGTGTGTGTGTGTGTGTGTGTATTCCGAACGAAGAGACCCACAGTCAATCACAAGAACAGCATTGCACTGGACCCCAGAAGGAAGGAGAAAGAAAGGAAGACCAAAAGCAACGTGGAGGAGGACTGTAGAAAGTGAGATGAAGGCCATGCAGCACTCTTTGGGTTCAGTGACTGTGTTGGCTCAGGATAGGCAGGAGTGGAAGCGCTTTGTTGCTGCCCTACACACCACTCGGTGTAATGGTTAATGATGATGATGATGATGATGATATATATATATTAAAATGGCAATAAATCTCTCTCACACACAGCTTATATATATATATATATATATATATATATATATATATATATAATATATATATATATATATATATATATATATATATATGTTTGTCCGTCGTGTCCGACGATGACCTCCAAAACAGCAGAGGAGGCAGCTGCTGTTTTGGAAACTGGACAGAAATTTGATTATAGTGGAGATGCCTTGCCCACAGCACATCCCCACTCTCTCGGCCAAGTGGGCATAAGGACAGTCAGCGTTGGAGATGCTCTGCAAAGGCCAGCTAACCCCCAGGGCTGCAGCACATAAGGACTGTGCCAGTCAAGCCTCCTAGTCAGAGAGTCATAGTCGATCACTAGACTAAGCTGTAAAGTGGAATTTCATGAGTGGGAAAGCCACTGGTCATACAGCCTCTCACCTTGCTGTTGCCCCCAACGTCAATGGTTTAATCAAGAACTGTGATAAAGCCCAGGCGCTGACGGCATATATATATATATATATATATATATATATATATATATATATATATATATATATATATAGAGAGAGAGAGAGAGAGAGAGAGAGAGAGAGAGAGAGATTCTTTTATATCGAGGATAATGGAATAAGTACTTATGTGTTTTTTTACACCCAGTCCCCGTGTGTATGCGGTTTTCTAAATTTTGTCATCCGTTCCCACCGGCACACAATGGCCTACTCTTACAAAAAGCGGAACAGGATTTAACGTATGCGCACGGGGCCTCGGTTAGTCTCATCCGAAAGACTTTTGGGGAGAGTGGATTCTGCACTGATGTTAACTCCAGGGGAAAATATCCCATTGAACGGGAATCAACCCGGGTCGTCAGATTGCGAGCGCAATGTTCTAACCACTAGGCTATCCCGTCCCCCCAGAGAGAGAGAGAGAGAGAGAGCGCGCGAGGCTGCACGCCGTAATTTAAAAAATCGCACCTTTCCTTTTCTACATATAACTCTTATATTCATACCGCACGTACTAAGGCATCCACAGAAATAAAAACCACTTTTCTGGTGAAAGATTATCCTCTGACTCAAAACATGTGATTTTGAACAACTTTGATAGGTTCGAATTAAAAAAAAATTTTTTCTTAGCAAACGTTGTAGCCCCTCAGTCCTTTGTGGTCTGCAATATGCATGCTCGGGGTCAACACTGTGGGAATACAAGCTTTCCTCATTTGATAATTATTTCCAACTTTCTTGTGACTACCTGGTATTGATCTATGTCCTCAATCCCCAAAACAAATAGGCAGTGCATTTTTTCATACTTAAAATTATCTGTGAAAATCACCAATATTTTTTTCGACTAGCACTCTATACAAGATGCTACAGGTGTGTACCCTTAGAGCCGCCAAAGGGAGCACACTCGCGAGAGTTACTGTCCTTGATGATAGGCGAAGGCGAATGGTTTTGCAAAGAGCGCCAAGTTTGAAGGGGGATGAATCATCCAGTGTTGACCCTGTCTCTATTGTGTTTGTGATGTCACGCTCAGGTGCGCGAACTGCAAACCCACAATATTGAATATGGCGGATTAGTTAGCAGACCTGTGCATTCAATTTCTGAAAGGCAAGCAAAAAGGTAGGAGTTTTGAAAGGTAAAGTATATGTAGCTCAAGCAGTGTAGCGTGAATTTCTTTTGAATAAATGTCAGTCGCAAAAGACTGTCTTGTCAGCATTTTATGTCTATGACGAGACTGACAGTGATGGTTCTGTCACTGTATCAGTGTCACTGCCAGCAGCGACTAGAAGCAACCGTTCAGTGTGTGCCTCAACTAGGGACAAGATTTTCCAACTACTTATTCTGTAAGTTGTTGCTAGTTTTATTCCCCCTGTCAGATTGACAATGTGGATGCATGCACGACCCCCCTTCCCCCCCTCAACTTAATTGTTTTGAAGCAGGTACATACATGTATGCTATCATTTCTATGATATGCCACTGCCAGTAGTGACAGTGTACATTGTTTTAAGGTAGTGATACCTATTAGTATTATTATAAGAAAGTAATCTATAATAAATATCATAGGCCAACACATTGGAAAAGGCACTTGTACTGTAATGATGTACACTAAAGCTTGTGTCAGTGTGTGTTACTGTTGGTGGTATTTGTTAAGTGTTATAGTATACTGTTTTATTAACTTTTATATATTGTGTAGGTTACATGTGTGTGTGTGTTACTGTTAGTTTTAATTTCAATGTCTTTAACTTAAGTTTAAGTTACAATGTTACTATTGTTGGTGTACAGGTGTGCTGCTTGTGTAGGGGCCTACAATGCAAAGTTTTTACTTGGGTCAAACATGTTACATCAATACATGTTACATGTACTGATCTAGAAATGCAGAAAATGCTCTACAGTAGTACTAGAATATATTATGTAATAGTAAGTATTACTACACACTACACCAGTACTACTACTGTACTAGTCTTTGTGTACTGTCTACAGTACTTAGTATTTTTCAGTTTCATGCTTTGATTAGTTTGAATCATTTGAATCAATCTGATCCATAGGATTTGACAGTTTTAGTTTAAAGTTTCATATAGTGATTTTTTTTCTCATTGTTATTAACTTATTATCATGTTAATGTTTATGTAGTTTTATCATCATGATATTGATGATAATGTTGAAAATGCTGAGACTGAGAGTTAGACAGTGTGACTAGTAACTGTGACTAGTGAGTAGTGTGAGTATCTCACTATCTGTGACTGAGACTGCGAGCAAGGTTTTCGCACTACTGTACAGATCTTGAAGGTTTGTGAAATTTTGCATAATTTACTTTTTCAACAAGGCAGTTTGAACCAACTACTATTAATACTAGTATTAACTGGTAAATTTCAGTTATCTTTTCGATATATAAAAATAATAAAGGACCCAGGTCTTTGGAAAGTATAACATTTAATATTCATATTGGCGAGCATTTGATTAGTTGACCAATATAATTAAATATGATTACAAATTATACAATGTAACAACTAACAATTTGCAGTTTGTTTTCAAGAATTTGAACAGAAATTAAGAAAAGAGTTACACTGTTAGTGTTACAGTACATTATTCAGACAGAGTGTTCTTGTTCATCACCAATTTATTCTTATCATATCAGTTAAAAATACTGATCTATGTATAATTGTATATTCTCGAGAAGAATTTTTAGCTGACAGTATTTTGAATTTTTAACCCTAATATATATATTCATTGTTCAAATCCAATATTCATATTCAGATTGTTGGTCTTTGATTAGTTGACTTTGAATAATTTTATGTTGTTAAGTGTATTGTATTGTTTCAATGTTTGTACTTGTAGTACTGTATCAGACTATCACTATCACAGTATTGTCAGTGAGTAAGTACTATGTACCACTTTCATTTACAGCAGATCTCAACATGAAATATCTGGCTGCATTACCTTATGAACAGTTCCATCCTTAAATAGTTAAAACAAGTCCTCTCAGTCTCAGTGTCTGCATAAATTTTTTTCCCCCCTGTTGTGAGAATGAGACTGACAGTACTTTTTCTGCAGAATTTTGCCAGGGACAACATTCCTGTTGCCATAGGTTCATTTACATGTGCTAAAGGTGTATTGTGCATTCAAGTTAGAACCCCATTTCTTTTAATCATCTTATGACGTACTATGTCATGTGAAAGACCAGACCATCACACAAGGTCTTTTTTTTTTTTAAATATATATTTTATATCGAGGTCTGGTAGATTTAGAAGGGGGGAGGATTCTAATGGGGATAGACTTAGAGCTCCCGACTTCTTGCACTTTAGTTTCTAGATCAGTTGATTGGTGTATTACTGCTACTGTGCTAGATTGCCAATCTACTGATGTGATGTGAACTCCAGTTCTACCAAGTTCACTAGTTTAATTAACATCTTGGGGGTCATCCAGACCATACTCTCAATCTCACAATCTGTCCAGTGTCTGATCCCTCTTACTACTTACTAGTCTTAGTCTTATTGAACATTCGTAAATTATAATTCAGACTGTACTATATTTTAGTATTTAATTACTAAGTATAAGCCTATGAGAACATAGTTCATGATTGTGACAGTTTTTTAATACCTTGCATCATTTAAGTCGTGATGTGGCTTAATATTACTATAATAGTGAGAAAAATACTTGGATACGCAAAAATGGTTGCATATAATATGCAAACATTTCACCATTGGTGAACTTTGGAGCTCTAGCCAAAGATTGAAAAAACCCCAGCCCAAAACAAAATTAAAAAACCCCTTCCCATGCAGGCAGCCTTATATACTGAGTTCACAGGATTAAAAAAATTTGCGTTACAAAATTATACATTTGATGGTCATGAAAGCTCATGATCTAATATCACTGAGAGTGAACAGACATAAAATCGAATCGAATCGAATCAAAAGTTCATGATATAAGTTTGTAAATCATGGACTAAAAATATTATTTAACAAGCAAGAAACTCTGAGAAAGGAAATTATTGTTAGTTACTGAATAAGTAAAGTAAAAAGAAGTGGATACAGTTCACAGTTTTCTACCTCTTCCTTTTTTTAAAAAAATCAAAATTTGTTTTCTATAATTTGTGTTTTCAAATATTGCTTTGTAACCTGTAATACTAATATTACTTACAGTTATACTCTCTTGTTTACAGGATGATAAAAGTTACCACCAATGATTCCAATGCCACCGTGTCGTCCGGTCAGTTGGAGTTCCATCTGGACGGCACAGACGCCCAGGCGTGTGTGGTGGCTTCCCACAGCCCCTCAGTGCATGTGTACTACGCTTTACGCTCCCAGCTGGAGCGCTGCAAACCCTCATGGCTGCAGGAGTTTGTGTCACTGGGGGGATGGAGAGTCTGCTGGACTCCTTGTGTCAGATGACAGGTAACCCTCCCTCCTTGGCCTGTAGTTAGCTTTTTTGTTTTGGTTACTTGGCTAGAGCTCTGAGGTTTACCAATGGTGAGAGTTTTTGTGCCTGAGACTGTTTTTGTCCACCTTTAGTTTAAGGTAGCAGCATTTCAACTTTGGGGATGATGTCCGTAACACAATACCAGTGTGCATGTGTTTTTATATAAATTTAGGACTTCATCCATTTCTACCAGCATGCAATGGCTTACTCTTCCAAAAGGTGGAATGTGTACACGCACAAGAAGTTCTGTGTGCATTTGCGCACTGGACCTAGGTGAATTATAGTCTCATATGAAGGACTTTTGGGGGAATGGACTTGAAACTGATGTTAACCCATAGCAACCTGAGGTCACCCAGTACATTCTCACACAATTCAGGACTGTCAAGGGAAGTAATTTTTACAACTTTCAATAGTCACTACACACAGAAAAAGATTAAATACATTTATGCTATCTTTTACTGCAAGAAATGTTATTTCCTGCATTCTGCATTAAATAAAGTACACACTGAGCCAGGCAATTTTTGCATTCATGCAGTTGTTTACAAGCAAACAAAAAATAATCACGATACCTCATCACTTTTTGCTATGGGTACGGCAATCACGATCTCTTCTACTAAACTTGTAAACAACAGCTTGTAGGCCACTCTGCCCCATCTGCTTGATCAGTCTTAACAATATTCCAATGGAAAAAGCCTTTAAATCTGCTCTACAGGTGTCCAAATCCTCTCTCAGCACACATCCCTGCCATTGCCCGTAACAAAATTTATTTAGCAAACTTAAAAAATTCATAATTTGCTTAAAACCTCACTGATTTGGACACAGTAAAGTGAAAACAACATGGCAGCTTCTTGTTCACGCAAAGCAGCAACTCTCACAAGAATCTCATTTATGTAAACAACAATGGCGGCGCCCATAGTAAGCACATATTTGAGGGTGTTTTGGGGCGTTTGCAGGAAAACTGGGTCTATTTTTACCAGGGCGTTTGTGGGCGGTTGCAGTGGTGATGGGTTAACTGCAGGGAGAAATTATCCCCTTGAGAGGATGTCTTGGTGGTGGCCCAAACCGGGACCATCAGATCACAAATACAACGCTCTAACCGCTAGGCTGTTCTGTCCCCTACGGTGACTTGATTAGTATTAAAACTATTATGTTAAGAGTAAGATGATTTCCTCTCTGTGTGTCTGGATTGAAAGTTACCAGTATATAACCACACAAACAAATATCCAAGTACATATATATATATATAAGCTGTTCAACCTTTTCTGTAAAAAACAAGTGCCTGTGGAATGAAGAATGATGAAAGTAGAAAGAACAGAGAAAATATTTAGCTCTATTTCTCTGCTTTACTTTCGTGCAAGGTTTCAAGTGTTTATATTTCACTTGTTATTTTCTCAATCTTTTTGTTTTTTTCCAAAGTATGTGGAGTAGATTGTACCTTTTTGCATCCTGTCTGATTCCTTTTTGTTACAGTTTTGTTGTCTCTTACAATATATATCCCATGTTTTATAAAAAGAAAATGAGTCACCTCTGAGACACCTGTTTAAGAGGATTTTTCCTCGAGTTAACATCAGTACATACTTCATTCCCCCAAAGTCTTTCAGATGAGACTGGTCCTGTGTACAAATGCATGCAGAACAGCTTGCGTACTTGCTAACACTCACTCATTTTTTCCAAACTTTTCTGGTTTTACCATGCCAGAATTTTATCCAAAAAAGAAGAAAAGAAAGGTACGTAGTTTTATGGGCAGCAAGCATATTTGTGTAATTTACTGTTGTTTTTTTCCCCCCAGGGAAAACATTTACCAGTTTCAGTGACGCCATTCTGCAGATCGACTGTATCTCATGTATCCGAGCTATCCTGAACACACACTTGGGGATTGACTACGTTCTCCAGACACCATCTGCTGCCAACAAACTAGTCATGGGTATGTTTTGGTGGATGGATTCAAACTGATTCAGCATGTTTTGCTTTTATATTCTTTCTACTTCAGTGTACGTAAGATTTCAGCTCCTGTGACTGCCATCAAATGAAGGCACACGCTTCACGTGAAACATATCCATCAGCTTCAGAAACTTTCATGTGTTAGGCCATTTTTGAAAATGTTCAATCCTGCCATGAAAATAGTCATGCCCCATCTTTTTTGATGCTTGAAAGAAGGAAAAAAGACCAGAGAATGAATTATATTAAATTTAAAGGTAGAAGTAACAAAAGCTTGAAGAAAAAAGGAGTGCATGATACTTGATAGGAAGCAAACTAACTTACATCAATACATGAAACCATGATAGCTCAGACTGTGATTCCAGAAACAGGAGTCCCATGTGGGGATGGCGGAGGCCTGTCAGCATAAATAGTATCCCCACCTCCTGGACATTCTGTGCTAGAAATTCCCTCTTTTCTATCACTCTCTTTGTTTCTGCCTTGTTCCTTTTCTTCCTGTCATTTCCTCCTTGACTGTTTTCTGCCTTGGTCTATTCTCCTGCCTTTTTTCCAGAAAGACTTCAAAGATAACAATCCTCTCCCAGTCCCAGTCCCATGCCGAAGTCGGATGTGCTGGGCCTGACTTGTCAGTTGCTTAACGGCAGCATAACGCATTTCACTTATATATCAGACAACAAAAGTTGCTGTCAGAACCTTCAAGGAAGAAGAAGAAGAATCAGGAGAAGCCTCTAAGTGCACTTTTTACCATTCCCCACTGCAGTTTGTTCATGGTGTCATTGGCTTCCAGTAAGTGAAAAGACATTTGTCCAGATTATGTGAGTGTATACTCTCAATCTCTGAATACAAATTGACATTTATTTGCTTTTGTGTTTATGTGTATGTTTGTCTATGAGAGTATGCTTGTGAGTGTGTGCTCTGCACATGCATATTAATTATAACTGGTATTTCTGGTTTGTGCGTATGTAATCCCTGCACACGTATGCATATATATAAGTCTGCATTGGTGTTTATTGTGTGTTTGTCTATGAATGGATGGAAGTGCATACATGTAAAATACATACAATATGTTTTGCTGTGCAGGTCTGGAGATCTCCAACACGTTGCCAAAGAAGCAGATTTTGGAGATGTTGGCAGCTCTGTGTGCACACAGCAAGCAGGGCTACAGGTGTATCCTGGAGGGGCTGAGCCACCACAAGGTCTGCAAATGTGTTTGTCCCTCTCTTTCTGTTCCGCGCTTTGGATCTCAGTTTTTGTTACATTAACTGAAATAATTGTTGTTTTTAAGACAAAAGGCATTTTTTGAGGGGGGGGGGGAAAAGGAAAATTTTAGTTTTGAGAGAGTGTGCGCATGTGCTGTATTTTTCTTTTTCTTTTGTTGTTTTTTGGTGTAATCTTTTATTTAATTATGCAAACTTTCATTTTTTACAAGTGCATCTCAGCTTGGCTGCCAATCAGAATCACATTACAAAAAGTAGAAAATACTGGACAAGTCTGTGATGACATAGCCTACCAACGACTGCCCATTATCCACAAGAGGTAACTTCCTTCTTACACTTGTACGAAGATCAGATGTCTTCATGCTACACCTCAGCTCTTTAAGTAGATGATTTTTTTGGATTTTTTAAAGTCGTACAGCCTGTGGTAATATTTGGATTGATTGAACCTTTTCCTCTTTCTCACTTAAAATTTGTGCATTTTCCACTTGGTATATTTCTGTTTTTCTACCTGTTTGTCAGTTGTTAATCCAGGGAGCATTTTTCCACCTACCACCATTGCCGGTCGTGTAGTGATGTAGCCTATCTGTCTTTGGATCATTTCTCTTAGTGTTAGTTCACCTTTTCTTTTCATCAACCTGTCTCTCTCTATTGAAGAAGATGAACCACTGTGCTATTGCGGAATTCTCATATATTTTATGATTCCAGTCTGTGCTATTGCGGGATTCTCATATATTTTATGATTCCAGTCTGTGCTATTGCAGGACTCCCATATATTTTATGATTCCAGTCTGTGCTATTGCAGGACTCCCATATATTTTATGATTCCAGTCTGTGCTATTGCAGGATTCCCATATATTTTACTTCCTGAGCACACACCAAAAAAATCATACAGTGCACCCCATCTCCTGCAGTGTGCCTATCAACAGTATCATGGATCTTGGTCATAGTCTCTCTAATAGGTGACTTTAACTCTTATTTTGCAATAAGTATGGTTAGACCATTAGCGGGATGTGGGTAGTTGTTTTGTTGGCAACATCATCACAGATTTTTTCCTGTATTTTCTAGTTTTCATAGCATGGTTCGGCTCAGCAGCCGACCTGAGATGCACTTGTGCAACATGGTATGTTTATTAAAAGGGGGTTTGGTAAAAATAAAAAGAGACCCACTCCAAAAAAACAACCCATAACCCCAACCCCACCTCCTTTTACTTGTTGTACACTATTATTATTATTATTAAAATGGAATTGAAAATGAAATCGGATGTTGCTGGTTCCAGCGGGAGACGAATCAGTATCACAAGTTCAGTGTGGTGGTTAACGAGCTGAAAGCCGCAGAGACGGTGCCGCACAAGACAGCGGTGATGACCTTTATCAACGCCATCATCAACTGCAGCCCTGACCTCAACCAGCGATGCCGTTTCCGCAATCAGATGATAGGTATGTTGGCGAAGATCTGTATCTATCAGCTGAAATCAAAATCTACATTCAGACCCTTAAAACAGTTGCTGTATAAATAAGTCAGATATCTATTGTGTTTATTTTTTCTCCTCTAACAGGTTCCAAAGGAGGAAAACTGTATTGAAGATCAGTTTTAAGAGAAAAGAGTAATGTTTTTTTGTTGTGGTTTTTTTTTGCTTTATCTGTGATAGAAATACTGTCAGTTAGAAGATGCATGCATGGCTGATATTATTTAGGGGTTGAGGGTGTGTATGCATGTATTTGCCCATATATGTGTGTATGAATGTATGGACAATGTGGGGCTTCTCTCTCTCCTCTCTTCTCTCTCTCTCTCTCTCTCTCTCTCTCTCTCCCTCTCTCTCTCTCCCCTCCCCCCTCCCTCTCTCTCCCTCCCTCTCTCTCTCTCCCTCCCTCCCTCTCTCCCCCTCCCTCTCTCCCCTTCCATCTCTCCCCCTCCCTCTCCTTCTCACTCTCAAATGAGTAGTCCTTCAGATGAGACTATAAACCGAGGTCCTGTGTGCAAACACACAGAGAACATCTTGCGCATATGTTAAATTCTGTTCCGCTTTTCGTAAGAGTAGGCCATTGTGTGCCGGTGGGAACAGATGACAGAATTTACAAAACCACATACACACAGGGACTGGATGTAAAAAAGCACATGAGTGCTTATTCCATTATCCTCGATATAAAAGAATACATAAAAATAAATGATAATATCTCAAAGTAACCTTTAAAAAAACACCTCTCCACCAGATTTGTGGGGTGGGACACTAAACCTACTAATCCCATGTTTGTTCCCCTGTACCTCCTGTTCACCTGCGTGTTAGTTGATGGGTGGTATAACCATCGCTGGGTAGATGTAATATCACCGCATGTTTTGTGAGAAAAACAAAAGCTACTTCTCTTCTAAATTACAGAAAAAAAGTGTGATAAACATGGATTATTGGAAAATGTCCTTTGTTTGATTATTTCAGGTGGTAAAAATGTAGAAATGACTGACAAAAGCTACATATGATGCAGCTGTAAATGCTAACAGTGAAGTGTCATTATTTTCCCATGTGTCGTTCAGGACTGACCCTGCTGGACGTGATCAACTTTCTGCAGCGAGAGGAGACTGATGACGATCTTCACATTCAGATTCAAGTGAGTTTGATTGATGAGGAAGTTTACATTTTTTACTTTCGTTTTTTCTTTGTCCTTTCCTCCTAGTGTCTCCCATTGTTTTGGTTTTGTTTTTAAAAAACTTAAGATGGAATGTTAGTTGGTTTGATTTGATTGTATTAGAATTCCAGCAGAGTTGTCTTATTTAGGGGCTGTACCATCAACCAACCATCACCACCTGTACTTTTTAAGGATATGAATTTACACTTTAAAAAAAAAATTTATATTTTGCAAGTGTGTATATTGTGTTCTGTGTGTATGTGTGGGGGTGGAGGGAGATGGAGGTATGTATGTGGTAAGTGGTAGTGGAGAGTGTGTGTGTGCATGCGCGCGTGCATGCATGCATGCCTGCCTGCTTGCCACTCAGTTTGAAAAGTCTGGCAGGCTCTGTCAGTGTCAGGCCGTGACATAGCCACCAACCAGAGGAAACCCTGCACTGCTGTTGGGTAACTTCAGTGGTACTTGTTCTGATCCAGCATGATGAGAAAACAGTCGCTCGTCATTCAAAGACATTGTATAGACATTTTTGTACAAGGTTTGTCACACCGATCTCTCCCTCCCCAGACATTCCATGACCAGAAACACAGCGACGAAGAGCAGCAGCGAGGCAGAACGGAGGTGGATCTGTCCAGTCCTGCAGAGCTGGTGGAGGCACTGCAGACCCGTGTGTTTGGCACCAGTCGCATGGTGTCCATGGTCAACATCCTGCAGGACCTCCTGGCCATTGAAACCCTGGACAAAGAGGACAAGTACGTCCCTCTTTATTTTGTTTTTGTTTTTTTTGAGGATAATGGAATAAGCACTCATGTGCTTTTTTTCATCCAGTCCCCGTGTGTATGCAGTTTTGTAAATTTGTCATTAGTTCCCAGTGTGTTCTTTTGGTTGATTTGTTGTTGGTGGTGGTGGTTTTTTTGTTTTTCCCCCCTGCCCTCACCTTGCAGCTGATAACAGTGTTGAGATAATATTAAAAAAATCGCAGCAGATATTTCTGGTTTAACGGCAAGGAAACATTTTAAGCTATCTCACATGGTTGTTGGTCCCTTTGTAATAATGGTTGATTATATTTGGCCCATGTATGCTCTGTTTTAAAGTACACTTATCCCAATATGATGGCCTGCTTCTTGCCCTTGGATCGAACAACTTTATTTATTTTGTGAGAAACGAGACTCATGTGCATGTACCATTAGTGGAAAGTGTAGACAGTTCAAAATGGAAATGTCATTCATGAGACTTGTGGCTCAGTACATCACTCGTGATCACATTATTTAAGGTGGAAAACACATTCCACACACTTCACAAAACAAGATATTCTGTAACAGAAACACACTTCACAAACAATACAATGAAATCTGATCATGTCATATCAAATAAAACTTTTCAAATTTAACCCTTTACCATTCGCATTTCTTACAGAGAAACTCTCTGTAGTATTCGGAAATTTACACTGTTTTTTCAGAGAATAAGGTACCTCAAGTACACATAGTCCTGTACAGTTACTATTGTTCGCAGAGCAGTTATATTTGGCCAAAGTATTCATATGATGTCATACTTTGTTCTGCACCCCAAGATGTGTGTCCTACCTACATGTGTCGTGCTGCTGTCCCCTCTTTGTCACCAAAGACAGGTAACATTGCAGTGACATCATGCTGTTAGTCTACAACTACCCTCTAACATGCGCAATATAGGTATGTGATTAAAAAAAATAATATGTGTGGTCCTGCCTGAATGTGTCCTCCATCGCATCCACCGTCATGGTAATCCAATCGAACATTCACACGTCACAAAATTACTGTCACCAAGTCTACACTTCCTCAGTGGAAAGTATTCAAACATATTGAAAATGGCGTTGACTAATGCGCGTATATACATTATTTACAAATATATGCTGATGCCTACTATTTACAGACACTAGTGTGTCCTTCACCAATAGCTAGCTACATGGCTGTCACAATGCAGGTGTCACAGCCAGTGTCGCGTCCAGGTGTGTTGGCGTGTTTCTCAGGTGAAAATACTGATTAATTTTGAGAAATCTGGTTTTCGTCATAATATTACTGATCTGTGACTCAGAAAATGTCAAATCAGTAGACCAGTAGAGATGAAGCCTCGGCAAACGCTTGATCCCTATCATGATCAAAACTGACAGGTAAGCCCAAATTTCATCAGGTGTTGTTTCTGTCCGTAATGGATCTATGACTAAGCCTTTCACAGCGATCTTTTGCCTGGCATAATTGTTAGTTTCATCTGCTACAATTTGAAAAAAAATGTTGGGGCACAAACAAAACAAAGTAATCTAAGAGCTTGGCATTCAGTGGGAGAGTTTGTGCCGGCCCAGTCGGCAGCGTGAAGTCTTGCACTGAGCAAGGCACTTGTGCGCTGCGCCATGTCGTCTGCTATGAACTAATGAAGCCAACGGAATGTTATCCTCAGCATCACTTTCCGACTCACTACCTTCTCCTATTTCATCTCCTTCTTCTACATCTACTTCAACATTGGATTCAATATTTTATTCTCTTTCGAACTGTTCCACTTGAGCCATAATAGCTTTAATTTCCACATCAGTATATTCCTCCCAAATTGTATGCTCAATCTTTGCTGCCATCTTTAGCTACAAGATAGCGTGGGAAAGACAAAGCCAGTCACTGGCCAATTTCTTGTGAAAGGGAGGCTGTGTAACACTGAATTTGGTGTCCATTCCTTCCTTAGTTTATGCTGACCTCAGTGGAATGTTCATTCATGGTGTGCGTGTGCTAGGTAGAGCTTAGTGCGTGATGGAAAATCCCCACTAGGCTGAAATTACGTCCGGCGGGCTGCGGCGGGTATAAATAGATGCGGGCAAGCGGGCAGCGGCGGGCTACGGCGGGTAAAAATGGGAAAGGGTTAAAGCAAACGTCCAAGGCAAAAAAGAAAAAAAAAAAGAAAATTAATCTGTTATTGGCTGGAGTTGGTGTTAGAAACACACAACAAAATTTTTTTTTAAGTCAGTTCCTTGGAAATCGCTTTCCTGTTTAGCATCTTTTGTTCAAACACGGCTTTTATCAGCTTTGTCATTTTTATTTTCTGTCTTTGTCTTCCCCTTCCTCTGCCTACGGTTATGTTGTGGTGTGGGCAGGGACCGTCTGTGGGGAGTGGTGGAGCAACAGGTTCAACACCTGGTTCACTCCTGTCGTCTCAGTGCCGGCACCTTGTCCTCCCTCACCCCTAGCCAGGTGGACGATCTGCTCATTGAGGAAATTCATGTGAGTACAATGCCTGTCTGAGCTTAGTACAAACACAAAATGCAAAGTTTGATGTGGTTGCAAAGTTTGGCTTGTTATGTGAGTACAATATCTGAGCTTAACATGAACACAAAATGAATGCTATCTATGATGTGTATGCAAAGTTTGACTTGTCATGTGTGTACAAAACATGAGCTAGTATTGATAATCTGATAGAGGAAATGAATGTAGTTACAAAAAGTGACCTTTTAATAGAATATAAAATATAAGCTTTAAGTGCAGAACACAAGCTAGTATGTGGGTATGAAATACAAATGAAAAAGATACACAAGTCTTGTAGACTCCTCCACCCCCCCCCCCCCACCTTTTTTTTCTTTCATTATGAATCAAAAGACTCATTTGCTGATATGCATTATACTTAGGTAAGGCATTGGTTTATGTTTTGCTTTATGTAATGGCTCTGCTATAATCCAGCAATTCTGTCTCTTCCACTGTATTGCATCACTCATTTCAAGATACAAATCTTTATCACATGACACATAATTCAGGGTTCAGCTATTTGTCAAATACAAGGTATATAAACTTCTTTTTATTTTATATTTTTTTAATCTATTTATTTATTTTATTTAATTCTTTTATATCGAGGATAATGGAATAAGCACTTATGTGCTTTTTTACATCCAGGCTCCGTGTGTATACGTTTTTGTAAATTCTGTCATCTGTTCCCACCGGCACACAATGGCCTACTCTTATGAAAAGCAGAACAGGATTTGACATGTGCACAAGATGTTCTGTGTGCATTCGCACATGGGACCTCGGTTTATAGTCTCATCCGAAGGACTTGAGATTGTGTGTTGAATTCAGGGTTCAGCTATTTGTCAGATACAAGGTATATGCACTTCTTGAGATTGTGGCTGAAACAAAAACTTTTCTTATGTCATATGATAAAAGGCTTAAGGCTTTACTTTAACCCTCTTGTTGTTGGATTCTACAGAGCTAAACTGCCTGTAGATTTTGAATTCTTTGCAGGTTTTCTACCTCCATCTGACTTACTTTACTCCTAAGGCAATTGTGTGTGTGCATGACAAGTTATCAAGCTGAAATTTTGTCACAAGCTAGGCATGTCTTTGTACTTGCATTTAGGTGCAAGTTTATGTGTCTGGTCACCAGATGTCTTGTCATTGTCACCTTATTTGTCACCAAGCACAGGTAAAAATATGGTATATATGATAAAACAGCAAATCCTGCATGGATTTGACAATAGTTCAAGCATATTAGTGTTGAATAAGGAAGTGATACCCAGCTGATGTGTTTACCAATAGTTGTGTGCAATAGTACTTCAAGGATGTGTCACATAATGTCCCCATAGCACCTGTTGTTTTATGGTATGTCTTGAGGAGACAGAAGTTTTGTTTAACTATTTTTTCTTTTGAAAACAAGTCATATTCAATCGACATGTGACCTTTATACTGCAGTTCATAGCTGCGTGTGCTACCACATGTTTGTTAAGTGTACAGAAGTGTATTATTGTACATGACTGTCACACTGTCACAGCACAGGTGTGACAAATTCGAAACACCACAGAACTTCTGTAACTCTACAAAATTTTAATGTTGGTAGTCTCTAAAGTAGTCGTAGTGGTGGCACAGGGTCACATCACATCACAAAAAGCACAAATTATGGATTGTGTGTGTGTGGGGGCGGGGGTGTACCCATTGCTCTCACCTGTCAACCTTGGCAGACGGAGACCTATTTTATTTTCCTTCTTGCTATTTTCATTATCAGCATATCTGTTCGTTTCTGCCATTGCAGTTTCAAAGCAAAAGTGTGGTAATAATGAGAAAACAGTCAAAAGGCATCACGCTTTCAGGCGTCTATGCCGCGGACCGGCCAGGAGGTTAAATTTCTCCACAGTCAGTGTGTGTAGCACAGGTCAGGGATGTGCCCTGTAGCACGTTATTTTCTGGCTCACTCTTCTCCCTAACTGCAGCATTTCCTTCCTCCTCTTCCTCGTAATCGTTTAATATCGGACTAACTTAACAATTCTCGTTCAAATGTTTCTACTTCCAAGACAATAACATTCAATTTATCGTCTCGCTAATCAGATGAATCGTCTGCTATGAAAGAAAACGCCATTTTTTTCCGCCACGCTGCACCATTGAAAAGCCTTCAAGTCGCTGGCTGTTATTTCTTCCTTCCCTCCCCACTACACGCATGTTAGTGGTCTAAATTTATCACTGGCATTCTCTGACACCCTCCCTGCATCGCCCCACCAATTTCCAGACACATTGTGTGAAAACCGCGAGATCTGTGTGTGATGGAAAAGTACTGCCCACGTGGGCAGCACCAACTGTCGGCTGCGGTCGTATTGGAATCTAGCGGCAGCCTCCGTTACTGTCGGCTGCGGCCGGATCGGGGACAAGAGGGTTAAGGCATGATATAAGGTAATTCAAAGCACAAACTTTTGTCATAATAACATGAAGCATACATGTTTGTATGTGTGTTTACAAGTGTGTGTGTGTTGTGTATGTATATGTGTGTGTTGTGTGTGTGTCTCTCTCTCTCTATATATATGTGTGTGTGTGTATACATATATAAATGTAGACAGACACTTGTATAAATCTACATGCCTGTAGGAGCATGATCATGTGAATATTATTATTGTTTTTAAAAAAAATGTTCACAGGCAGCCAAATCCCTGGTGTCAGAGGTGTCTGAGTCAAAACGAAACGGGACGCAGTCTCCCACAGACAACAACCACAGCATGTACGACAACTTCAAGGACAAAGGAGGCAAACAGAACAAGAACAAACCCAAGACCCCTGATCCAGATCTCTTGGAGGACCTGAACAACTTGAACAACCCATCTCCAGTCATCCCCACAGCAAAGAATCACTTTAAAGAACCACAGCTGCCTGGATTCCCTGAACTGAATGTCCACTTTTCAAGACCGTCGATGCCTCTGCCGCCTCCCAAACCGCCGATGCCCCCAAGGTTTAATCATGTGACTACGAGGAGAGGGTCCCTGGATGGGCGGTCTTATCGGAAGGGTTTCAATCAGGCGACGTTCAGAAGTCTTGCTGTGCCATTGCCGTCCTATCCCATGAGGAACGTCCGGTGGATTAAAATGAAGGATTCTGTGATTGGTGAGAAGAATAAGTGTTTGGATGTTCCATTTGTGACGAATGAAGGGAACTGTTTCAGTGTATCAGATTTGTTGTACTCTATCAAACTGTGTTTTTGGTGAATAATGAAGGGAAATGTTCTGATTTATCAAAAAAACCCAAAAAACCTTTCAATTCATAAAAACAATTTTCTATGTAATTCACAAAACTTGAAGTTGATCAAACTGGTTATACTTGTAAGTAATGAATTGTACTATTAAGCTTTATCAAAATTGTTGTGAATGTTCTGATTTATTAGAATATTTATTTGCAAAAATTGTTTATTGATGAGTTCACTTTTTTCCCTTTTTTATTATTATTATTATTATTTTTTTACATACGTATATATTTCACAGTGTGTCTCTTTTTTTCACATAGCTGATTTGTGGCTTCACAGAAAATGACCTATCGACTTTAAAATTCATATCAACATTCTTTCCATTCAAGAGCGCTCGTGAAGCATACAAAAGCACATGCTGCACCTGAGCAGATGCACACATGCAGACCTGCACATCTGTGCTCATCTGGCCTTTTCCAGTTTCTTGCTCATTCCCCATAGGCATACACACACTCACACTCACGTGTATATCGATGTTCAGTTTCATGTATGCTTGCTCAAACCCAAGCCTAAAATTTTATACATATAATTATGCTTATAATTGCTGCTACTTGCAGACACACCTGTATGCATTTATGGATGCCTGTAAGCAAGCTCACACACACATACACACACACTCAAGGCATGTGTACATGTTTATGCATGCATTTATGCATGAATTATTATATGCAGTCTGTCTTCTATCTTTCTGCCTCTGTCTCTGAGTACATATCTTTGTGTCTGCCTTATTTCAATAAGTCTTCCTTGCTGTCTTTCAATGTGATTTACTTTAATTTGCTGTACTGGTTCACACTTTGTCTTTCATATCCTTTCAGAGAGCAGTAAGGGGTGTGTGTGGGAGCCAAGGGAGGCCATACCCCAGGTGGAGCCAGACTACAATCGCCTGGAGATGCTGTTTGCAGAAAGCCATGTCATGGAGGCCAGTGATGAGGTAAGTTCAGATGTTGGGGTGGTCAGGAGTGCATTGGTCTGCTGACATTAGTGAAAAGAAAAGGTCACTGGTGTGGCCATGCTACAAGATCGGGAGGTCTGGCTAAAACTATTCTGCAGGGAATTGTGGAGGCTTGAACGAGTAGACAGAAAAAGCAGTGGAGAGGCAGCATTGCAGAATAGACAGGTAAACCACTGGCAGAGGCCCAGGCTTTGCCACACAACTGAAACAAACAGGAAAAAATTGAGGAACAGCTCTTCAGTGCTGTACCCCGATGACTCATGGAGTTGAGGGAGTAGAAGAAAAACATGGGCCTGGTGCATGCTTCATGATGTGTATACTCTGCAGTATCAGTTAGGAAGCTGTTTTACAGCTTATTTTTCAGATGGCGTCTTTCAATGTTTTCATGAAATGTGTTGTTGTTTAGCGTAATGAAGAAGTTGGTCTCTGCTTCACTGATGGGGTTGCAGGTGGTGCTGCTGGCTGGAGAGGTGCGTCTGAAGATCAACCTGTTCCTCAACCGGCTGGAGGTGGAGCCAGACGAGCTGGTCCGCAACCTGATCCTCTGTGAGCCTGAGAGGCTGACCCTGCCCCTGCTGAAGTACCTGCATGACATCATGCCTTGTGTCGATGAGGTAAAGAGGAGGAGGAGTAACTAGCCTGGCCTACCTCACTCACTGAGGTTATGCTCAAGGCAACAAGAGTCTTTTTGTACTCAGCTGCTGCATGAGAGATTCCATTCAAACTCCTATTTTTCCTGAAGACATGCAGCCTCCTTAATGATGGGCAAATAGTTGCATGTGCTGAAGCTGTAGTTGAGGAATGAAGAAAAAGCAACAACAATAGATAAAAAACAAAAACTCTTTCTGTTGGATCCAGCTTTAAATCAACGTTTGACGGACACTGTAACCGAGGGGTTAAAACCATTTGACTTCAATCCCGTGGGTCCATGAAATCTCAGGTTTGAATCTTGGCAGTGTCTGATGAATTAAGGGTGGAGATTTTTACGATTCCCAGGTCAACTTCAAGTCCAGGCCTTCCAGTGCTTTAATTCCCTTTGTGTACATACACATGCAAAAGATCAAATATGCAGATTAAAAATCCTGTAATTCATGTCAGTGTTCAAAGGTTACAGAAACACAAAAATACCCAGCATGCAACCTGTAACAATGAAATGAGCTGCTCTGAAGTCAGAATGTGTCAGCTGAGGCCATTGGGCAGACCTGAAAAATCACAAGCACAGGAGAAGAAAGGCCAGGCACTGTGCACCCTGCCTGGTAGGGAACACAGCGAGAGAGATCAGTGGAATTCTTTTTGTTATGTCTCTCTCTCTCTCTTTTCAATTTGTATTTAATTGTTGTTGTTTTTTTTTAGCAAAATAAAGGAAAAGAAAACCCCCCAACTAGCCACTGTGTGTGTGTGTGTGTGTGTGTGATGTTGCAGATGCTGATGCTGAAGCAGTACAACGGCAGCCTGCTGGACATTGGCATGGCGGAGCAGTTCCTCCTGCACCTCATGGACATCCCCGACTACCACACGCTGATGCTGGGTCACCTGACCCGCCTGCAGTTCACCGCCAACATCAGCCGCCTGCAGTCAGGGGTCAAGGCCATGGCGTCGGCCTGCAGGTTTCTGCTGGACAGTCATTATCTGCAGGACTTCCTCCAGCTTGTGCTCCGTGTCGGCAACTTTCTGAACCATGTTAGTATGTGTAGTGTGTGTGTGTGTATAGTTGTGTGTGTATGTGTAGTTGTGTGTGTGTGTAGTGTGTGTGCATGTGTTGTGGGGGGGGGGGGGGGGGGGAGTGTGAGAGAATTCTTAAATAAGAGAGGGATAGAAAAGAGGGAATTCCTAGCACGTTATTTCCAGAAAGTGGGGATGCTGTTTAACTGACAGGCCCTTGGCATCCCCATGGGGGCGATTCACACTGAAGATCAAAAGGAATGAAAAAAGAAAAAGTAATCCTGAAAAAATAGATATGAGTTCAAGTAATTCAAGCATGCAATCGCATGTAATCCTTATACAGATGGATATGATCACAAATATGTGATGCAGTGTTTGTGTGTGTGTGAAGCATTTAATGAATGCAATATTCAGATCAGTGCAGTATATGTTGATGCACCAAGTGTAGTGGTTTCAGAGCTACTAGAAAGGTAATTTTTGTTGTGAAATTTGTTAGTTTGAACTGATTTTAGACATTTCTACACCATTCTTCTCCTTTTCCTCTTATCAAGTCAAAAGTGTTAGATGTATGTGAGCATGTTTTTAGAAAATGTAGCATGAAATCTGTGACTTTAAACAGAAATCTGTAGACTTGTTTGAATGAATGAATGAAAGAAGGAATAATTGAAAGAGAGCATAAGAATCTCTACACCCAGGCTTGGTGTGCGACTAACATGTCAGTGTCATCACATGGACAGGGTCAGTTCAACGGAAACGCCAAGGGGTTGCGGCTGAGCTGTCTGAAACGGTTGAAGGACGTGAATTCCGTGGAACCGAACCACACACTGCTGCACCAGGTGGTGGCCATTGTGGATGACACGGATGACCGCATGTTCCGTCTGCTCTCTGAAATTCCAAAACTGGATGAAGCCTCAAAGTCAGTGAATTGTTTTGTCACTGTGGTTTTTTATGCTTAGAATAATTGCTGAAAATTGTCTTAGTGGTAAAATGTTGGATACAACTAGAGAATGTGAAGTCTGTTTTTTTAGTTATTGATAAAAGTCTTCAGAAAATTGGTGATTGTTATGGATTAACTGGATGATGGTTAAAAATGTTTTTGTGGTAAGATATTTTTGGGAAAAAAGTGGGTTTTTTGTGTTAAAAAAAAAAAAGTACAATGTGTTGTTTGTTTCTTTGATAAATGGTTGACAACATATTCATGGTTAAGTTTTTTTACAAAACTGTTGAGAATAAACAAAAAGATTTTGATAGTGTTGTGTTTTGCTTTTTGCTAGAATATTTCCGTTCATTTTCAAAAAAACAGCTTAAGGATTGTTTAAGGGGTGGGGTGGGGGGGAGGGGGGTGGTGGTGTGGATTTAACAAGGGAAACCAAGAAACAATACTGTAATCATTGTTTTGAGAAAAAAAAAGAATTTTTCAAAAATACTTTCCATTTAGCGTGGGGGGTTTTTTCTTTTTTTTTTCTCATTTAGAGTGTTTATGTTTTGAAACTGTCTAGTCTGGGTGGCTTCAAAATATGTTTTTAGGATAAAATGACAAAATTAAATGTTTCATTTTTTTATATCGGTACTTTTGTATTCAGAAACTAATAACACACGTGCATATCTGCCTTACTTGCAATTCACATACCACTCAACAAGTGTAGATGAACATGCGTATTTTAAAGATACCTATACAACATAATAGAGTAGTGCCAACAGGCATGTATGTGTTCATACATAATTGGAAACAGTATGCTGATGCATAATGCATAGACACAAACACAATCATGCTTACATTTTCAGACATTTCTATAAACATGTTCACTTGACCCACACACATAAATTCTTTACACACATACAGGTATGTATGTGTACAAACACATTCAGGTACACTCACATTGCACAAAGACAGGGGGACGTGATAGCCTAGTGGTTAGAACATTGCGCTCGCAATCTGACAACCCAAGTTTGATTCCCGTTCAAGGGGATATTTTCCTCTGGAGTCAACATCAGTGCAGACTCCACTCTCCCCAAAAGTCCTTCGGATGAGACTATAAACTGAAGCCCCATGTGTGAACACACGCAGAACATCTTGTGCACACATTAAAAATATCTGGTATATCTTTAGAGTATGATGTTGTCAGTCACCCAGAGCTTGCACGCTTGATTGCACAGCAATATCAGTCAAGGCTTGCTATCTATTATGAAAGAGTGCTCAATCCTGTTCCACTTTTCGTAAGAGTAGGCCATTGTGTGCTGGTGGGAATGGATGAAAGAATTTACAAAAACCGCATACACACAGGGACTGGATGTAGAAAAGCACATAAGTGCTTATTCCATTATCCTTGATATAAAAGAATAAATAAATAAATAAACACATTCACTTGCACTGCTATTACACCTTATGATCTCTCATATTTACTTTCATTCTTGCTCCCAGGCTTTTTCATGCAGCATTGCTCATATTATACATTTACAGGTTCATAACTGAGCATGTACATGCACGCAAGCATGTGTGCTCACACCACACACACATACTCTTCACACTCATAGACACACACTCTCGCAGTCTGACATTCTTGCCATTCGGTGATACCACACATTCTCACACAATTTTACATATATTCTCTGTAATATTTTTGGCAGTGGAATGCTGTCATACATTTTAACTCTCATACCCTCTCGCACTCACAACCATTCTTATCTTTACACACACAGTCACAGAGTGGTGTTGTCTCTGTTTGCAGGCATTCCCTGGAAGACATCAAGAAAGACATGACCAGTCTGAACATTCAGCTGAAGCACTTTGTGGGACAACTGAAGTCGGCCCACCCCAACATCACCGACATTTTCCACCTCTTCCTTGAAGTCAGTGCATCCCTGGTTCTGAGCCAGAGTGTTATGTGCAGTTTTCTTTCTCGGAAACAGTAGACGTCGTTTTTTAAATTTCACATTGAATTTTTTTGTCTTGATATTTTTCTTGGATTTTGTTTCAAACTTGGAGCGCTTTTTTGTTGTTGAGAAAGTTTCTCATCATTACCTTTTTGTAAGATTTTTTGTTTATGAAAGCATCATAGCATGAGCTTGTGTTGTGTGTATGCATGGTGCATGTGTTGTTGATAGTTCTTCTTCTCCAACCCTTACCCCTTTCTCATATTTTTTGTCTTCTTATCTCTTCAAGCAATGTGATCCATCATGCTTCGGGAGTGGAGAATTTTAAATTGAAATAAATACTATTACATAGTTACTATTCATAGAGAGTTGTATCATTGGTAGGAAACAAAAACTGAAAGAGAGACTTATTTTCTTTTTCTTCTCAGTCACCCCCCCCCCCCCCCCCCCCCCACCTTAAAAAAATTAATAAAACCCAACAAAAACAAAGAACAACCAAATTTGTGACTGCAGAAACCTTGCTGATCAGCTCAGCTGACTTCTATTCTAGTGAGATGATTGACTTCTTAAGGTGGCAGTACAATCTTGCGGAGGATACATTTTATATGTTGGTGGTATGCTACTTGAATGATTTTGGTCAGGAATTAAGGTGATTCCCAGGTGTAAAACAAGTGAGACAGAGAGCGTATTCCGGGTGACCATCAGGGTGTCATTAAGCTGGGGAAGGCCCAACAACAACAACAAACAACATAATCTTCGTACACATGATGTGCAGGGAAATGGAGTTTTATCTCAAGGTTAACTGAAGGGGGGAAAACCCTATCAAAAAGGGCAGCTCGGTGGTATTTCGAACCCAAACCCTTAGATTACTTCAGATCTATCTATCTATCTATCTATCTGTCCCGTAGTCTGACGACCGTGGGGGCACCCTCAAAGACTCAGGAACCAGTTCCCTCCATTCCTCTCTCTGTTCTGCCTTTCTCAGGGTTTTGTTGAGTTCTAGGCCTGTCCATTCGCTGATGTTATCCTCCCAGCTCTTCCTTGGTCTGCCTCTTCTTCTTCCTCCTTGGACAGTGCCTTGCAAAACTGTCTTTGTAATTCCTTGGGATCTTGTGACATGCCCATACCATTTAAGTTTACGTTTTTTCACGATCGTTAGAAGGTTCTCATAGGGTCCAATGGTTTGCTGGATTCTGTTATGCACGCTTTCGTTGCTTATGTGGTCTTTGTAGGAGATGCCAAGGAGTCTCCGAAAGCATCTCATCTCCACTGCCTGTACTCTTCTCTCCAAATGTGCAGTCAGGGTCCATGATTCACAGGCATACAGAAATGTGGATATGACAAGGGAGCGCATTAGTCTGATCTTGGAGATAAGTGAGATATTCTTATCTCTCCAGATGGTGTTTAGTTTTGACAAAGCTGTTATTGTCTGTGCAGTCCTGCATACTACCTCTGGCTTGGATCCCTGGTCGGATACAATGGCTCCCAGGTACTTGAAGCTTTGAACTGTTTCCAGCTTCTGGTCATTAACCCTGATATCAGTGCTAATGCCGTTGGTGTTATTAGTCATCAGTTTGGTCTTCTCTGCACTGATTTCCATGCCATATGTTTTGGAGGCCTTATCCAAGTGTTCTGTTAGGCTGGCAAGCTCTTTTTCTGATCCTGCTATTCCATCAATGTCATCTGCGAAGCGGAGGTTTGTGATCGTTCTGCCACCAATGCTGACTGATCCTTCATGATGTTCCAGTGCATCAGCCATGATTCTCTCAAGGAAGATGTTGAAAAGAGTGGGTGAGAGTAGACAGCCCTGCCTTACTCCAACTGTTGTTCGAAACCATTCTCCAATGTTGTTGTAGTACACTGCACTGGTGGCCTCGCTGTACAGCTGTTTGATGACTCTGATCAGGTTTGCATTGATGCTGTACAAATTCATGGTTGCCCACAAAGCTGCATGCCACACCCTGTCAAATGCCTTCTTAAAATCGATAAATACGTGGTAAAGGTCTTGTTGATGTTGAAGGTACCGCTCACATAGTATTCTGAGGTTGAATATCTGTTCTGTTGTGCTGCGCCCTGCTCTGAAACCTGCTTGTTCTTCAGCAATGATGGTCTCTGCTTGTGGCTTCAGTCTATTCAATATTATCTGCAGCATGACCTTGCTTGGGTGACATATGAGGCTGATTGTGTGGTAATTATGGCATTGTTGTAGATTTCCTTTCTTGGGGAGGGTGATGATGAGTGACTGCGTCCATGGTGTTGGCCAAGATTGAAAAAACAGTGATAATAAGGGGGAGATGGGGGGGGGGGGGGGGGGGGGGGGAGACCAAAAATTCTGTTTTGCATTCAAAGTGGATGATGACGAGGAACATGCGCACGATGTTCTGTTTCAGGAGGTAAAGAAAGACTTCACAGACATGCAGCAGTCCATCACAGAGCTGAGGGAGCTGAACAAGGAGGTGGCGGAGTACCTCTGTGAGGATGTGTCTGTCTTCAACCTGCAGACCTGTCTGCGCCACGTCCTGGCTTTCCTGAAGGATGTGCGCACAGCTCGACATGTAAGACATCCTCCTCCTTTGGGGAAAGGCCACAGGGAAGGGAAAGGACTCTTTGAGTTGGGGAAGGGAAAGGACTCTTTGAGTCAGGGAAGGGAGAGGACTCTTGAGTCAGGGAAGGGAAAAGACTCTGAGTAGAGGAAGGGAAAGAACTCTTTGAGTTAGGGAAGGGAAAGGACTCAGAGTCAGGGAAGGGAAAGGAGTCAGGGAAGGGAAATGACTCGGAGTCAGGGAAGGGAAAGAACTCTTTGAGTTAGGGAAGGGAAAGGACTCAGAGTCAGGGAAGGGAAAGGAGTCAGGGAAGGGAAATGACTCGGAGTCAGGGAAGGGAAGGGAAAGGACTCTGAGTCAGGGAAGGGAAAGGACTCTTTGAGTCAGGGAAGGGAAAGAACTCTTGAGTCAGGGAAGGGAAATGACTCCGAGTCAGGGAAGGGAAAGGACTCTTTGAGTCAGGGAAGGGAAAGGACTCTTGAGTCAGGGAAGGGAAAGGACTCTGAGTCAGGGAAGGGAAGAGAAAGGACTCTTTGAGTCAGGGAAGGGAAGAGAAAGGACTCTTTGAGTCAGGGAAGGGAAAGGACTCTTGAGTCAGGGAAGGGAAAGGACTCTTTGAGTCAGGGAAGGGAAAGAACTCTGAGTCAGGGAAGGGAAAGGACTCTTGAGTCAGGGAAGGGAAAGGACTCTGAGTCAGGGAAGGGAAGGGAAAGGACTCTTTGAGTCAGGGAAGGGAAGGGAAAGGACTCTTTGAGTCAGGGAAGGGAAAGGACTCTGAGTCAGGGAAGGGAAGGGAAAGGACTCTTTGAGTCAGGGAAGGGAAAGGACTGAGTCAGGGAAGGGAAGAGAAAGGACTCTTTGAGTCAGGGAAGGGAAAGGACTCTGAGTCAGGGAAGGGAAGGGAAAGGACTCTTTGAGTCAGGGAAGGGAAAGGACTGAGTCAGGGAAGGGAAGGGAAAGGACTCTTTGAGTCAGGGAAGGGAAGGGAAAGGACTCTGAGTCAGGGAAGGGAAGGGAAAGGACTCTTTGAGTCAGGGAAGGGAAGGGAAAGGACTCTTTGAGTCAGGGAAGGGAAAGGACTGAGTCAGGGAAGGGAAGAGAAAGGACTCTGAGTCAGGGAAGGGAAAGGACTCTGAGTCAGGGAAGGGAAGAGAAAGGACTCTTTGAGTCAGGGAAGGGAAGAAAGGACTCTGAGTCAGGGAAGGGAAAGGAGTCAGGGAAGGGAAAGGACTCTTGAGTCAGGGAGAACTAAGCAGAAAAACACCTGACTGCCAGTTTACATATCTGCTGAAAATAGTGTCTTTTGGAATTTAGTCATTTTTATCTGCTGTTAACTTTATCTTTTCATCCAGAAGGAAGTATTTTTGTGAGGGTTTTGATTGTAAAGTAGTAAGTTTTTGGCATTTTATTTTGGCGGATGGAGAAATAAATGCCAAGCAAAGATGTAATCTAAGATCTCAGGTAAAAGTTTGGTTTTTACATAATTGTAGTACAGTGTACCCATCTTGTTTCCCAAGATAACAAAAGTTTCATATATTAGAACAAACAAAACAGAGATAAATGACAAACATTTTACAATATTACACTCATGCCCTTGAAATTTCTTTTATCCAGACTTGTACTCTTTCACATAGTTATAGCTAAATTCATACTAAAATACATGAAGGCATGCATGTGTACGCACACACACACTCTCTCTCTTCCCCCCTCCCTCCCTCTCTCTCTTCCTCACGCTCTCTATTACAGGCATCAACTCAAGCAGGGGGATGGGATAGCCTAGTGGTTAGAACATTGCGCTCACAATCTGACGACTCAGGTTCGATTCCTATTCAAGGGGATATTTTTCCCTGGAGTTAACATCAGTGCAGACTCCACTCTCCCCAAAAGTCCTTCGGATGAGACTATAAACCGAGGCCCCGTGTGCGAACGCACGCAGAACATCTTGTGCACACGTTAAATCCTGTTCCACTTTTCGTAAGAGTAGGCCATTGTGTGCCGGTAGGAACAGATGACAGAAATTACAAAACCGCATACACATGGGGACTGGATGTAAAAACACATAACTGCTTATTCCATTATCCTTGATATAAAAGAATAAAATACATTTTTTAAAAATAAATAAAAGCACACTTTTGTGGAACAGGCACCAACCAGAAAGAGGTTAGCAGCCACTGTATAAAATTGAAATAAAATGTGGCAGGGTTTTCCTTTGTACATTTTGCTCCCTGATGTAATCATGTGTATGTGTCCAGGAAAATGCCCTGTTCAAACGACAGAGGACACAGGCTCGTCGGCGCAGTGATCAGTTCAAGGCCAAACTTAAACACAAGCGACTTGCCTTGGAGTTTGGAAAAGAAGCAGGTACTGAGAGAGACTGAAATTGTAGTGTAAAAAATTTAGGTTGAAAATGTATTAGAGAATATCTGAGTGAAAATGTAGTAGAGAGAATCTGGGTGAGACTATGAAAATGTAGTGTAGAAAATTTGGGTAGAAAATGTATTAGAGAATATCTGAGTGAAAATGTAGTTGAGAGAATCTGGGTGGAAATGTAAATAGAAAATATCTGGGTGAAAATGTAGAAGAGAAAATCTGGGTGGAAATACAGTAGAGAATATGTGGGTGAAAATGTCACATCTTACAGGATTTGTTACGGTTGTTTTCTCAGTCTTTTCAACCAGCCCGAGTCAGAGAGTAAAACCTGGTTGAGTATGGAATTTATCATTTACTATGTTCTTCACCAACTTGGGTTTTGATCAAGATATGACAATATTATAGCTTTGTTTTTCAGCAGCCCAGAAGGATAAACCAGTGGGGTAATTTTCAAGAAGATGGTTGCAATGTATGGTCCAGGAACTACTGTAATAGCAGTTTCACCCCGAACCCCCAGGAGGCTTGTTACTTTAGCAGCCATGCTGTCCCAGCTGCAGAGAACACTTTCCAACTCATGCAAAATTTTACAGAGAGAGAGAGCTCAGAAATTTAATGTGCCTTGGCCTTGGGCCACAAGCTTTGGATTTCAGTATGGAGTCTTCTTCAGATGAGGCCAGAAGAGGACTTATATAAAGCTGGCAGTGTGGGCCTCACTGAACCGTGCCCAAAGAGGATTGAAATCAAAAGCTTGCCCCCACAGCTAAACCTCCAACGAAAACTAGAGGTTGGAGAAGTTGTTTTTATTCATGTGACATCCTCAGAAGTCGGAGTATGGCTGCCTTATATGGCGAGCTACTCAATCATACACTCAAACTTCTCATCCATTGAAGGTCTCACAGTAATTCCCAGCTGTGGAGAGCGCATAATCTTAGTGAGTCCCAAGGGGTTACGTTTGGGAACAGGCAACAACAACAGCACCACCCATGTGAAAATATGTGGAAACAATTTCTTTTCACATTCATAATGCGTTAGCACTGTCAGGAAGGCCTGTTTTTGTGTCAGTTGCCAGTTCTTCCATGATGGAGGAGAGGAAGAAAGTCGTGGAGCGCATCCTGACAGAACTTCATCACGGCAACTTCCACCCTGTGGTGCCTTCATCTGAACTCTCCACCCCGGAACAAGAAGAAATCCCAGACCTACCCGAAGAAGAAAAACTGCAGACACCCAGACCCCTCCCTGACCTGCAGGTGACCCCGGCCCCATCGGTATGCACGACGCCCATGGGGATATCGGCCATGTTGAAGGACCGTCCCATGGAGCTGAGTCGCATCAGTGTGGTTGGTACCCCCATGATGAACCGACCCACCAGTGAAAACCTGGATGACGATTTGTTCACGTTGACTCCCAAGTATCCTGCCAAAAAGAGAGTGATCACCAGTTCAGGTATGATGTGTGCTTTCTTGTGCTCGAGTTCCATGAAGCAGAATTCTGTTAAAACACATATACATGCACACACACACATGTACACACTCTCTCTGTCTCTCTCTCTCTCACACACACACATATGCATGTACTCTCTCACACACATGCCCATGCACGCATGCATGTTCTTGTGCACAGAGCGAACTAGGAAGACAAATCATCCACCTTTCCAGCCATGAACCCACTGTCTTCATATCACTCTAACCAATCTGCCATGTGGGCGTGCCAAGTGTTGGCTGATGGTTCATCTAGTTTTTCCCCGTTAATGTGCTTAAGAGTGCTTTTGGCTGCCCGTTCCTCCAGACACACACTGTACAGCACACGCACACACACTTACATATGAATCAAGATATATATCATTTTGATTACATTTTAGCGTGTTATTGATGTACCTACTGAATCTGTTGACCTACCTTTGTCTATATTGTCGACCGCTGATCATTAGCCAAACGGAGGTTCAAGAGGAAACACTGAAAAAAATCATTTTATTTATATTGTGAGTATGTTAACATTCCTTCTCTTTTTCTTGTAAGCAGAAAAGACATACTCAAATGTATAGAAATTATGACAGTGCAATGTGGTACTCTTTTCCCCCCTTGAACAGAAGTTTGGTTTGTGTGCGCATACAGAAGTTTGATTTGTGTGTGCATGTTTATGTCACACATTCACTTTAGCCCAAAATTCAGTTCAGTAATGCTACAAAATCCTTCACTATAGAAACACTAAACAAGACCAGGAAAGGAGCACAGTTACAAACCATTTTCTGCTTGCAGCCAACGATCTGCTAGATGGACTACCACCACTTCAGCCCAAACCCAAACCCAAACCGCAACCCAAACCTACCTACCCCCCTGTGACCCAGCAGACTGCAGTCTCCCCTCCACCCGCCACCCATCACCACCGCAGCAAGAGCGACCTGACCGATTCCTTCCTGGTCCACAACAAGTGGCTGAAGTACGAAGAAATGAAGGAGAAGGAGAGGAGGCAGCTGGAGAGTGAAAACGCTCCTCTGGCCGTCCCGGAGAGCAGTACCACGCTGGCCATGTTGAACCTGGAGGACATGTGGTCGCGGCGGTGTGACAGCAACCACGTGATGAAGGTGAACGCTGGCCCTGTTCTTCATGAGCCGGAGGTAGGCGGTGTATGTAGGAATTCCTTGTGGATTGTGAGAGAATGTGTGCTAGATCTTCCTGGTTGATAGTGTCATGTCTTCGCAGGAAGGCACTTACAGATTCAGGAAAAAAAGTTGCAGATGCAAGTACCTAAACACTTATACAGTGCACACAAGATAATAATAATATATGGAATTTATATAGCGCTGAATCTTGTAAAGCAACAAATCAAAGCGCTCAATACACAGGCACTTGCACACTCGTGCACACACACATACATACACACATACATACACACACACTCACACTTTATTCCATATGTAGCATACACCTTTGCACTCGTACATACATGAACACAGACATGATACTAGCACATTTTAACAAATGTTCTGACATTTGCAGAGACTCCCTCACATGTAATCTCTTTTACTCAACAATCATATGTGCTTTATGAATGGTGCTTTGTTGATTGATTTTCAATTATTACCGACATGCTAATTCTTAGATCCAACCTGGGAATGTACACATAGATTTAGTATTAAAAAAAAGAAGAAGAAAAAGTAGATGCACTGGTATAAGACTCACTCACTGTCATATTTTTGTTACTCATTTTCGTGAGGTAAATTATAACATCACTGTATCAGCAAAGGCTGATTTTTTATCAAAGCGAGTTTACGTCATTGATTATAACGAGACATTTTTTATCTCTGCTCAGATGAAAGACAAGAAGGAAAAGAAAGGCGGCATAGGAGGCTTCTTCAGTCGAGTGACCCGCGCTGTTTTGGGACCTCGCTCTTCAGCGACCAACATCGAGCGCAACATCCTGCGACCTTCCCAAACGGAGGACAAGCGACAGAAAAGACATCCCTCAGATCCCACAGACAAGGAGAACGATGTCTTCCACCTTGGAGACCCCAAACGATCCAGCAAACGACTCGGCCGTTTCCGAATCCAGAAGTACTCTGGGTAGCAAGAGAAGCTGTTGAGACAACAGGTTGTGTATTGTTTGTAATAGATCCATTGTTATTTCTGGGAATTGCTATTTATTATGACAAGAAAGACAAAATCAGTTGTAATGTGCTTGACTTGTCTGATATCACTGTAAAACAGCTTTGTCTACTGTATGAGGAAAGGCTTGTAATCTAATACTGGAGAAATCCAACACTGTGTAAGTGCCATGGTAAAACATTTGTTGTATAAAGCAATATAAAGCATGACATTTACTTCTGGGTGATGGAATTCTTTTGGGTTGGGGGTGGGGGGAGACATGACAGTTTATGAAGTTTTTGAAATTTAAAATGTCTAAATGTATCAGCAAAACTACTGGGAAAAAGGAAAGAAAATAATGTTTTTCTATGTTGTTTTGCCCATACAATAATATTTGTACAACAAATATGGTTTGAAAACTTACACCCCCAAAAGAAAGAACGCTTTCAAAATTGGATTAGATATGATTATCTTTTGTTAGGTTTCTTTATGACTGCCTTCTTTTGTTTCACTGTCAAGAAATTAATTATCAGCGTTTTTTCCCCCATTATGTAAGCCAAGTGTTGCATAGTCTTGTGTTTTTGTTCACTTACAATGATGGAAAGGACAATTTTTCAGTGATTGGAAGGAACAAAAGCTGCATGAAACGGGTGTTTTTTGTCACAAAGCAAGATGCTCTTGTGTTGCTGATATTCTCATGATTTTTTTGGATGAAGGCATATTAATTAGCTTTTTTTCTTTTCTTTTGGTACATCAAAGTGTATTTTTTAGGGGTGGGGGTGGTAGTTGCGTTTGGGTTTATTTTAGTTTGGTTAATAGAAGCTTTAGTCATATGTACAGATACAGATAAGCTGATTTAGCCATAAACTGTGTTCAGATGTTCTTAAGTTCTTGTCAAATATAAATCTTTGTCTTTTATGTTAATTTTGGGATTATTTTTCCTTTTCTAGATTGACCTACTGGCAGATTTGTTACAGTCATGATTGACCTGTCCTAACACTGTCCTATTAATAATGCTTTGTAGCGGAGGAGACATTGGTTTGCTTTTCCCTGTGCTAATCTGCAGGCAGTCCTTTCCTTATATGCGAATATTATCACATATTTCGGTCCACTTTGCAATCAGTTCATTACTTTTATTATGAAGGTGGCTCTTTCCTTTGAAGAATACCATGACATTTTTAAGATGAGAAGACTGATTTTGGAACCTGAGTTTTGAATGGTGTGTGCTATAAAGGCATGCAGTTCTGAGCACTGCAGGTCTAGTGTAGATAGTACGGCAGCTTGGCCCAAGATACAGCTTCTTATTTTCTTTGGTCAGCTGTGGGTCGTGGACTCTGCATTCCATGGAGTGCAAGAACTAGCAGTTCAGGGTCCTTGTCGCTGCACTTTGTGTTCCATAAAGATAATGACCCATGGATATTCAGTGTGAACAAGTGACATTTGGGCCCTGGAAGCTGCATTGTTTGTTGTGTCAGCATTGGTTTTTTTTATGTAAGCATTTTGATTATTAGGCATTGCATTCCTGAATCCTGGGCTAGGTGTTTTGGTGTGTTTTTCCATTAAATGTTTATCTTGTGTGCCCTGGATGCCGCAGTGTGTGTGTGTGTCTTTTTGTTTGTTTTGTTGTTGTTGTTTGGTTTTGTTTGTTTTTTTAAGAACTGATGTATTGGGCCTAAGAAACTGCATTCTGAGATGTATAGGGGTACAACTGGATTCAGCATTAAAGATGATTACTGTCAAGCTGTGGATACTTAATTTTATGTTGTGCAAATGTGGTGTTTTTGGGAACCAAGGTCTTACATCGTTTATTGTTGGGCCCTTTATTTGTCATATACAGACAATAATGTTAGGGCCCAGAATACTGCCTTATATGATGTAAAGTGATTGTGGTGGGTTCCTGGAGACTGTATTGTATGGTAAACATGACAGTAGTGGTGGGCCCTGGCTAATGCATTGATTGATATGTAAAGATGACTGGAGGGCCCTTGAATCTGTATTGGTGATAACAATATTTCAGTTTGAAGGGCCCCAGACACTGCATTATTTGATTGTATAAAGGCGATGACTGTAAGGTCCTGGTAAATACATTCTAAGAAAATCACTGTAGTGGCCTGATTTCTGCACTTGAAGAGATGAAGACTGTCTGGACACTGCATTGTGTGATGTATAAAGACAATCAGGGCCCCAGAAACTGTATGAAGACAGTGATTGTTGGGCCCTATTTTCTGCATTCTAAAATACACAAATAATTGATTATAGGATTTGGGTTTCTGCTTTATGCAAAATGTTGAATTCGAGAGATGTGTTCTTCTGGGAAGAGTGGAATGAAAGTGATAGTGATGTGCCCTTTCTTGACATGGTATGTTCAACAGCACAGCCACAATTTAAAGAATGGTGTGATTTTTGTCTTTTTGGGGGGGATGTAATTTGAAGGCACATCATGTGTGAATATGAAATCTTTCTTTTGCTTTGTAGATTTTCATAGCTTTCTAGCTTAGTTTGCTTATTCTGTGCAAGTTATCCTATTTGTAGGTCTGGATTTTTTTTCTCCTGAAAAGTGTTTCTTATGGCTTGGAAGCAATGATCTGGCAGGTTTTTGACATAAAAGACTACATGGTGTCATGGCATGTATAATCATTTATCAACTAGAAAGCCATTTTCAGACTTAGCTAGCAATTCCATTTTTGTTCTTTCCCAGCTCAAATTCTGTGTTGTATTTTGGACATTTAAATGTGCTTGGCTTATTTTTTCTTATGTGCATGCCTTGCCAGTGCTTGTAATAAGTAGGCTGACATTTAAAAAAAATTATAGTGAACAAAATCATTCTGTAAACTGCATTTTTATTTCAAGAGAGGTATTGTATTGCTGTTTTCCATTTTTGAAGGTGGCATAGTTTCTCTTTTTCTCCTCACACATTTTCCTTGAAGGCGCTGGTCAGGATCAGTGGTTACTTAATAATAATAATAAATGGAATTTATATAGCGCTGTATCTTGCACAGACAAATCAAAGCGCTTTACAAGAGAGGAATGCTTATGGTGTCTGTAATGATGCGTCGCTCTTGAGAATTTGTGTGCGCTGGTACTGCTTCAGAGTTGTTGTGGAACTTTGGTGTTGTGATTGTCGTTGTTGTGGAAGGTGGTGAAGATGGCTGCTGCAGGCCGTGTTGTACAGACAGGCAGGTCAGACCAGTGTCTGATAGACAATTCAGAATGTGGCTAATTCAGAATGCACTGTGCCACTTTGATTCACTGTAGTCATGTGATAACTGGATGGATGTTGTGATCTAGACTGTGCTAATTTAAATGGGGTTGTTTCTCTTGTGGTTTGGTCTTGTGGCATTTCTATATATATTTGCTCATTTTACCATTTAGTATTAATTTAAGTGTGTGCTTTGTGAAGCTTGTAACGAAAGGGCAATGTAACGTTGCCTCATGTTCTTGAAAAAATATTTATCGTTTTGTTTGGGGTGTTTTTGTTTGTTTGGTGGGGTGGTTTTTTGGGGGTGGGAGGGTGGGGTGCTTTTGTTCTTTCAAAAATATTTTTTGGTCTTATCATTTCTTTGTTAACTGATCAGGAGTGTGTGTGCGTGCGTGCTGTCATCACATTCTCTGTATCACAGCGACAGTCATCATTCTCAGGGTATGGGTATGTGATGCTTCTCTCTTGTGTTTTCTTTTCTTCTCTTTTTTTTATTCCAGAAAAGCTGGTTGTTGAAAAGCAAATCCAGTGTAATGGGTCCAACAGAGGAATGCCTATAAACTTTTCTTTCTTTATTTTCTGTTTGTTGGGGGGTTTTGTGGCTCTTTGCTTAGCTTGTACAATGCTGGTTTTTCCAACTACTTTGCCACCCTACAGACTAGTGCGTTTAGAAAAACTATTTGTCAGTGCCTCCATCTTTCATAATCAGTGCTCTGTTACCACCATTGTAGTCAGCACTTCATTGCATTCCTTAAAGTTAAAGTTTGGTTTGGAGGTTTGCCTGTCCAGCAGTTATGAATTAAATCATTCTGTAAAGCTTGTTAATGTCCATGTTGATGGTAATGGAACCACTATTGAATTTTCTTTTTCTTTTCCCAGGCTTCAGTGTTGTGACTATCCTTATGTCCTGGTGGAGATGTCCAATTTAGGGACTTAAAGGCTTGGACTATAGGGTTTTAGTTAAAAGTCAGGAACTAGAATCTTCACAGTGACTGGTGGGGAGTGGTATAAGGTATCTGCACTGTCAAGGGTCAAGGTCACCTGACTTGCATTGTTTCACATTGTGGTGTGTGTGTTTGGCAATCTAGTAATCCATCTCATGATTCAGCAGGCTGTTGAAATGGACTGATTGATTCCCAGCCACGTGCACCAGAACTGCAGCAACGTGACTTTTGAGACTAATGCTGAGCAGCTTCTCTTCAGTGAAGTGATTGATGTAGTTAGTATAGAGGAAGACCTGACATGTACAGCAGTAATCAGGTAAAGCGTTTGTTTCCTTGTCCATATGGGTTCTGATATTGCATATTCAGATCAGGACCATTCCAGATGTTAAAAGGATGGGGACATCTTAGGTGCAGGTATGCCCGTGCCTATATATCCAGCATGTGTATTCAGATGCAAAAGATCCCAGTACGCAAGTGTGTACATCAAAGTTACCAACATTCATGTTGAGGTAGAAAGGATTAGGAAACATGACCGTGCCCATTTCACACAAGTGATAAATCTCTTCAACAAAGTGATGTTGGTAATGTTTTATTTGTATATATGATGTTCAGAATGGTCATTTAGGAGACCAGAGTCACTTTACTTTGCTGGTTCTTTGTATGTGTGTGTGCTTTTTTTCTCCTTCTAGAAGGGATAGTTTAGCAGTGGTAGTGGGCATAGTCATTTGTTTGTGGAAGAGGTAGAATAGCATTGTGATGTGGTGATAACATGTTTTACTGTGTTGTGTTCATGAATGTAAGAAGTGTGTGGATATGGGGTTGAAAACAGAATCATGGCTCAGAATGTGACTCTTGCTTTCAATAAATTATTTTAAATGTGCGCTTTCAAAACACTGCTTTTGCCTGTAACTATATGATCTTGTTCGTTTGACTGGTTAGTGTTTCTTTGGGAATACAAAACTGCATGCATCATGCAGACTATTATTTTCTTTGGTCAGTGGTATTTTTTCCTTGGGGAAGGCATAAGTGGTATGCACCCTGTCAGTGTTTGTCCATGTTTTTGCCTGGAGTGTCCAGAGGAAGGTAGGTATTGCATACTTTGTTTTGAAAACATGATAAAAGGGGATAGGAAATTATCTATATTTTGACAATAGATACTTTTTGAATGCCTATATTTTGCTAATGCTTACTGGGTACTTTTTGAATGTCTATATTTTGATAATGGGTGGTATTTTTGAATGTCTGATTTGATAATGGGTACATTTTGAACGATCTCTACTCTGCAGAAAGGTGCTATGTGAAGTGTATTGTCACGCGTGAAGCTTTGAATGTGGGCATGTTGATGTGTCCGCTGTATATAAGTAGTGACAATCAGTGCTGGTGTTGGATGGGATTCCATAAAGCTGGTTGTGACTTCTGACATCCCGCCTCCTTCCCTTCTACCCCCCCCCCCCCCCCCCCCCTTCCTTCTCATTCCTCTTAAATGATATGCAGGGTAAAGAAAAACAAACTGAACATCCCAACTGAAAAATTCCTGGAAAAAAACTGGACATGTGTGGTTTTGATGAGTTTGTTGATTTTTTTTTTAATCAGTCTCTTTTTCTGATTTGCTTGCTTAGTTCTATGGTTTTCTCATTCTAAATAGTATTTTTAAAATATTGTTTTGGCTCTGAAAAAGTGTTTGCTTTCATCTTCTATGTGAAGACCATGAATTAAAATTGCTTTTGAAAAAAACAAACAAAGTCAAGATCAATTTGATAAATTTTGACCACTTGAAAGTTCAGGGCATGAGCTAAAGAGCCACCAAACAAGTATGCAATGAACACATGTCACAACAAATATTGACACCATGAAAGTGTTAAGTCGATCAGTTTTATGTCACATTTTCCCAGAAAGTTAAAATATGCTTGTCAGTTAGTCCAACTTGTCTTGAGGTTTGGAGGAATTTAAATTTGTCAATTATTCAGTTGTTTTTCCCTTTATTGTTATGAAAACTTTCTCCAGCTCTACCGTATGGAAATGTATTTTTTATAATATTATATAGTCTTCCATTTTTAACAGAACTGAAATAACTATCAGTTGGACAAGTGTATACACCGTCACAGATTTGTATCAACAGTTGAGCAGTTGCATATATTTTCAAAGGTTTGTATGAAAAATATGTATTTGTATAAGAAAAAAGTAGATGCATATAATTTCAAAGGTTTGTATGAAAAAAGTATTTGAATTTTTAAAAAAATGTGCTAGTCATTTTGATGCTTCACTTCCATTATAAGAATCTTTCTGATGATTTTTTCCACCATGTATCCTCATTGACTAATTAAGATTTTTTTCTTTTCTATCTTTTGTTAATTTTCAATATTTTCTTTGATGTACTTCCCCATTTTGTGAAAAAGAATAAAATATGCAGCTATTTTTGGTCTGATTTTATGGCAGCGTTCAAACGGTTCCACTGTATTTGATTGTAAAGTTGTTTAAAAAGAAGAAATACCTATGTACTTTTTTTTGAATATTTATAAGAAGATGAAATATTATCTTATATCCATAATGTGATGAAATAATATGACAGAATATTAGATTCAATTTTATCTGTTCGGTTAGATGATTTTTGTTTCTTGATACTTTGTATAATCCTTCATATTCCTCCTGCAGGGATGACAGGAATTTTTAACAAAAACTGAATTTAATGTTTATTCTACTTTGTAAAGTAGTAAAAACAAACAAACAAAATAAACCCGAAACATACTCTCTAATGAAATGAATAATCATGCACATAAAAATTGTTTCATACAACTGTCAATATTTTGAGAGCCCAAATCCCAGACAAATGATTACGTATTTTTAAAATGAAGTTATCAAATGACGATAGTTTTCAGATATTTAGCTTTTTAAACAGACTTGCCAGTTTGTTTTTGATCTTTCCCAGATTGTATATAATTTTTTTTTTCATGCCGAGACATGTGAGATTTTAGTTTGACTGGTATTTAATCAGTCTTAAGATGTTGTTTTCTTGCTTTAGTCAGAATTTTTGCAGTCTTTCAGCTCTGGAAAAAACTTGCTTTTTGATGTCTTATTTTGGAGTGTGGTTTTTTGGGAGTGTTGTGGATTATTTGAAATAAAGCTTTTTGGCTAGCTTACATGGAGGCTGATGTGACTGGTGGTTTCTGGCATTTCTTTAACTGTACCTTGCAGTGTATTGTTTGTCAAAAAGCACACACTTGTGCCTTAAAATATACACATGCATACAGGCACTCACACACACACATGATACACACACATGCATGCATGAAGCACTTGCATGCACAGCACACCCTTAATGCATGTAAAGGTGTCCCATAACCCATAAGTTGTTAGGGAGCGAGGTGTCAGAGACCTCACTTCTCTAGGGGCCAGCATATTCAGGGCGACGCCCATCTCCTCTCCCTCGCTGCTTTACTTTCCCTAACCCTAAAGAGGCAGGTACCCATTTACAGCTGGGGGACTGTACTGAAGCCAAGGTGCGCAAAAGGTCACCCAACCAAGTGGTAACCACGCTCGATGCTGCTTAACCTTGGCTGGGGGTAAGCGAGTGCTCCTACCACTGAGCTATCCTTGTCCCTGCAAATAATGCATGTACACACATATATACATAAAATTATTTAAAACACAAAACTCAAGGCCTAATGCATTAGACTCTCTTATGCTAACCCCCCTCCCCTCCCACCCCCTCTAATGTAGCCGTTCTCACCAACGCCATCTCTACTGTGGAGAAGTCAGAATAAAGGTGCAAAGTCAACTGAATTTTAAAAATTATTATTCTTTTATTTTGAGGATAATGGAATAAGCACTCATGTGCTTTTTTTAATCCAGTCCCCGTGTGTATGCAGTTTTGTCACTTTTGTCATCCGTTCCCACCGACACACAATGGCCTACTCTTCCAAAAAGGGGAACGGGATTTAACATGTGCGCAAGATGTTCTGCGTGCATTCGCACAAGGGACCTCGGTTTATAGTCTCATCCGAAAGACATAGAAATAGAGTCCAGTAGGCATATTACTGAAAGGCTCTTAACTTTTATGAAAATATTTCATCTCTTGAACAATGTTGACAGGTTCTCTGCTTCATTGAAGTGGGGGGGGGGGGGGGGTAATTGATGATTTGAGCACAGTTAATGACAGTGGTGCTTCAATGAACCTGAATGGGTTTGTCAGATGTGTGCATGGTCTTACGTCGTAGAGAATGGTTTTAGCTCATTTAAAAGCACCTTTCTACACCAGAAAATCTTTCCTGTGTTATAAAACTATTACCTACAAATCAGCATAAGTGCCAAGTAGGAAAAAATGCTTTCAGCTACAGCATGATTTTTGTTAAGTACCCACTGAGAGGGTGGTATTCTTTTATCCTGGCAAAGTCCTGGCATAACCCTTCAGGTACACTTCAATGGATCTACAAAATTAAAAACAGAAATCAAAGCTGGTTCAGATAACTAATCTATGCAAAGTAATATTCACAAAGGTCAATACATTCGATCACGGACCCTTGAAACCTGAACCTCTTCCCTGATCACTGTCACCCCCTGACCTCGCCAACAAGCTGCAGTGAAGGGTCACCTGACACTACCTGTGCAAACAGGAAAATGTTTTAAGCAACTGTGCTGGAAAGTGCTTTCCAATGTTTGCTGTGATGGTGTCAGATGACTTGGCTTGATCTGTTCTTTTTATGTAAATGGAAATTACCTTTAAAGAGATAGGGTTATAGAGGCTACCGACCTAAAAAATATCAGAAATTTTCCATCATACCCCACCTGTAAGGAAACTTGTTCAAGCAAAGCAGAGCTGATGCAGTGATATGATCCACTTCGTTTGTTGACGGTATTCAATACATTTATAGAATTTCCTGTTGGTGCTTCATTTTGTGTACTTATGGTCTTTAGAGGAAAGGGAGGGCCCTATGATACCATTTCAAAAGCCCATAACCATCTTTGTAGGCATCATCAACCCAGTTTCTGAGATGCTAGAGAACTTACATCACTCAGACGCTGTCCATTTTCACTTTGATGCTGCGGGAGACGAGAGATAAAATTAATGTAGGAAGGCTTTTTGTTACTTTCCCTTTTCACTCCACCATTTCTTCCTGTTAGTGATCAGGAGGCTTTGTGAAACATGCCAGTCCATACCTGACAGCCAGCCACCTGTTCTGTCTCTCTGACTTTGCATTTAAAGCATCATAATTTAAACGAACAAATAAATACAATACAGAACAAACTAGATCTAGCGGACAAATTTGTGTGTGTGTGTTTTTCACCCTTAGGCCTACATCTGGCAGGAGAGCATTTCTGGAAGGGACATCATCCCTAAAGAACTGCAGCAACAGCTTCAGTATGCAAGTGTTGGGTGTTTACCTGAGCACGGGCACACACACACACAACTGAAAATGTGAAACTGCCTCATATCATATGCTGATATTGCACAGTCCATTTCAAACAAACAAGAAGTCAGAGAGCGGCTATCTTCATGGCAGGTAAATGTTCGCATTTGCCAAATATCACCTTTGGTAAACTTCCGGCTCTAGCCCAGGAACACAAAACAAAAACAAGAAATATACAACAAAAAATGATTAACATAATTATGAACTTTGCAAAATATACATTTTCTTATTAGAAAAAAAGTAATGTTGGGTGCATAGGTCTACCCCTTGTGTCTTCTTTCACTTGGGTTGGCGTACAGTTATGATCTGTGATGAGTACATTGAAGGGTGACCGAATTTTTTTCCTTTTTTTTTTTTTTATCATCCGCGTTTTCAACCCCATGAGTATTTTGACGTCAGTCCATGTGTGCAATGATTTTTGCCTGCAGGACTTGTGCAAAGTAGCAACATCAATTTACGTAAATGTGCATTTACTTTTTGTAACTTGGTTGAATATGAACTTAAGTTCTAAAAATCCTCTTTTGCATAAGACTTTTTCTTATGACATGTTTACTCCAATGAAGAGTTGTGGAATACTGCACTGACTTTTTCAGGCCTTGTGAAATGGGGAAATTTGAGACTGGTGTACCTCAGCCCTCTCCAGAGGTCACAGGTCACGTGCTGGCCCTGCTGTGTCATACTGGCCATAGCTGGCCTGTTCCCATAATAAGACAACCAGCCTAAAACATATCGTTAATGTTTTTGGAGTCTGTATAAGGATGTGCCAAGTGTTTCAATACTTTTGTGTGTGCATGTGGTTAACTCAAATTGCATCAAAGAATGTTATGACTTTCGGGTAGTTGTCGTTCTTCTAAAAAAAAACTTGAAATGGACTGTAGGCTGGAAACTTCTGGCTTTTGTTTACATATGTAAATGAACCACCAGAGCCTACATGAAAAAAGCAATGCTTTGAAAGTGTTGTGTGGGCATTACCTGCATAGCAAGCTTCAAGTACAACGCCTTCCAGAGTCCATTTTCTCTTTTTTTTTTAAATCGTCTGAAGTGGTAGTAAGGTTGCCAAGTATGGCAAGATATTGAAAACACATGTAATCTTTTCACCCAGTGTGTACTTAAGTCTCACAGTGATTTTTCAAGCATGATGAGTGTGTGGCCCCCCAGAGAGGCTTTAAACTAAAGGAACACTCAATATCTCTGTAGATCTTTGCATACCTGACAATCAGACCATCCCTGGTGTTGCAAAGACAACATCACAGGACGACATTATTACATATTTTTGTAAAGGCGCCAGGGTTGACTTGACAACCAACCCTATCCATCACACGGCACTGAGCCACAAACTAGACAGGGCCGACTGAAGAAGTTTTGAGATGATTGGCTTTTAACCACTGCCATTTCTAAGAGAGAGGAAGAAGACAGAAAGGGATGGCGACGTTCAACAGTACCCTACCTACCACACAAGTGGTAAATTGAATCCACTGATCGATGATGGCAGGTAAAGAAGTTGACAGTTCACACAGGGGCAACCGACAAGAAGGGGCACAGTAATAAGTCTAACACTTGGTTATTCTACTATCAGATCGAAGAGAAACTGAAAACAAGTCATGAGAGAGAGAGAACACTGAACTCTGCTGAAACTGTTAATGCCATTGCTAGTGAAAAGCCTTAGACAAAAGACAATTTATGGCATTACTAAAACTAATAGAATAGAATAGGAGAAAGAGAGAGAGAACTGAACTCTGAAACTGCTTGTATATCATTGCAAGTAAAAGCTTTTTGACAAGGGAGCTGACGATTTTATGGCATTACTAAAACTAATAAGAGAGAGAGAGGTTAAATATAACAACAGATAAAGTCAGAAATAATGCGCGGAGAAATAAAAATAGTCAGGCTGATAACATCTGAGAGAAGCAGAGGGACAGCAAAAACAAAACACACGAGAAACGGACAAGGGGGAGACCTTTTCTATTTGTGACTTCAGTTATCAGAACAAACATGACCTCGCTTCTCCCTGCACTCCTGAAAGAAAAGAGTCCATGGAACATAGCGCTGAATTTCTCCGGCAGTGTGCCTTGGACAAGTTTAAATTAACCTGGCGGAGCCTGTCCCCTTCAGGCTGCATGCTGGGTATGTTCTTGTCATCCATGCCACTGGCCATTGCTGGTCTAGTCTTCTACGATAGGTGAATAGGGTTTTAACGGGTGTGCAAGATGTTCTGGTGTGTCTGTCCACACTGTGGGACTTTGGCATCTATAGTCTCATTTGAAGGATTAGTGTCAGGGGAGTGGAGTCAGGTACAATGTTCATTCTAGAAAAACAAAATCCGTTCTAACGGAACCTTCACAGCTGAAACTCGAACTCACGCCCCAGTTAATCTTAGGTCCCAAAGTCGGAATGCGGCCTACCTTAGTTGTGGGCAAAAACGGTTGCATACGCAAAATCTCACCATTGGTGAACCTCGGAGCTCTAGCCGAGGAATGAAAAAAAACACCAACAGTTTTTTTTAAAACCCAGCAAAACCCCCAAAGATCTCTAGATTTACATCTAGCCACAAGCCTACACCACCACCCTCCGCCATTACAACAAACAAAAAAACCCAAAAGAAATGTGATCATGTTCAACGACCACCAAACACACAACAAAGTGATGGCTATCATCATTCCCTACTAGCGTGACTACAACCAACCAACCACCACCAACAACAAAATAACTCCATCCTAATCGACATAATATAGGCTACCAGTCAGGTAAGCCCCCAACGTCCACAATTTCTGCAGGAAAAGTTCAGCGCACTGGAGTTTTGGAATGCAACCTTCCCGATAAGTCCGTCGCCCCATTCTACAAGCGGAGGCTAAAGTGACTTTCAGAGCGGGCGGGTTATCAAGCCTTCCTATTTGTTCCTCCGCTATCCATCTTCATTGAAAGCCAGGGCATTGTGACAGCCGATAACCCTGAACGGAACTGCGGGTACCATGGGGGGAAAACAAAGAGTCCCAGAACTGCAAACGTTCCAGTCAATTAAGGCACGTGCTGTCACTGGGTGAAAGCTTTTGAGTCTGCAGAATGGAACAGGTTGAGTTAGGGGGGTGGGGGGCGGTAAGGGGGCAGAGAGAGAGAGAGAGAGAGAGAGAGAGAGAGAGAGAGAGAGAGAGAGAGAGAGGTTTGAAACGTTGATAAGGGCAATATGCCCAGCAGTCTTCGATCTGGAGGAAGAGGAGAAAGCAGTACTGCTCATGGCAAACCTGGAAACGGCCTGTGGTATATTGATCCTATATATATATATATATATATATATATAATATATATTAAATATATATATATATAGACCAACTGCAAAGTTTTCGTCCTAGGTAAGAGGAGCATGCAAATAACGCATTGACACCTTACAGTCACCCTTTTGACTTACACACACAACACACACACACACACACACACACACACACACACACACACACACACACACACACACACACACACACACACTCACGTACACACACGTGTGTGTGTGTGTGTGTGTGTGTGTGTGTATGTATGTATCTAGGTATAGTCTCATAACAAATTAAAGTAGATGAACAGACCATTTGAACAACAGACATGTTCGTTCATTGATTCGATCGTTTCAAATCAAGTAAGTTTTCATTCATGTACAAAGGAAAACGTGTATGATACACAAGAACCACTTGCCTGCTGTAAGTGTCACAGGAGCTACTTATTCTTCTAGATACGGGTTTCAAAACAAAACAGAAAGTTCACTTTATTAAATGGTCAGAAGTGAAGGTTGCGAGACACACTTCTAAAACTTGCTACAGACTACTGTCCATTCTCTAGCTTCTGTCAACATTCAGAGTAAATCTGTGCAAGGTAGACATTGATAAAAACGAATGGCTGATCTATTATTCACCAGTTCATCTAAAACATAAAACTTTCACAATCACCAATTTGTATTCTCTTTCCTAAGGTTTCTGGTTTTCTCTCCATTGAGAGATATTGATTACATTGCTGTTACATAACAATGTGTGAAGATAACTAATTCAAAGAAAATATGAAAACACACAGTTAGAGAGATACTGATTTCTTTCCTGTATTATGTTTGAAAATACCTTCAAAAGTCAATTTCATATATTTTGTAAACACACCTTCAAAAGCTGACCCATATACGAGAGACAATACAGAGTGCAATGCAGCAAAGGCTGAAAATGAAGGGAAGGCTAGTGCACAACCTTGCTTCACTCCATAGTACAACAAAGGGTTTCTGTAATATCAAGGTTGGCTGAAGCTTTTACATTCTTAACAACACTTGCTTTTGAACAACCACAGCAAAAAATAGGTCATCTACAGCAACCGGAAATATAGCTTCTACATCAGTTCTTCCAATAATGTCCATCAAAAGACTTCAAAAGATCAATAGATTCCATAAAGACAAACTATGTTGTTCTGCACGGATCTTTGGAGACACTGAAGTGAGGAGACATTAATGTTTGCAAATCCTTTTTCTGATCTGAACTCACAGAAGACTACCGAAAAACCCTTTCAACCAAAACAAGTACCTTAACCTTAACCTTAATCTCTGTGCCAGGAGGCACACAAGGCTTGAACATCATTCCTCCACTGGTTCCGGTCTGCAGCTGAAAACAAGTACACCAGCACGAAATAAACAACACACACAAGCACCCCCAAACAAATAAACAAGCAAGCAATGAACAATCAAACAAACAGGTGAACCAAACAAAGGAAATCAAACCAAATTCAACCAAAACAGAAAAAAGACCATTTACAAGCCTTATCTTTAAACAGCATTCCTTTATGAATATTCTTTGTTGTTCAAGAAAATGACACTGCAAGCAAAATATTCTCTTATGTCCACATTCTTTAGTTAAGAATTTCAGTCAGCTGAGACTCAGCAAATACATAACCCAAGGCATGGCAACGCTTTGCCCTCATGCTGGATACCCACATGTTTTTTTTTGCAACCCACTGAAAGCTGATATGAGGCACAGGGTCTTTAACGTGCATAACTGATTTTCTTCCTGCACATATACCAGTCTGAGCTGGCGGGTCTCTGTAAAAAAAAAAAAAAGACATGAAAAGTGGTTTTAAAAAAATCTGCAGGAAGACTCCACCAAGGGCTGCCGAGAATGGGATCAGTGACTTAATGACATTAAGGTTATAAGTAATGTTTCGTCCTGTCAGTCACCCCTATATGAAGAATGCTAGAATAGTAAATATTCCCCAACATTCTTTGTTGTTGTTGTTGTCATTACAATTGCACGTTCCCCAGCTTAAACACTCTGGAGGTCACTAAGAATGTGGGACTATGCACCCTGACTCACTCATCCATCCTGGGAATCAATGTGAAACTGAAAGTGCACACTGCATAAGAAGTTTGCATGTATACCTCTTATCAAATAGCGTTCCACATAGGCAGCCATACTCCGACTTCAGGTGATTTTTATTTTGCTTTTCAAGAGAGTGCAGGTGGTTATGTTATGCTAAGAGCTTGTCATGGCTGAAGACCACCCCAAGATAACTTTTTACAACAGAACAACATCTTGATACAGGCCTGGGTACTTTGCTTACACCAGTCACTGACACCTGGGCTACAACAGCTGCTTGTGGTAGTTCTGCAACAATAGATACTGTTTTGCCGGGAATGCTAATCGTGGCCCCTTTCCAGTACAGTGGCTAGCAGTGTTGGGGCGGTTCAGTGGGGAATGGTTTAATGTATTCAGGACTGTGTCTGTTCCCTCCCTTTCCTCTGTGAATTGTTTCTGCTGAGGCGTTCCTTTTTCATGGTTGTCTTGTGTGTGTGTGTGTGTGTGTGTGTGTGTGTGTGTGTGTGATTTTATTTTTGTTCATTTATTTTAAATTGATATATTTTTTAATTCTTTTATTTCAAGGGTAATGGAATAAGCACCCATGTGCTTTTTATTACACCCAGTCCCGGTGTGTATGCAGTTTTGTAAATTTTATCATCTGTGTGTGTGATTTTATTTTTGTTTTATTTATTTTATTTTTATTCATTCTATTCTTTTATTTCGAGGGTAATGGAATAAGCACCCATGTGCTTTTTATTACATGCAGTTCCCATGTGTAAGCAGTTTTGTAAAATTTTGTCATCTGTGTGTGTGTGCATGTGTGCACGCGAGTGTGTGTGTGTGTGTGTGTGTGACAGACAGAGAAGGGACATAGGCTGACTGAGAGATACACATAAGCAGAAAACGTAATCAGTCTCTTTGGGGATACCATCAGGTGCAGAACTAAAATCAGTGAAATCAATCCTGACCTGAACCACAGGTCTCTGTGTTAAAGAACTGAATTGAACCCTGTTAGCTGCTACCCAACTGTTGAAAAAGGGCATGAACTTTTCTCCCGTTGAGGTCACGATTTCCTTGTTGGTTATTTCTTTGTGATGACAAAGAAAGCGTTCCTTTACCTGTGCTTGCTTCTTAGTCCTCAGTGCAATTCTATAAATTACCAACTTTTGCAATGTCCTTTCCATGAAAACAGAGTCATCAATTACATGTATCGCGCGCGTGTGCGCACACACACACACACGCGCGCGCACGCACACTCACACACACACACACACCACACAATTACACACACAAACACAACACACACATCTGGTATCACTTAAAGTGGAAAGACGTTAACATTGAAGACACACACACACACACACACACACACACACGATACAAAGTCTTACCATGTATTGGATTACCAGATCTCACTTATAACACTATTTCAATATCAGGACCTACAAATCCAGGGCTTAGGCCTCAACTGAAGCCAGACCCCCCCCCCCCCCCCCCCCTGCACCATGTATTGGGGTATGGTTGCTAGTCTTCTGAAGGAGACAATACACACAGGCCCTGTGTGCAATGTGCATTTAGCATACATAGAAAAAACAACTCACAGTAAAAAGAATTGTCTTTGTGGAAGTTCTGACAAGTAAAGGCACACTCTTGGAAAAAACCAACAACAACAAAAATGAATACTGCGCTACAAAAATTCTTTGAAAAAAAATTGCAAAGATACAGTGTGGCCAAATGTTCTCCCCAAGGGAGAGTAGCCTGGAAAAAAAAATGCCATTAAATTTGAAATTTTTTTTGGCCATGAATGTCTTTACAATACAACACAATACAAAACAATAAGATGCAATAGATTTCAATGTAGTACAGTGCAATAGAGTGTATTATGTACAGTTACAGTAAATAGTACTTGTCTTTGGTTGTTGTTGTCGTCAGTTGTTATTGTTGTTTTGTTAAAAGGGATATCATTTAAATAAAAGGTGGAGGAGGAGGCAAAGGTGTTTCACAACCAAACATTGACAATTGAGTCGAAAAGCAATTCTGACAATATAGAAAAATACCCACGAATATATCAACAGGCTCATTTGCCCGAATTTTAGAGCTAGTCCTTTATGTAGAACGTTTACGATTGAATAATGATAAAGCGACGAGGAGGCAGACAGAGAAAACGATGATCATAATATAACATCAGAGTGGGCTGGCCTTGATTGGAGCGACATACTACAGAAATCTGACAACTTCCAGGAGTGGAGGAAGCTGGTTGCAAAATTTTCAAAGTCGACCAGACAACGGGAAAGGAGAAGGTGAATGATAAGGAACATGTTCACAAGGTAGTGATCAAGAACAAGCACTTTTGTTGCAGATTGGGAACACTTGGCTTCCCAAGAAAGTAACGTAATTTATGAGTAAGATTTTAGAGCTGTTTGGGACAGTATATCATTCCTTTTTTGTGCTTTTTTTAAAACCTAGAACAAAAAATTATGCACATGATTGATGGTTTGTGCAGACAATTTTTTTCTTCATTTTTTTTATAGTTCTTATGAGTTCTTGGTCATTGGATTCTGAATCTGTCCTCAACATTTGTTTTCTGTCCCTGCTTGCCAGCGCTTTTATGGCTCAACGGTCACCTGCAGAGAAGAGTAGGCCAGCTATGGCCAGTGGTATGAATGATTCAAGCATACCCAGCATGCATCAAGCTACCAAGATTAAATTTACTTACAACACACTGCACTTCCTCGAAGTGTGAAGGAGGAAAGTTAGGCAGTGGGCTGGACAGAACCCCCCCTCCCCTCCAATAAAAACAAAAAACAAAACAAAACAAACAAACAAAACAACCCAAACCAAACCAACAAACAATAACCAGAAAAAACCAAAACCAAAAGAAACCTCAACAAGAACAAAAAAAACACAAAGACCCCCCTTCAAAAAACAAACACAACAAAAACAACAACAAAACAACAAAACACAAGCAAACAACAAACAAAAGCGAAAAGACCCCGAAAAAAAGCAAAAACAAACCCAAATTCTTTTCCTACCCCCATCTCCTCCTTTGACAACCATACTCCCCCCAAACAAACAACCCCCCCCCCCCCAGCCACACACACACCAAAAAACAACAACCAAAAAACAAAAAACCCAAACAAACAAACAAAAAAACCCACTCAAACAAACCCAAGAAAACAAAAAAAAAGACACACACAAAAATAAAGGTTAAAAACAGAGAACAGAACAGAGTAGAAAAGAAAAAAAAGCCAGAAAAAGTACTGTGTCCCGAATGCACTTTTAAGGCACAGCTATAAATTCGCCATCAGTCGGCCAAAATAATACATTATGCCATGCACGTGGCCAACGGAAGAAGTAATATGACGTCACGACTGTTCTCTGTCAGCTGCCCTGCCCTGCCCTGCCCTGCCCTGCCCCATGACATATGGATCGGCTGTCAACACTGGCTACTATACACCGGCATCAAACAATCCAGGATTAAGTAGGATTGCCTTCTAACGCCCATCGTGATGGAACTACTTAAGTAACTTTATATGCAAATGAAGGAAGAACACCTTTTTTTCTTCTTTCTGTGTGTCTGTTGTATGGGTGTGTGTGTGTGTGTGTGTGTGTGTGTGTGTGTGTGTCTTCTTTCTTGTTATTTTCTGCCCTTTTTGTTTGTTGGTGTATATGTAGAGGATATGGGATGGGGATGGGTGTGGGGATGGGATGTTTAAAAAAAAATTTCATTCTTTTATATCGGGGATAATGGAATAAGCACTTATGTGCTTTTTTACATCCAGTCCCCGTGTGTATGCGGTTTTGTACATTCTGTTATCTGTTCCCACCGGCACACAATGGCCTACTCTTACGAAAAGCGGAACAGGATTTAACGTGTGCGTAAGATGTTCTGCGTGCGTTTTGCACACGGGGCCTCGGTTTATAATGATAATAATGATAATGTATGGAATTTATATAGCGCTGAATCTTGTAAAGCAACAAATCAAAGCGCTCAGATTTTATTTCATACCACTTTAAGTCACGGCAGATTTCTCTCCGTGAAATTCGGGCTGCTCTCCCCGGGGAGAGCGGGAGAACGCGTCGCCACTTAGCGCTGCGCCACCCTTTCACCCTTTTTTTTTTTTTTTTTTTTTTCTGCAGCTGTATTTGTTTCCCTATCAGAGTGGCTTTTTTCTAAGAATTTTGCCAGGGACAACTCTCTTGTTGCCGTGGGTTTTTTTACGTGCGCTAAATAATTACGTGTAACACACGGGACCTCGGTTTATCGTCTCATCCGAAAGACTAGCGCCCAGACCACCACTCATGGTCTAATGGATGGGGGAAAAATTTCCGGTCCAAACGGGGTACGAACCGCCGCACACTTCAGACCCGGACTTTTCGCTTTCTAGACAGGCGCGTTACCTCTAGACCACCGATCCACAGTCTCATCGAAGGACTTTTGAGGAGAGTGGAGTCTGCACTGATGTTAACTCCAGGGGAAAATATCCCCTTGAACGGGAATCGAACCCGGGTCGTCAGATTGCGAGCGTAATGTTCTAACCATTAGGCAATCCCGTCCCCCCATGTGTGTGTATGTGTGTGTGTGTGCACGCGCGCACACGCCTATTTGTGTCTCTTATAATTATGGCATCATGGGGACGGGATAGCTCAGTGGTCGGAGCACTCGCTTTCCCCCAGCCAAGTTAAGCAGCGTTGAGCGAGGTTACCAGTTGGATGGGTGACCGTTTGCGCGCTTTGGCTTCAGTACAGTTCCCCCAGTTCCCCCAGCTGTAAATGGGTACCTGCCCTCTTTAGGGTCAGGGAAGGTAAAGCAGCGAGGGAGAGGAGATGGGCGCCGCCCTCAATATGCTGGCCCTAGAGAAGTGAGGTCTCTGACGCCTCGCTCCCCTACGACCTTATAGGTTATGGGACTCCTTTACCTTTCCTTTTTACTATATGGCATCATATCGTAAAGTGCACCACAAGAGTGCATCAATGCTGCTTTTCTTTCTTTTTTTTTTTTTACAACCACTCTGGCCACTGAACAAACAAAACTGAATATTTTCACCATCTGTTTTCTTTCATTTATGGGGAAAAAATGAAAAAGAAAGAAAAACGTCTACTCTGCAGTTTTTGCTTATTTCAGAATTGTGCTTGGAGGTTTTGCCCGACACAAAAGACAAAGGAAACGCCGGTGAGAAGTGAAAACACACAGAACAGGAGAGGTCTGGTTTTCTTCATTATCATTATGTGTGAGTGTCCACACGATTGATGTTTTTGCTGCTGCTTTCTTTTTACTTATTACTTTTTGAAGTGACACAGTAGCAGAACATGTTTATTTCAAACACTGCAATATATTCATCCATCAATCAATCAATCCCTTGCCCAAGATGATGGTGGGAGGGACATTAGGGACACATCAGTCGACAGTATTCTCCAGGCTGGTCTGTCTTCAGCTTTCGTAGCAACACAACCTTGCCAAGACTGGTCAAATGTTTCGATCTTCTTCATCCACTTCTTCTTCATCTGTGTTTCCCTGCTTCTTCCTCCCTCCAGTGTCCCCTGCAGGACAGTCAATGCTCTATATGTAAATCAAAGGAAGGAGAGAGGAAAATAATTCGTTTCTTTCCACACAAAAAAGAAATGTTTCTCATCACATTATGCTGACCGCAACATAACCTCATAAGCCGCCTTTAACATAGTTTAACACATGTTTAAGAGCAAACGAGTGAAAACACAACACCCTAGTTTTTGGCAGAGCAAATTTTCGGTTTCTTCAAAACCTTCTTCAGGCTAAAAGATTGGCCGAGTATTTTGCACATGCAGGCAGATAAGAAACTGCCTGTGAATAACTCAATTGCCTATTTCACACAGCACGGTGTTCCTGTGAAGTGCAGCTGTGCGTCATACACAGAAGAAGGATGCAACCAGCTGATGACATTAAGGAAGTGATGGTCATTAACTAAGCTATGCACTGATTAAGGAAAGAACGGAACAAGCATACGTAGAAAGCACATTAGAAAGCAAACATTATCTTCTGCAGGGAGAGAGAGAGAGAGAGAGAGAGAGAGAGAGAGAGAGAGAGAGAGAGAGAGAGAGTATTTGAGGATAATGAAATAAAGACTTATGTGCTTTCTTTCTTTTTCAATCCAGTCCTTGTGTATATGCAGTTTTGTGAATGTTGTCACCCGTTCCCACCGGCCTACTCTTCCGAAAAGCCGAAAGGCTTTAACGTGTGTTCAAGATGTTCTGCGTGCATTCGCACACAGGACCTCGGTTTATAGTCTCACCCGAAGGATTTTTGGGGGGTTGGAGTCGGCACTGATGCTAAATCCAGGGAGAAAAAATCTCCTTGAACGGGATCAGAACCCCGGGTCAGCAGATCACAAGCGCAATGGGCAACGCTCTAACCACCAGGCTAGCCCG